>CM077079.1:5162034-5566699 GCA_039513925.1 Platanthera zijinensis | reverse complement strand
GCTCATGCTGATTCGGGCCTTTGGAGTTCGAGATTTTGAGCTCTCTTACAAAAACTACGTCAAAAGGCTCTGTGACAGAGTACAGGACCGACTTCGAGAGGTTGGCGAACAGTACAGTGGGAGAGAAAACACTCCTCCGGTTGTTTTGTGTCAGGATTGAAGGAGAACTTGCGTGATGAGGTGCAGGCCTACATTCCACGTAGCCTGAACCATGCGATCAACTTGCGCATTCAGAGGAACGATATCAACAGGCAATGAGCTCGCAACACAGTGAAACCGCCCGACACCGGGCACGGTGAAGAAGGATCCTCCAGGGGGTGGACGGTCGACAGTGACACGGCTGTCATGGAGCGAGTTACAAGCAAGAAGGAAAAGGGACTCTGTTTCAACTATGATGAGAAGTTTACAGCGGGACAAATGTCAGAAGGTTCAGGTCTTCATGTTACAACAGGAGGTGGAGGATGAGTTGAGCCCAGAAGAGCTGGTTTTGGCGGCGACTTGGACCTGACTGAGCTGGGGGTCTCTCTGCATGCTATGGAGGGGTGTAACCCTCCTCCGCTCACCATGCGTTTGCGGGACGGCTCCGACAGGAGAAGGTGACCATTTTGGTGGACAGCGGGAGTACACACAATTTCATCCATCCAGATTATGGTGGCCGATGGCAGCAAGTTGCAGTGCCAGGGTGTGCTGAAGGGTGTGGAGGTTCGGATGCAGGGCTACATCGGGCGCACAGATGTCTATCTGTTACCCATTTGGAGTTCTGACATGGTGCTGGGAGTGCAGTGGCTGCAGCAGTTGAGGAGGGTTACCTTTGATTGGGATCAGATGACAATGGAGTTCTTGCAGAGTGGGAAACAGTTATTTTGCGGGCCTCACCTCTTCGCCAGTCAAAGAAATTTCTCTCCGCAGTCCCCAGCAGCTCGAGGGGGAGGGAAGTTTGATGGTGGTACTTTTGGGGGTGAGGACAGATGAAGCCGGGTCAGTTGAAGTGCCTGAGCAGATGCAGGCTCTGGTTGAGCAGTACGCCGATATTTTTCAGGAGCCACGTACACTTCCGCTTTTACGGTTCCGAGATCATCAGATTGTACTCAAGACAGGGACGGAGCCTCCTAATATCCGCCCCTACCGTACCCGCACATGCAGAAGGCCGAGATTGAGCGCGGTGTACGGGAGATGCTCGATGCAGGCATCATACGGCCGAGCACGAGTTCTTTTTCATCTCCGATCATTCTCGTCAAAAAAAGGATGGGTCGTGACGATTTTGTGTGGACTACCGCGCCCTGAACAATGCCACGTTGAAGGATAAATTTCTGATTCCATTGATAGAGGAGCTGTTGGACGAGCTACATGGGGCGACACGGTTCACCAAGCTTGATTTACGGTCTGGATATTACCAGATCCTCATGAAGGAGGAAGACGTCCACAAGACAGCATTCAGAACTCATGACGGTCATTATGAGTTCTTGGTGATAGCCAACGGGTTGACGGGGGGACCGTCCACCTTCCAGGCTAATATGAACGAGATTTTCAGGGATCTGCTTCGTCACTTCGTGCTTATCTTCTTTGACGATATCCTTATTTACAGTGCTACGTGGAGGACCATTTGCGACATGTTGACCAGATCTTCTCCATTTTACGCCAGCACCAGTTGTATGCTAAGAGATCGAAGTGTTCGTTTGGTCAAGATGAAGTGGAGTATTTGGGGCACTTAGTCTCAGCTGCAGGGGTGAAGGCCGATCCTCGGAAGGTTGAGAGCATGGTCTCGTGGCCGCGGCCCCAGACTATACGGGCTCTGCGAGGTTTCTTGGGCCTCACCGGCTACTATCGGCGGTTCGTACGTGATTGCGAGTTGCGACAAGATTGCCAGGCCATTGACACAACTGTTACAGAAGGACGCTTTCTCTTGGCAGGATGAGGCTGAGGCAGCTTTTCAGGCGCTCAAGCAGGCTGTGACGACGACTCCAGTCTTAGCACTCCCGGATTTCACCAAGGAGTTCGTCGTGGAGACAGACGCCTCCGGGGTGGGATTGGGTGTTGTGTTGATGCAGGAAGGGTGACCAATTGCCTTTTAACAGCAAGGCACTGGCTCCAAAGACATTGGGACTATCTGCCTATTTGTTGGTCGTCATCCATGCCGTGGCCCTTTGGCGGTCGTATCTGCTGGGACGTCATTTCAAGATTCGGACAGATCATCAGAGCCTGAAGCATTTCTTGGAACAGCGGGTTTCCTCTCCCCTCCATTAGAAGTGGGTCACCAAGCTTTTGGGATATGACTACGAGATCGTTTACCGGCAAGGGAAGGACAATCGGATTGTTGATGCTTTGTCTCGCTTGCCAGAGGGCGCTCTAGCCCACATTTCTATGCCCCAGCTGGATGTTATCGATGAGATTCAGGAGGAGGTCCTGCGGGACCCCGAGCTGCAGGCTATTGTGCAGGATCTACGGCAGGCGCGTGAGGCAGCCCCAGGCAATCATCTACAAAATGACCGGCTCTACTATCGGGGTCGGGTGGTCATACCCCCTCAGTCGGCTTGGAAGACGGTCATGATGCATGAGTTCCACTCGTCCCCGACGGGCGGCCACGCAGGTGTTCTCCGCACACTTCAACGGGCACGGGACAATGTATTCTGAAAGTGCATGCGACGGGATATCCAATTATTTATTCAGCAATGTGATGTGTGCCAGCGGCAAAAGTATGAGACCAGCTCCCCAGCTGGGCTACTTACGCCCTTGGAGATTCCGCACCAGATCTGGGATACAGTGTCCATGGACTTCATCGATGGATTGCCCCGGTCTGCGGGTAAGACGGTCATTTTGGTAGTGGTTGATAAGTTGTCCAAATACGGTCATTTCCTCGCCCTGAGCCATCCCTATACCGGTGAGTCGGTGGCGGCTCTTTTCACTCGCGATATTGTTCGGCTTCATGGCATTCCTCAGGCGATCATCTCGGATCGCGATCCCACCTTTGTTGGCAACTTTTGGAGGGAGCTCTTCCGTTTACTGGGGACCACTCTGCGCTTCAGCACGGCTCACCACCCGCAGACCGACGGCCAGACGGAGGTATTGAATCGGAGCATCGAAACCTACCTCTGGTGCTTTGTCATGGACGAGCCACGCACTTGGACGAGTTGGTTGCATTGGGCCGAATACTACTTCAACACTTCCTATCATTCCGCCAGCAAGCTGACTCCCTTTGAGGTGGTTTACGGGAGTCTGCCTCCTTCTTTGAGTAGTTATGAGCCGGGTGGTACGGCAGTGGCAGCAGTTGACCGGGCACTCCGTGATCGTGACCGCACACTCGCTACCTTGCGCGAGAATCTTCGGATGACACAGGATCGTATGAAGTCACAGGCAGACCGACATCGCACTGAGCGGGAGTTTCAGGTGGGGGATGAGGTTTTCCTCAAGCTCCGCCCTTATCGACAACGACGACAAGTGTCTGTCGCACAGCGGACGAATCAGAAGTTGGCAACCCGTTATTATGGTCCATTTCGGATCACCCGACGCGTGGGACCAGTTGCTTATACGTTGGCGTTGCCCGAGGGGTCCAGGATACACCCCACTTTTCACGTCTCGTTGTTGAAACGGAAGATCGGCAACACTGTCCAGATCAGCCCTTGTTTGCAAGAAGCTACTAGCGGGGACGAGCTGCGCCCGATTCCTGAAGATGTCCTTTTGATCAAGTGGAAGCGCCGCGACACAGTGTACTGTCCCGAGTTGTTTGTAAATTGGAAGAATCTGGCCGCCGAGCAAAACACTTGGGTGGATTTGCTCGAGTTTCGAGAGCTTTACCCTGATTACCACCTTGGGGACAAGCTGGTTTTTTATGGGGAGGGGAATGTTACGCCCCCAGACGAGGCCCGACTATTTGGCCAACAATACAGATGGCGGCAGAGGTGCGATGGAGGCGACAACGGGGCTGAACCAGTTAGTTCAGCCCCCTCTTCTTAAAGATCGGCCCAAGGGGGGTTGAACCAAATGGGTTCAGCCCCCATTGGGGCCGGCCGGCCGGCCCTGGGTCCGGGTATAAGTACTCCGGACCCCTCCTCTTGAGAGGCATGCAAGTATTGTTTCAGGTATCTCTTTTCTCCTTCTCTCAACCCTAATTTCTTTAGCCGTCTTAGATCTCTCTCTCTCTCTCGATTCTCCTTCTTCTCCCCCTTCTTCGTAACAGACTACTGGAGAAGATAAAACCTGAACAGATGACTCGCCTCCTCTATCAGATGTTATAAGGTGCATGCGTCTGGTCGGCAAACTCATTTATCTCACGGTAACCAGACCCGACATCTCCTATGTTGTAGGCAAGGTTAGCCAGTTCATGCAAGCTCCTAGGGAGTATCATCTACAGTTTGCCCTGAGGATATTGAAATATATTAAAACGACGTCAGGTAAAGGACTATTATTTCAGAAGAATGACCATTTAAAGGTTGAAGCGTACTCGGATTCTAACTATGTTGATAACAAAGGAGATTGCAAATCCACATCGGGCTTTTGCACATTTGTGGGGGGAAACCTTGTGAGCTGGAAGAGCAAGAAACAGTCAGCTGTCTCCAGGTCTAGTGTCGAAGCTGAATATCGGAGTATGACGTTAACCACTTGTGAGTTAAAGTGGTTACTGGCTCTCATGTTGGACTTAGGAGAAGTCTACAATCATCCTCTATCTATGTTCTGCGACAACAAGACCGCTATATATATCTCGAAAAATCCGGTATTTCATGAGAGAACAAAGCACATCGAAGTTGACTGTCATTTCATTAGAGAAGAGATCTTGAAGAAACAGATTTGCACTCCGTTCGTTACTTCAGACAACGAGTTGGCAGATATCTTCACCAAGCCTGTATTCGCTTCCTTTTTTCACATTTGCGATAAGCTGGACATGATTGATATATATGCTACAGCTTGAGGGGGAGTGTTGCAGTATGGAGACCGAGCGGTTTGGCGGCTTGACTTTGGCGGTTTGGAGACCGGGCGGTCTGGCGGTTTCACTCTGGCGGCTTGATAGTCGGGCGGTCTGGCGGCTTCTATCCAGCGGCTTGGTAGTCGGGCGGTTTAGCGTTCTCCTTTGTTGCAGTATGGAGACTGGGCGGTCTGGCGACTTGACTCTGGCGGTTTGGAGACCGGGCGGTCTGGCGGCTTCTCTCCAACGGTTTGTCGTTATGGTCGGGCGGTTAGCCTTCTCGTCTAACCACGCGACCTGTGCGGTCTGGTTTTGTCTAGCCGCTAGTCAAAGTAAATGTATTTAGTCTCACATTACTTATTTGTAATCTCTCTCTTCTACTTCATTCTATAAAAGGGAGGTCATACCTTTGTAATAGATACCATTTTTGGAAATAAAAACTCTGTTATTGTCTAATTTTCGATTTCTCTTTTTCTATTCGCACACGGATTGGGTATAGGAGGAAACGGTGGAATTTAAAAAACGGAGTTTTGAAAAAAAAAAACCTCACCAAACATTGTTAATTACGAAAATCATGATGCATCCCAACCGCACTACAGGCTAACAGCAGAACCAAACGTCACCTAAATGTTCATCTACTTAACATGTCAATAATTATCTCCAAATTGGGCTTGTGAATTCCCTCTGTTAGAACATATGGTAGCAATTGTTTAGTCGGCACATAGGTCATACATATTACCTCAATTTAAATATTTATTTGATAAAACATTAGTTTGCCATAACATGTTTAGTTTTGTCGATAGGGTTATGTGTATGGGTTAAGGCAGTTTTTTGTCATAGTAGAGCTTCGTAGGAAGATGAAGGGGGCATTATTTAACCCTTAGCAATATTTTTAGCCACAATAGTACAATGGGCAAGGACAATGATTTCATCCACAGGTTTGCTTTTCAACAGACTGTTTCTTGCTTCTTAATTACTCAAATATCCTATAATAGATCATTTATCTCAATGAATCCACCCAAGTTGGCACCAATAAATGTCACACTTTCGTTTCCCTCTTACCAAAGAAGAGTCCCTTTCCAGAGGTAAACTTTAATAAAAAAATTTGATAAACATTATTTAAATGAGCATCATGGGAATCATTAATATACTAACTCACCATACTGACTACAAATACTATATAAAGTATCGTATCTGATAGATAAACAACCCTCCGATATTTCAACCAGTCTACAGGGTTCTCACTTTCATTTTTAAACTTTCATGTTTACTTTTATAAATGTAACTACAAGTTTCTAGCCAAACATACCAGTTTTTCTTACTAGATTGATATTATATTTTTTTTGTTAGAAATAGGAATATATTTTTGTTGTTGACTTTCTTCCATAACAGCGGTAGCTTCTCCAAAGGCTGACCAGAGGCGAGGATGGCAACGGAGGTTACAACGGAGACAAAACTGCGAGTGCCTAAGCGGGGATTGATCAAGGGAGAGAGAGAGCTTCAAATATCTCTTTAGGATTTAGGAAATAGACTTTCTTTCATTCCTTCCCATACAAGATCACAACTTCACAAGGGTCCCTTAAATAGAAGTTGTAATGGCGTAAGCGTAAATAAAGAATAGTAATAAAACTTACTGAACCTAAGACACGGACTCGACCTATGTTGTCAAGGCGCGCGCCTAGGCGAGCCTAAGGCGTCGGGCGCAGCCCGCCGCGGCGGCGCGCCTCAGAATGGCTGAGGCGGGAGATGTGCCCCAGGCGCGCCTCGGCACGCGCCTTACAGGCTCCCAGGCGCCCCAAAGGCGCGCCTGGGCCTTTCAAGGTGTTTTTTCAACCTTTTTTTGGGAGATGCGCAAAAACATGATCTCAGACGCACCCAAGTCACCCCTAGGTGCACTTGGGGCCCAATTGCTGAAATTGACGAATTGGGCGCCCAATTCGCTAAAAATCAGGGAATTGGGAGTCCAATTCGCTGCAATTGAGCAAATTGGGCGTCCAATTCGCTGAAATTCGGCAAATTGGGCCCAATTTGCTGAAAATCGGCGAATTGGGCCCCCATTTCGCTGAAATTGAGTTAATTGAACGCCCAATTCGCTCAATTTCCTTTTCCCTAATTTTACAGCTCACGTGCCTCAGGCGCGCACCTGCGCCTTGCGCCTAGGCTCTAGGGCCCCTTTGCGCCTCAGTGCGCCTTACACCTTTAACAACATAGGACTCGACATAAGATACAAAGACGGTAATAACTAATGACGCATCATCATCGCAGTGCCCGAAACCCAAAACATCTCTCCCAGCCTTCAAATTGACTTTGTCCTCAAGCTCGAATGAGACTTGAACTGCTGGATTGTCTAGCTCCTTGATTTCCTGCCAGAACAGCTCTTGATATCGCGTTGTTGTAGAGGAGGAAGCATCAAGCGACAAGACATCAACCCGCTCCCTATGGAAGAAAAGATGGGGAGTGAGCGGAACGAGGGTGCCCTCCAGCTGCGGACAGTCAAAGGCGACAGCAGTCCGGGAGGAAAAAGAGCTGTTGAGATCAAAAGTGGTGGTGCCAACTTGGAGCCGGTTGGCAGAAGAAATGGAACCCAAGGGTTCAGTAGAGCAGGAGGCATGAAAAGAGACGGAGAGGAGGCCTGAAGCGGCTGGTAGAGTAGGTGTTGATAGAGCAGGGGTTGGAAAAAGTGACGATGGCAGAACAATAAGGACGGCGGAGAGCCGGGGAGCATCTTCGGCTGTTGGTGGGAACGACGATTGTTTAAGTGAACACCACGGTGGCACGAGCTGTGGAGGAAAGGCGGCAGTCAAATCATTAAACTTGTAGAGGAGCGAGGTCATGTCATCCTGACAGCATGCCTCTCTCGAAATCGTGCGTCCATAAAAGTCATGAAGGCGTGCAGCACGTCGTTGATAATAGTCACTAGACTCACTATAGTGGTCGAGTCCCCTTATAATGAAGTGAGGAATAAATAGATCGAAACTAAATTGATTGAATAATAAAAAGTGGCGGCACCGACTTAGAGCCGGTCGGCAAAAGAAATGATCTCGAGGGCTCAACGGAGCAGGAGGCCTAAGAAGAGACGGTGAGGAGGCTGAAGGGGCCGGCATAGTAGGTGCCGACAGAGCAAGGACTGGCAAATTTGACGGCGGTGGAATGACAAGGATGGAGGAGAGCCGAGAAAAGGCTTCGGTCGTTGGTGGGAGTGATAACTGTTTAAGTGGACTTGGCGGTGGCACGGGCTACGACGGAAAGGCGACTGTTAGATCATTAAGATTGTGGAGGAGTGGGGTCATGTCGTCTTAACGACGTGCCTCGATGTCTCGAAATCATGCGTTCATGAAAGTCATGAAGGTCTGTAACATGTCGTTGATAGGAGTCATTATAATGGACGGGTCCTCGTAATGGAGGAACAGATAGACCGGAACTGAATTGATTGAATAATAAAAAAAGAAATGTGGGTGTGGAGTAATAAAATAAAATGTGTTGTATGGGCGCAATGGAATTAGAGGCATCATGCAACCTGTGGTGCATCTTTTTGTTTTTATTTATTGTACTTATATTTTTTCTCTTATTGCGCATGTCTTCACGCTTAGTTGGGATATTATGTTTTGTCGCGCACATTATTAGCGGCCTGGATGTAATTTTGTATCGCGCACGCTATCGTGCATTTTTGTTGGCTCGTTGGTGTGACCGGCCAACGAGACCCTAAATGCATAGGTCCGATAATGTAGGGGATAGGTTAACTTAGGGCAAGCTTTACTTTAATTAACTATTTTAACTTAAACATGTACTATGATGTTATGAAGTGGTTGTCAATAGTTTTTCTTTTTATAAACTCTAATCTTCTCCTTTAAAAGGAATCCTCCCCCATTGAAACCCGGCTGGGAATGAATTGAATGAACCGTTTGCTTTCATTCGATTTTTTCCCGAGTGTTGCCAACCTCGATCATTGTTCCTGCTCGACGGAAGCCCGACACCGCCAATTTCCCACTCGTATGCCTGCGCCGCCGACTCCAGATCCTCACCAAGCCCCCGTCGACCTCTCCTACAGCCTCCGACGATCTCTTCTGCAGTTTCCCTGGCGGTTCCGACAGGATCCTACCCTCCCTCGCCATCCAGCACCGCCGCCGACTGGGGAGAGCTCCTCTGCCTCCGACGCCGTCACAGAACCTTTCTAGGGTTCCGGCGACCCACCAGCATCTTCCTCCGGCAGATTCAGCAATCGTGCGGGATTGCCTCTTCTCCCTACCCCCAATTTCCGTTTCCCCAGTGCTCGATACCGCCGCCAGGCCCTTTTTGTTTCCCGGTGATCACCAGTGAAGCTCCACCAGCCACCATTTCTGCTGCCCGAGCTCTCCTAGAGCACAACCGCACCTCCTCCAGTCAACCACGACCTTTCGGGGAACCATCAGCGACTGCGACTCCTACCGAGGGTATACTTCTTGACCTCCTCGCTCTCAACCACTAGTTATTTTGTGCTTATATTATTTAAATGAATAGTAATTATGATGAGCTTGCCCTAACTAATCATATCTCCAGATTACCGTTATTTTTGTTACACGTGCATGCCACCTATTAATTTTTGTGCTTGTGGAATTAGGATTTGTGACGCTAATGTGTTTGTGCGGTAGCCTTGCGTTCGTGAGCGACGCCTTGACTGTTTATTTCGTTAGAAAATAGCCCGTGAATAACTTCGCGCCACATTTATTTTAAAAGGTCGCATTTATTATATTTCAAAAACTACACGCCCACTTTAGTTTACATCAGTTTGGTGTGGCTGCTGGGATATCTCACTCCTATTGTGAGATAGTCGAGTGTCGTTTGTTCTAGGAGTTTTAAGTTTTCAAAAAAAAATTATCGATGGAGTCAAGAGTCGGACACATCGAGGGAAGTTTAGGAGACATGGGTAAACGCATGGAGTATGCTACCCTGAAGCTGAAGGGCCCTGCACTCACGTGGTGGGGGCAAGTCAAGCGGATGTGATACACTATGAGACAACCACCTATCACCGCCCGGGTTGAGTTCAAAGTTCAACTCAAGAGAAGGTACGTCCCCACTGATTTCATGCAGACCTTATATCGTAGGTATCACAATCTACGACAAGACAAGCAAACTATCGACGAGTACACGAATGAGTTCCTAGTCCTCCAGTCACGCTTAGATCTGAAGGAGGAATATCACATGGTTGTGGCCCGATATCTAAATGGACTACGGTACGTTATACGAGACCAGTTAGAGCTTCACGATTTTCGGGACCTTGGAGAGATCTCCAGCCGAGCACGTCAAGTGGAGGCCCCCCAGAAGAAGACATCTGATCAGAGGTCTACTGATGGACCTAGATCTACTGATAGGCCTACTTCGAACAGCACGATTACTACACCCACATCTTCTGGCACTGATTCCCCACCTCTTGCCATTACTGGAGCTCCGAGACTCCTCACCCTGGCCCTTCCCGGGGTAAGGAGCCCATAGGAGCCCGACCCTACACTAGAGTGTTTTGATGCTTCAAGTGCATGGAGCCTTGGCACAAATCTTCTGAGTGTCCGCGACGCCAGTTCGTCGCAGTGATTGACTCTATCACCGGAGGTGAACCTGAATATGGGGTCTTCCTTAGTGACCCCCAGCCTGAACCCCTGCCCGAGGCTGATCACGTCATCGAGGTCGAGGGCGAGCAAGCAGAGCACCTAGTCTGTGTTCTAACACTCTAATTTGGTTATCTCTAGCGAGACCACTGAGCATGATCCTCGAAAAAAGGAAATTTTCAGCAATATGACAATCATGCAAACAATTTCTACATCAATATAAAGACCCATTTGCATCCAACATTGTTAATCCCGAAATCGGCGATCCCTCCTAAGGTAGCCAGCTCGCAAGTCGCGGCCTGCTCCAGGAGGTCGCGGCCTGTCGGCCTTTTCTTCTAAGGGTGGGCGGACTGACCTCTCAGTTCGCTCAGTCCGCGCGGCTAGGGCGGTCTCCCCGGTCTGACCGCCCGGGTCGCGAAGCAGCCGCTCGTTCTGCAGGGGCTGAAGACTGCTTCCTCAGTCCGCCCCTGCAGGCCGCGCGGTTAGGTCAGTTAACCGTGTGGTGGTTCATTCTTCCTCTCAGGTGTGAACTACTCAACTGAGTGGCGGACTCGAATTCCTATCCGTCTAGACCGCTTGCTAGATGCTCAGCCAGAGGCGGCGACCTGCTCCTTCTATTCGGCAGAAGATGGCGGACTCAGTCTTCAGTCCGTCTAAGGGAGGCGGACTCGCTCCTCCCACCAGCTCTCCAGCCCGCACATCCAGACGGCAACAAGCTCTCCTGTCCGCCAGCTGTAGGCGGACTCGATCTCAGTCCGACAGGTCGCCTACCTCATGCAGTGACAAGCCTCCAGTCAGCAGTACGCGACCTGGACTATTCAGTCCGCCAGGTCGCCAACCCTCGTCCCCAAGCAAAGGATGCCACCAGCAGGCAACCTGCTCAACCAGTCCGCCGCGAGTTAGGCGAGCTCGTTGCGCAGTCCGCCAGATGAACCCCAGCTCAGCAGCCGGCGATCTGCCTCCTCTCCACAGCGGGCTGGGCGGACTCGTTCTGCAAACCGCCAGCTAGCCCTCCAGTTTCCCGGTGTCCGCTTCTACCCAGCAGCGGGCGGACTCCTCCTCAGCTCGCACAGCCCAGCGCGAGCTCGCTCAGCAGCAGGGGCGGACTCGTCCCAGTCCGCCAACAGCAAGACCAGCTCCAGACAAGTCCCAGACCGCGCGGCCTGGCGCGGACTCCGCGGACTCAGCATCGTACTCGCACAGCTTACCGGCTCACCGGGGGTGACGTTACAAAGACCGTTACCTCCTCGGGCCTATAAATAGGCCCTCATACCTCTCATTCAAGGACACGGCAGAGGCGTCAAGGTCCAGGCTTCAAGTCCTGCAGACTCCAGTTCTCAGTCTGCGCGACCTCCAGTCCCTTCCTCCCAGCTTGATCAAGCAGTTTGCCCGGCTTAGTCCAGCGAGCTCCTTGATCAGCTGACCGCGCGGTCTGCCGACCTCTCTGGTCAGTCCGCGCGGCCTCTGGCTTTTCTTCTCTCCTTAGCCGCCAGCTCCCCCCCTTGTACCATTTACTGTTTTTACATGTAATGGTGCAATAGCAAACTGTAAACTTGCTTCTTAATCAAAGGAAAGCCCGCCGCAAGAGTGGCATTCAAGCCGCGGCGGACGAAGTCTGTTGTTGTCGCTGCAAGCGGCCCTGTCTCTTCTTTTCCTCTCTCGGTCTAACCATCAGAGCCCAACCGCCAAAATAACGTCTGCTCGACAGCTCCTGATCAAGCTTTTTCTCTGCTCGAGCAAGCTTCTCCCTTGCTCCATCAAACCTCTCCTCTATCCCCGCAACCCTCTTATTCACCTAGCTTGTGAGACCGAACAACCCGTTAACTAGGCGGTGTCGCATTTCGCGCATCAACAGTTAACACGCGACCTTCAGATCTCGAACAGACAGTGAAATCAGTGGTTACTCATGACAGACCATTAACCAGCCGAGAGCCTTGCTCCAAATCACAGTGAGGATTCTCTTTGGGAGGCCTTGGAGCAATCTCGCAGAGAAACTGCACAACAGTTTCAAGCGATCAACCGTACTCTAGCTGCTATCACTCAACGACTGGAAACACAATCTTCAGCAGCACCAGCTCCTCCAATCAATCCAGCACCAGCATCCGAGACTCCTCAAGTCTACCCACCGGCCTATCCGCTGGTCTATCCTCCTCTTTACACTCCAACCTTTCCGCGAGGGCCTGCAGCCCCTTTGCGGTCTCAGAATGAGGAATTCGCAGCTCGTCAAAACTTCTTCCGAGAAGTTGCCCGAGGAAGTCCTGCAAGATTCCTAAATTTTCAGGGAAGTCATCCCTACTCTTCAACTCCGGCCTTTGCTCCTTCCGCAACAACTTTTCCCTTCTATTCTCCAGCTCCTTGTGCAGCTGCAACTTATGCTCTCTTTTTTCCTTATGTGGTAGGAGAGCAAGAAGAGCAGTCACCGTTTACAGAGAATGTTCGGCATGAACCAACTCCAGTTAACTTCAGAGAGCCACGGTTGCCCATTTACACTGGAGAGACTGATCCAGTCAAACATCTTCAAGCCTTTGAATCAGCCGTAGCTCTCAAGACTCTTTCAGATGCTACCAAATGCAAACTTTTTGTGACGACCTTTGATGGTCAAGTGAAGGATTGGTTCTATGAACTACGTCCTCAGTCCATCTCTTCCTTTGCTGATTTGCGAAGAGAGTTTCTGCTCAGATTTTCTACTTCTACAAAGAGGAAGGGCGATCCAGAAGCCCTCTTTGAGATCAAGCAGCGAGAGACCGAGACTTGGTCTCATTTTGTGGATCGTTTCCAAAAAAAAATCTTAGACATTGAGATCGTCGATCAAGAAATGTATCGAGTGGCTCTTATTCACGGTCTGCGTGAAGGACCACTCAAGTTCGAGGCTAACGTCCGAGCACCGAGGACATATCAAGAGTTGATTGGATTAGCCAACTCATACATCCGTGGTGAGAAGAGCAACCCCAGCTTTGTCTCCAGGCTTGTAACAGAGAAAAATCCACCTTACAAGCAGCCTCTGAGGTCCCCTCGGAAAGATTTTCCATCTCACTCTAGGAAAATAAAGAAGTTCCAGCATCATCATCGACACCCCTTCCCAGACCAGGATCGTGCCCACAAACGATTGCTACTGCTACCAGCCCCGCCTCTGCAAACAACTTATGTGCATCAGTCACAAGATGATGACTTATCATGCTCTAGACTCGACGAGGCCATGCTAGAAGCCTACCAGATCATGAAGGATAGGACAAATTCCAAAAGGCCTTACCAGTCGGCGAATAAGAGATCAAGAGATTCAGATCCGTTCTGTGAATTCCACAGAGAGAAAGGTCATTTAACTGAAAACTGCAAGGCCCTTCGACGGTTGGTTGAAAGATTGCTTGCTACGACCTGGTCAAGAAAATTAATTCTTCGAAGCCTTCCACCTCCAAGGGCAAGGAGGTGGTTGAAGTTCAGATGAAGTGTGTGGAGATAGAGGATGTAGGCCGTCTGGGGCCTATCAATGTTCGGTCTGAGTGCATCGATGTCATTGACGAAGGTGTCCTTGGAAGACTATTCTAAAGCAAAGAGGGCACATTTCTTGCGTCATCAGTTATGACCAATCGCAGCTCCTCAAAGCTCCACGCAACCAATAACGGTTACTCTTACTATATCTTGCATATTTTCAAACAATCTCTTTTTCAACACTTCTAAGTATTTCATTTTCATCTCAATAAAGTTTACGTCAGAGATCTCATACTGACACAGTTCCCTTTTTATAATGCTTCTCCTCCATATTTTTCTCTTTGCCAAAGAGATCACTGAACCACCGAGATATCGCCAAGTCTTGCTCAGGGCCCCCTCGAGGTTGTTCTCTGGCGTAAGACCATAACGACCACATATAACGGGGAGTTTTCGCATATGTGCAGTGGGGGCCGTTCAACTCTCGTGTGGAGGATGACGGGACTTCGGATCCTGACCGGCATCTAATACAGAGTGCGATTCCAGGGAGGACCCATGTGTTAGCTCTGTTGTGCTTCGCTAAAGGATACGTTACAGTTACGATGATCTTTGCGTGACAAGCAATGACGATCAAGTGCAGCCTTATCTCTTCGATCATCTCACAGCTGTGACGACCGAACACTCTTTGGTACTCTCAGTCCGTGCCTTCGCAGGGCCCACAACTCCGTTGATCAATTCGCAGACGAGCAATAGGCCACTTGGCGCAACTAGTCTAATTGATCAGCGACGCTTGTAACCCGAGGCATGAGAGCAGTGTATCTATCGCTTCCTTCTCAGGAATTTCCGTGCTTGTTTGTCTTTTGTGCCCTTCAGAGGGAGCGCGGCTAGCCCGCTTTAGGTAGGACTACACCCCGGGTGATTTCTTCTTAGGCAAGCGATGCATAATGCCCACGGGGAATACCTGTGGCAGCATCCAGTCTTTTTCGATCATCTTCGAGGTGTAGCCCTCCTTTGTCTTTCTGCCTTCTTGTAAGTTGGCAGGTTAAATTCAACCTATTCTAAGGATCGGCAATATCTTTTTAGCTTATGATCATCTTATATGCGCTACCTGCATAAAGTTCTATCAGATGGTTATCCACAAGCTCTCTTATCAGATGTTAGCGACACGAATCATTTAATCAAAGTATCTGGTTCTCCTTGATTGACAAGCTATGTTATTGAAGTTTAATCAAGATATTTCCATCTTGCTCATCTGGATTTCATGTATAAAACATCATGCTTGATCACGCGAGACAATCATTATCGCGGTTTGATCTTTATTCAGTTAATAGCAGAGTTTGTCGGGTATCTCTTCTGCTATTCAATTATATCTTATCATATCAACAGTCAACATTCGCAGGTTCCATCCAGCTACTTGCGACTTAGTTTTCTTTCTTCTATATCTGCTACTTACTCTTCTTTTGCAGAGATTAGCAGATATTAACAAGTTCTCTTCAGGTACTTACACCTTACTTTTCTATCATATTTGTTGCTTACTCTTCTCTTGCAGAGATTAGCAGATATTAGCAAGCTCTCTTCAGGTACATGCACCTTATTTTTCTATCATATTTACTGCTTACTCTTCTCTTGCAGAGATTAGCAGATATTAGCAAGTTCTCTTCAGGTACTTGCACCTTACTTTTCTATCATATCTGCTGCTTACTCTTCTCTTGCAGAGATTAGCAGATATTAGCAAGTTTTTTTCAGGTACTTGCACCTTACTTTTTTATCATATCTGCTGCTTACTCTTCTCTTGCAGAGATTATCAGATATTAACAAGTTCTCTTCAGGTACTTGCACCTTACTTTTTTATCATATCTGCTGCTTACTCTTCTCTTGCAGAGATTAGCAGATATTAGCAAGTTCCTTTCAGGTACTTGCAACTCGATTTTATTTCATATCTACCACTTATTCTTCCTTTTGCAGAAGATAACAGGTGTTTGCAAGCCTCCTTCAGATACTTGCGAGTTATCATTCTTCGGTGCTTTCCTCTCATATTTGTTATGCAGACCTCATTGGAAGACATTCACATTCTCTTCATTTTGCAAAGCAACTCAGGTACACTCAAGACGTATCTCTTTTCGCTTGCATTAACTTTTCCATCGCATGAAAAAAACAGGCATTAACAAACTTTTTTCTGAGGAAAGACATCAGGTTCCATCTCTCCTTACTCATTCCTTTTCCTTTTCTCGTGGGAAGGATCACGATTTTCGTGGGTCTTCTACTTTTTCGAAGTTTTCTTCAGAACTTGAAAAAGTGCGGGGATTATGTTAACCCCGAAATCAGTGATCCCTCCTAAGGTAGCCAGCTCGCAAGTCGCGGCCTGTCGGTCTTTTCTTCTAACTAAGGTTGGGCGGACTGACCTCTCAGTCCGCTCAGTCCGCGCGGCTAGGGCGGTCTCCCCGGTCTGACCCCCCAGGTCGCGCAGCAACCGCTCGTTCTGCAGGGGCTGCGGACTGCTTCCTCAGTCCGCCCCTGCAGGCCGCGTGTGTACAACCCCGTGTTCGCCGAAGGACTCAAGCGGATGCAGGCGGGTCGCCCCCGGCCCGCACATCTAAGGGTTGCCCAAGCGGCGGGCAACCCTGGCCTGCACCCTCCAGGGGGGGTCAGTCCTCGATTCCCGCCTATCCGGCGAGCCAACCCTACCCGCCTCTCCTAGGCGGGCCAGCCTGGCCTGCGCCCTCCTAGGTGAGCCAGCCTGGCTCGCGCCCTCCTAGGCGGGCCAGCCTGGCCCGCGCCCTCCTAGGTGGGCCACCCTCTGGCCCGCACCCTCCCAGGCGGGTCAGCCTCCGGCCCGCGCCTATTTTTATGGGTCAGCCCTGCCCGCCTCTCATAGGCGGGTCAGCCCGCGCCTTCCCAGGCGGGCCGTCTCTAACTTGCATCCCCTAGGCGAGCCAGCCTTGGCCCGCGCCGCACGTCTCCCGCCGAGTAGAGGCATTAAAGGGTTACTCGCCCAGTCCTCAGTGGGGGGGTTTCTTACCATTTTGCCCCGTTGGCCTGCCCTTAGCCAGTCAAAACAGCGGAGTATCGCTGTTGGCAGACCTAGGTGGGCTGCATATAGCTGTTTAGAACAGCGGGGTTTGGCTGTTGGCAGGCCAGCCCGAGGAGTTTTTAGTAATTTCAGGACAGCAAAGGTTAGTTATTTGCAGATCACCTTCAGAATCCTATAAATAGGACCCAAGGGGTACCTCAGAAAGGCATGCTTACTCATCTCTCAGTCCTCCAGTGCTTTCTGAGGTACCTTAGCCCGGCACTTGGCTAAGGAGAGGAAGCGCTCAGTGATCTTCCGGGTGTGTGGTGGGACCTCCGCGCCGGGCCCTTGGTCTAGTCCTTTGCTCTCTTTTCCTTGTTGTTTTTCTTGCAGGAGCGAAGTAGGTGCGCGACCACCCCTTCCCCAAGGGTGAACTCTACAAGAGGCCGATTTTCGATTTAAACATTTCGGTGCGGTGAGCGTGGAAAGTGGTCAACACAGAAAATTTTCAGCAAGCTCAATGACTGGAGGAGAAGGGCAAGGATCGGACAGGACCGACTCGCCACCCCCTCCCCCTCCCGCCACCATGGGGATGCTCGAGGAGTTCAGGCAGGAAGTACTCGGCATGGTCCGATTCGCACTCGGCATACGGGCCGAGAGCTCGACTCCGGTGATTCCGGTTCTCGCGGATCCGACACTCGGAGAAGTCGATCCCGCCAGGCGAGCAGGGAAGGAAGTGGCTGAGGAGGGTCGGGGTGCCGAGCTCCCCGGGCGAGTACTCTTCCCAGGTTCGGGGAGCGGCGGCAGATTCGGCGAGTTGGGGGCGCGAGACCCTCCCGCTCGGCCAGTAGGGGGAGAGAGCCCCTTCAGCGAGTTGGTCTCCTCTACACCAGTCCCAGATGGGTTCAGGGAGCCTGAGATGTCTTACTACACCGGGAAGGGAGACCCGGTCCAGCACATCCAGTGGTTTGAGGACGTAGTCTCGATCCGGCAGATGTCGGATGACTTCAAATGCAGGCTCTTCGCCATCACCCTGAAGGAGAAGGCCAGGGAATGGTTTCACCAGCTGCCGGCCAGTTCCATCTACTGCTTCGAGGACCTCCGTCGGGGTTTCATGTTAAGGTTTACAACCTCGAAGAGGAGAAAGAGGGAGTCGGACCCTGTTCCGCATCAAGCAGGGGGTGAATGAGACCCTGGGGAGCTACGTCGATCGCTTCCAGGAGGAGGTCACCCAGGTTCAGAAGATGTCGGGCCACACTCTGATGATGGCCTTCACCCTGGGGCTGCAACAAGGTTTCTTTTGAATGGAGTTGAAGAGGATTCCCCCCCTCTCCTACGAGGAGTTGATGGAGAGGGCGGCGAGAGAAGTCGACGGGAGGCGTCGAACCCGGAGTTTGCTCGGAGGTTGGCCAGGTGGGCCACGGAGGAGGAGAGACCCAGAGGAGGCCGAGGTCAGGAGGAAAGAAGAGCTGAGCCCCGGCAGAGGGAACAACCACAGCAGCAGCCCAGGTGGGGGCGTCAGGAACCGAATCATCGGCAGGATGGAGGCCCGAATGGCAGGAGCAGGGGCAAGGAGAGGGTTCCGCGGAGGGGACTACTGCCAAGGAGGCCAGGGCCAGTTCTACCCTCCAGGTGGGAGGCAGGGCCAGAGGCCACCCCTCCCCGACCAGGAGGAGGCTCTGGTCATAGCCATGGGGAGAGGAGAAGAGCAATACGGAGGAGAAGAAGAGAGGTTAGGGTGGAGCTACCCTACTGTGACTTCCATCGGGAGGAAGGGCACGCCACGACCACGTGCCCGGAGTTCCTCGAGATGAGAGGAAACAGGGAGCAGCAACAGCAACAAGACCGCCAAGAGTTGCGGATTGAGGAGGTCCAGCCTCGGGTAGAGGAGGACAGATGCAAAGACCGGGCGGATGTGGGAACCCGGGAAGGGATCGGAGCGATCCATGGGCGGGCGGGGATCGAGGCTTCCCGTAAGGCGAGCCTCCACACGATGTACCGACGGAGCGTTGGCTCCACATCCCAGACCCCGCCCCCGGAAGAAAGAATCACCTTCACGGTCAAGGACATGCCGGGTCACGAGGACCTCGTTTGCAACGCGCTGGTCATCCAGACGGCCATTGAAGATTTCACCGTCTCTCGGATCCTCATCGACAACGGAAGCTCAGTCAACGTCATCTTCAAGAAGAAGTTTGACGCGATGAAGGTAGAGGCCAGAAGGGTGTTGGCCTCAGATGGGCCCATGTTTGGCTTCTCGGGGGAGAGGAAGGAAGTCGAAGGAGGAGTATGACTCCACGTCTCTCTGGGAGGGCAGTCCCGCAATTGCAAGTTTGTCATTGTGGACGCCCCTAGCAGCTACAGCGTCATCTTCGGGAGGCCCCTCATCAGCGCCTTCTGCTGCGTCCTCTCGTCCTTCCACCAATGTCTGAAGTTCAATGTTGAGGGGGTCCAAGTCCGGGTCTGCGGAGACCCTAAGATGGCGAGGGAGTGCTATGTCACCGCCGTAAACTCCATCTCATGGCAGGAGGGAGCTGAAGAGATGGGGCGGAGGATGGAGGAGGCAGAGCAGGGGGTTGGCCCAGGGGAGATGGAGGTGGAGGAGAGTTACGCCCAGGAAGAGGAAGAAAAGGAAGTTCGGGAACCGGCCGAGGCAATGGCCGTGGAAGGAGGCGAGGAAGAGGCACTCGCCTCAGGAGGAGGGGATGCTGAGGAATGGGGGGAGCGGCCTCGCCTGGAGGCGGCGAAAGAGGTGGTGGGGATGGAGGTTCTCACCCTCAAAGGCAAGGTGGAAAAGGTTCGCGTCAGCGGAGGGCTGACCCCGGAGGCCCAAGGCAGGATGCTGGAATGCATTCAGAAGAACCTGGACATCTTCGCCTGGAGCGCTGCAGGGTTGCCCGAGATCGACGCCGACGTGGCCTGTCATCGCCTCAACCTGGATCCGGAGGCTCGCCCCGTTCAGCAGAAGAAGAGGCCCATAGCGGACAGGCTGGCCGAGCCGATTCGAGAGGAGGTCGCCAAGCTCCTTAAGGCCGGTTTTGTATCCGAGATTCAATACCCCGGCTGGATCTCCAATATTGTAATGGTTAAAAAGGAGACGGCCGGTGGCGCATGTGTGTTGATTCTTCTCTTCTTAATAAATCATTCCCTAAGGATTGTTACCCCTTGCCTCGGATAGACGCGCTGGTTGACTCAGCCGTTGGTTTCCCCGTAATGAGTTTTTTAGATGCATTTTCAGGTTATCACCAGATAAGGATGCACCCTCCCGACATTAAAGATGTCTCCTTCATCACCGGGGATGGGTGCTACTGCTATAAAATGATGTCGTTCGGGCTAAAGAACGCAGGGGCAACTTATCAAAAGATGATGGACAGGGTCTTCCGAGGGCAAAGGGGAAGGAACTTGGAAGTGTATGTCGACGACCTCATGATCAAGAGTCGAGACGGAGACTCTCACCTCCAGGATCTGGAGGAAACCTTCGCCACCCTGCGCGAGTACAAGATGAGGCTGAATCCCTTGAAATGCATCTTCGGGGCGAGCAAAGGCAAATTTTTGGGCCACCTCCTCACCCCCGCTGAGGTAGAACCCAATCCCGACAAGGTCCGGGCGATTATGGAGCTGGGGTCGCCTCGGAATGCGAAGGAGGTGCAGCGATTGACAAGGAAGCTGACAAGGTTGAGCAGGTTCCTCTCCCGGGCCGGGGAGAAGTGATCTCCCTTCTTCAAGACCTTGAGGGGAGGCCGGAAGTTCGAATGGACCTCGGAGTGCGAGGAGGCATTCCAGGCCTTGAAGAGGCAGCTGACTCAAGCCCCCCTACTCCAGGGGCCAAAGGAGGGGGAGGATCTATTCTTGTACCTAAGGGTCGGGTCGGAGGCCCTGAGCTCTGTTTTAGTTCGGGAAGAGGGGAAGAAGCAACTCCCAATCTATTATGTGAGCAGGGTGTTGAGGAAGGCCGAGCTCCGCTACCCTATTCTGGAGAAGCTGGCCTTCGCTCTAATCATCTCGGACCGGAGGCTCCGGCCTTACTTCCAGGCACACTCGATCCGAGTGGTGACTAACCACCCCCTCCGCAACATCTTCGAGGGGGTGGAGCATTCGGGCAGACTGGCTAAGTGGTCGGTAGAATTGAGCGAGTTCGACGTCTCCTTCGTCCCTCGCCTCTCGATCAAGGGCCAGGCCATGGCCGACTTCCTGGCTGACTATGTGATCGAGGTGGCGGAGGAGGAACTCACTCGCCCGGTTCCTTGGAAGGTCATGGTGGACGGTGCATCGGGGAGGCATTCCCTTGGGGCGGGGGTCATCTTGGAAAGCCCCCAGGGAACAAGGATCGAGCAGACAGTGGTGATACATTTCCCCATCACCAGCAATCAAGCCGAGTATGAAGCCGTGATTGCGGGTCTGCGCTTGGCCAGGGAACTAGGGGTGAATGATGTGGAGGTCCTAACTGACTCCATGGTGGTGGCTTCCCAAATCAACGGGGAGTTCGAGGCGAGGGAGCCGACTCTGCAGCTCTACTTGACAAAAGTAAAGGGAGTCATCGGCACCTTCCAGACTTTTTCCATTCGACACGTGCCCAGGAAAGAGAGCGAGCAGTCAGATCAGCTGGCAAAGAATAGCCCCCGGGTGGGGGGTACCCTCACAGATCTCTTCCGCCCATCCATTGAAGAGGGGGAACTGATAGAGGTGGAGCGGCACCCCTCGTGGATGGATCCATTCTCAACATACTTGTCCACTGGGGAATACCCTGAAGGGATGGACAGGAAGAGGCTCAAGTACAAGTCGGCATATTACATCATGCGAGACGGCCAGCTATACCGGAAGACCCTTTCCGGGATGTTGGCTCGCTGCGTGGCCGAGAGGGAGGTCCCGAGGATCTTGGAGGAAATTCACTCTGGGGAGTGCGGGAGCCACTCCGGGAGTCGAACCCTGGAAGGCCGGGTCGTCAGGCAAGGGTATTTTTGGCCGACTCTGAGTCGAGACGCGGCGAAGTTCACGAGGGAGTGTCATAAGTGCCAACTGTTCGCCCCCCTCCAGCTATAACCGGCCCAACGCCTCAGGAGTATCACAGCCCCCTGGCCATTTGCAATCTGGGGAATGGACTTGGTTGGGCCCTTCCCCCAGGCCAGCGGCCAGAGAAGGTTCCTGCTCGTGATGATTATTTATTTCTCTAAGTGGCTGGAAGTTAAGGCGTTGGCCAAGGTAACCTCCCAGGTCATCAGGAACTTCGTATGGGGGGAGATTATCTGCCGTCACGAGTTGCCTCAGGCCATTGTCATGGACAACGGCCCTCAGTTTGCCAGCACCGAGTTCATTAGCTTCTGCGGACAGCTCGGGATCGATCTTAGGTTCGCCTCGATTCATCACCCCAGGAGCAACGGGCAGGTGGAGGCGGCGAACAAGATCATTGTTAACCTCCTCAAAAAGAAGGTAGAGAATCTGAGAGAAAGCTGGGTGGAGCAGCTCCCTTCGGTCCTCTGGGCCCTTAGGACCACACCCAATACGACGACAGGAGAGACTCCTTTTAAACTCTCTCATGGGTGCAAGGCGGTACTTCCGATAGAGTTCGAGGTCCGAACCCCTCGGGTGGTCGAGGCCGGGGAGGGCGGAGAAGAATGGAGGGCCGAGAATGAGGAGTTGCGGCTCTCACTCGACATGGTTGAGGAGCTGCGAGACCTCTCTGCCGTCAGGCAAGAGGAAACAAAGAGAAAAATGACCAAATACTTTGACAAGCATGTCAGGGTCAAACAATTCGCGGAAGGGGACTTGGTCTTAAGAAAAGTGGATGCCGCGGGGAGGTCGGACACCGTGGGAAAGCTCAATCCCAACTGGGAGGGAACATACATTGTACAGGAGGCATTGAAGTCAGGAGGGTACCGCCTCCGGAATTTGGGGGGCGAGACCCTAAATCTCACCTGGAGTGGTGACGACTTGAAACGTTTTTTTCCCTGAGTCATGTAAATGTCGTTTCAGTTTCTAATAAAGCTTCTGTTGATGAACTTGTGCCCTGACGATGAAAAACGCAAATGCGAGTCTGACTCAGACCCCGAGCAGATCCCGATGTCAGGCTCCCACCAAGCTGGCAGGGTTGGATGTCACTCGGAGGAGTCTGCCTCAGACCCCGAGCAGATCCCGCTGTCAGGTTCCCATCAAGTTGGAAGGGTTGGATGTCACTCGGAGGAGTCTGCCTCAGACCCCGAGCAGATCCCGCTGTCAGGCTCCCACCAAGCTGGCAGGGCTGGATGTCACTCTAAGGAGTCTGCCTCAGACCCCGAGCAGATCCCGCTGTCAGGCTCCCACCAAGCTGGCAGGGCGGGATGTTACTCGGAGGAGTCTGCCCTAGACCCCGAGCAGATCCCGCTGAAAGGCTCCCATCAAGCTCGCAGGGCTGGAAGTCACTCGGAGGAGTCTGCCTTAGACCCCGAGCAGATCCCGCTGTCAGGCTCCTATCAAGCTGACAGGGCTGGAAGTCATTCGGAGGAGTCTACCTCAGACCCCGAGCAGATCCCGCTGCCAGGCTCCCACCAAGCTGGCAGGGATGGATGTCACTCGGAGGAGTCTGCCTTAGACCCCGAGCAGATCCCGCTGCCAGGCTCCCATCAAGCTGGCAGGGCTGGATGTCACTCGGAGGGGTCTGCCTTAGACCCCGAGCAGATCCCGCTGCCAGGATCCCACCAAGCTGGCAGAGCTGGATGTCACTCGGAGGAGTCTGCCTCAGACCCCGAGCAGATCCCGCTGCCAGGATCCCACTAAGCTGGCAGGGCTGGATGTCACTCGGAGGAGTCTGCCTTAGACCCCGAGCAGATCCCGCTGTCAGGCTCTCATCAAGCTGACAGGGCTGGAAGTCACTCGGAGGAGTCTGCTTCAGACCCCGAGCAGATCCCGCTGTCAGGCTCCCACCAAGCTGGCGGGGCTGGATGTCACTCGGAGGAGTCTGCCTTAGACCCCGAGCAGATCCCGTTGTCAGGCTCCCATCAAGCTGGCAGGGTTGGATGTCACTCGGAGGGGTCTGCCTTAGACCCCGAGCAGATCCCGCTGCCAGGCTCCCATCAAGCTGTCAGGGATGGATGTCACTCGGAGGAGTCTGCCTTAGACCCCGAGCAGATCCCGCTGTCAGGCTCCCTTCAAGCTGGCAGGGCTGGATGTCACTCGGAGGAGTCTGCCTCAGACCCCGAGCAGATCCCGCTGTCAGGCTCCCACCGAGCTGGCAGGGCTGGATGTCACTCGGAGGAATCTGCCTTAGACCCCGAGCAGATCCCGCTGCCAGGCTCCCACCGAGCTGGCAGGGTTGGATGTCACTCGGAGGAGTCTGCCTTAGACCCCGAGCAGATCCCGCTGCCAGGCTCCCACCAGGCTGACAAGGCTGGATGTCACTCGGAGGAGTCTGCCTTAGACCCCGAGCAGACCCCGCTGTCAGGCTCCCACCAAGCTGGCAGGGCTGGATGTCACTCGGAGGAGTCTGCCTCAGACCCCGAGCAAATCCCGTTGTCAGGCTCCCATCAAGCTGACAGGGCTGGAAGTCACTCGGAGGAGTCCATCCCAAACCCTGAGCAGACCCCGGGAGCCCCGCTCAGACCCCCACTGACCGACATGGGCGGGATCTCGGCAGGAGCAGCGTATAAGGGAAGGAACTAGCCGCCCTCGCCACGAATGGATCGGCGGGTCGACGAAGGGATCTCGGCACGATGGCGAGCCAGGAAAGCCGGCCCCGGCCCAGAGATCGGCGGGCCCCAGGGAAGGGTTCCAGACGGCGACAACCCGGCCACGCCAAGGCCCCCAGAAAGCCGGCCCGCACAAAGTACAAATGAACGCCAGGGTTTTCTCGCCCGCCCAATGACGCGAATGGGGGTAGCGAGCCCGGATTGAGTAGGCGAGTCGCTCCCTCACATCACGGCTATCCAACTTACTCCTCGCTCCTAAGCCTAAGTTCAGAGTCTAAAACGAGCGGACGACCTCACTCGCTCGCTCACCGCCGCAACGTCCAAGAGAACATTCAAGGATAAAAGAAATCATAACAAGTGCGAAATCAAGGGGCGAATGCGAGAAATAAAGATATTCGCGTTTCAAATCAAAAAAAGAGTTCTGTATATTGGGGAAATCAAAAAAGGTAAAACTATTACAAAAACTAGGCACCGGCCCGCGTCACTGCCACGGCAAAAGCAGGACGAATGCAAGCTCCCGGCGAGGCGAGTCCTGAACGGCGGGCCCTTATACACGGTGGTAGGACCCGTCGCCCGGATCTGGTACCGGAAGAAACAGCTCCGGTACCACCTCGCTCGCCAGAAGCTGGGCACCGTCGTCCTTAATGAGGTTTGCCCGCTGCAACGTCTGGAAAGTGTACTTCGCGGCGCCAGCCGCGTTCTTCTGCATCATCACATCGATCTCGTGATCGTTGTAATGAGCGAGCTGGTAGTCGCTTGTAGATGGCGGCGGGGCGGCTACAACAGCCTCCAGTGCGTCCACCCGCTCCTGAAGCGCCTGCTTCTCCTGTTGAAGGGTGGCAATCTCAGTGCCCAGTCGGCTGTCCGTCGCCGCATCCTGTGAAGGGAAGAACAACCGAGTTAAGTCGCGCGGAAGGGGGGAAAGTCTGAGATAAGTTGAGGAACCTACCGCCCCGCCTAGGTACTGAGCGAGAGCGGCCTCCGCCGCTTCGGCCCGCTTCCGCAGTTTGCGGGCCGCCTCCTCCTGGGCAAGTTTGCGGGCCGCCTCTTTCTCGTCAATTAGCTTGGTGAGGGACGGGGCGCTCTTGTCCAGCCGAAGACACCGCCGGCCAACAATATGGGCCAGCTCAAGGCTGCGAAACTGGGCCCGCGCGCTTTCATAGATCAGCACATGTGTCGCCTCCTCGTCGTAAACGGCGGCGTCCTCTCGCCCGTAGACGTCGAAGGCGAGGTTGTAAGCATCCCCGCTGCTGGAGTCGTCCTCCAACTAGCTCGGCAGCAGCGAGGATATGTAGACCTTGTTGGTCTCCTTGTGCCACTGGAGCAGCGGGACTCCGGTCTCGTCCACGGGCCCCTCACCGTAACCAAGTTGCGGTGACCCCGGGGGGTTGGCTTCGCGGAGGGCTGATCCTCCTCCGCCGGCTGCGATGTGCCCGCCTCTCCGCCAGAAGATCTGACGGCCTGAGAGGCCGCGGGGGCGGGAACGGTGGACGGCTGGCTCGCGGGGGCCTTGCCCTTGTCGCGAGTCGGGGAAGATGAACCACCCGCCTTCTTCGATTTCTTGGGCGGTGGCGGATCCTGGGGCTGTTCGCGACTGGGCCGCTTCGCGGGAGCAGGGGTCGAGAGCTCGCGATGGGCTGCGGCAGCCGCCTCGGCCCGCGCCAGCTCGCCGGCGGCGAGTCGCGCGCTCTCATAAGGAGGGTGGATAGGAATGTCGCGCTCGCCTGCAAGAACGTGGGGCTTAGAGAATGTTCGGCGAAATCAAGGACGCGTAGATGGGTGAACCGCTTACCTTCACCGGGCGGGACGGGAGCGAGGTCGTCCAGGTTTCTGCGGAGGTAGGCCACCTCGAAGTTCTTCCCAACGAAGAACCCGAACAACCCCGCTTCATGACCCCCCAGGGCCGGGGGGCGGTAGCTCGGCTCGCTGAGTTGGACGGGCGAGAAGGGGACATTGTCGAAGTCCCCCTTGACGAAGATGAACTTCTTGAGCCAGTTGTGGCTCTTGTTGACGGTCTCTCGCACCTTCACGTGGCTGCTGGAGAGGCAGGCGGTCCCGTCTTTATTCGCCCGGAAAGAGAACAGCTTGCGGAATACCGCGAGCCTGAACTCAATCTTCTCCTCTTGCAGGAAGCAGGCGAACCCGACGATCACTGCAACGGAGTTCGGGGTCATCTGCCCTGGGACCACCCCATAATACTTGAAGATTTGGCGGACTTCCGGCCATAGGGGTAGCCGAAGGCCCGCCTCGAAGTGGGTCGTGGGGAACGCGAGCTCGTCGGCGAAGAGTTCGTTTATTCGCTCCTCCTTCCTGGGCCGCCTCGCCTCAAAACCCGGCGGGACAAAGTGGCTGACTGTATCTACAAATTCTCTCTTGGTAAGGACGGCGAGAGGGAAATCGTGCTCAGAGAAGGTCCAAGCACATTTGCTCCTCCCCTCCGCCTCGCCACTGCCACCACCCATCCTGCAGTAATCTTGCCGAGCGGGACAGGGGATTTCTCGCAAGGAGCTAGGGGGAGGAAGAAGTCTTAAATGCGGTAGGTGAGAAGGGGCCGGCAGGGCCTATTTATAGAGTGAGAGAGGGCGGGAAAAAGCCCCTTTTGGCGGGAAAAGTGCGGATAGCAATATGGCCCTGACGTTTTGACTTCCGAACCCGGTCCGGGTCCTCGCCAACCCGTCAGTCAACCGCGAACCGCCCGCACTCGAGCCCGCCTAATCGAAGAGCGGCCGCAACACGGGCCAACTCTGACCCGCGCGCGAGTCACCTGTTGCACGACCCGCGAGCAGCCAGTTCGCCTTCGCCAGTGCTAAGTAACAATAGCCCGGCGAAGCGACTCGGCAAGGCCGAGCCCGCCCGAAGGAAAGCCGGCCGAGCCAGAGCATCTCGCCCGCACATCCCGCGGAGGTCGGAACGATAACACAACCAAAAGAAAATTGCAGTAAATACTCGCCCGTGGCGGGCGAGAGTGGTCCTGAATTATTACAAATGGTTAGACTGCCCGAAGAAAAGAAATTAGCACCCTGGGTGTTTCGACCGCTACATGCAGAGGCGATTCGGACCCGGCGGATCACAGCCGGCGAGGGGAGGGAAAAAACTCAACGCGGGATCCATTTCCACCTCCCCCCCCTCCCCGTGCTGGTTCGGGGCGGTACGCGAGGGTAGTGATACTCGCGGACCGCCGACAGCTCCCGCTGGGTCCGATCAATCTGCTCTGAGGCACGCCTGAGTCGCCCCTCGGCTCGCATGATGTGTACACCCGGAGAGGTCGCCTCGTCCTCATCAAATAGGCCTCTCGCTCTTTCCAAAGCCGCGAGTCGCTCCTCCGTCTCGGCCTTGTCCTTCTCCACTCTGTTGAAGACCTCCCGTAGCAGCAGTGTGTGCTTTTGGAACAGCCGCGTTACTTGCGTCTTCATCCTCTCGGCATCAAACGGGTCTCCCAGGTATTCCGAGATGCGGTCTGTGTCGGGGGGAGGCGAGTACCCTTCGCTCATCTCAGCGTCGGAGGAGGAAATCGCGTTATAGCCTGCAGAAACAAGGTCAGAAGAAGCGGCAGCAGCAAGCGGACTAAAGCCAGAGGATTCACCTGGTGTCGGCACGTCGCCCGCACCCTCAGCAGGCCGAGAGGTGCCCGGCCGACCCTGGAAGGGTTCTCCTCCAAGAGCAACGAAGGGTTTCCCTAGGCCGTGGGGCCTTGGCGACGGCGGCGCCGCAGGAGGGGTAGGCTCCTGTGGCAAAGGACTAGCAACCCGACCGGCCACAAGCAGGGCAGAGCGCCCGGGATCTCCCTCATCTGCCCTATCTCCCCGAGGTATCTCCTACCAAAAGGAAAGGAAAGTCAAGAAGTAGGGCGGCGGATCGGGTAGGAGAAACGTGTATACCTCAGGGATGACCTCGACACCACCGTCCGAGTTGGAGGCGGGGGCATCGCGCCCTAAGGACCGTCGGACGACCTTTGCTTTCTTTGGCTTGAAAAGGGGGTCAGGCGATCCGCGCGCCGGCCACGGGGCGGCTTCGCGAGCCGCATCCCGGGCACCCTCCCTCGCAGCCGCCAAAAGAGCCCGCATCTCCTCGGACATAGGCATCTCCCGACTACAGATCGCGGAAGAGGGCAAAGAAGAGGAGTTATCCTAGAGGCGCAACAGCTTATTTATAGCGAGAAGGTGGGCCCCACCAAAAGATTCCCTCCAGCTCAGCAGGACTTTCGCCGAACACGTGGGGGTTGGATGTTTCTTTCCAAGCCTTTTGCAAATCTCGCAAAGAGCGGGGATTGTGTACAACCCCGTGTTCGCCGAAGGACTCAGGCGGATGCAGGCGGGTCGCCCCCGGCCCGCACATCTAAGGGTGCCCAAGCGGCGGGCCAGCCTGGCCCGTACCCTCCAGGGGGGTCAGTCCTCGATTCCCGCCTATCCGGCGGGCCAGCCCTACCCGCCTCTCCTAGGCGGGCCAGCCTGGCCCGCTCCCTCCTAGGCGAGCCAGCCTGGCCCGCGCCCTCCTAGGTGGGCCACCCTCTGGCCCACACCCTCCCAGGCGGGTCAGCCTCCGGCCCGCGCCTATTTTTGCGAGTCAGCCTTGCCTGCCTCTCCTAGGCGGGTCGGCCCGCGCCTTCCCAGGCGGGCCGTCTCTAACCTGCGTCCCCTAGGCGAGCCAGCCCTGGCCCACGCCGCGCGTCTCCCGCCGAGTAGAGGCATTAAAGGGTTACTCGCCCAGTCCTCAGTGGGGGGGTTTCTTACCACTTTGCCCCGTTGGCCTGCCCTTAGCCAGTCAAAACAGCGGAGTCTCGCTGTTGGCAGACCTAGGTGGGCTGCATATAGCTGTTTAGAACAGCGGGGTTTGGCTGTTGGCAGGCTAGCCCGAGGAGTTTTTAGTAATTTCAGGACAGCAAAGGTTAGTTATTTGCAGATCACCTTCAGAATCCTATAAATAGGACCCAAGGGGTACCTCAGAAAGGCATGCTTACTCATCTCCCAGTCCTCCAGTGCTTTCTGAGGTACCTTAGCCCAACACTTGGCTAAGGAGGGAAAGCGCTCAGTGATCTTCCGGATGTGTGGTGGGACCTCCGCGCCGGGCCCTTGGTCTAGTCCTTTGCTCTCTTTTCCTTGTTGTTTTTCTTGCAGGAGTGAAGTAGGTGCGCGACCACCCCTTCCCCAAGGGTGAACTCCACAAGAGGCCGATTTTCGGTTTCAACGGCGCGGTTAGGTCGGTTATCCGTGTGGTGGTTCATTCTTCCTCTCAGGTGCGAACTACTCAACTGAGTGGCGGACTCGAATTCCTATCCGTCCAGACCGCTCGCTAGATGCTCAGTCAGAGGCAGCGACCTGCTCCTTCTATTCGGCAAAAGGTGGAGGACTCAGTCTTCAGTCCGCCTAAGGGAGGCGGACTCGCTCCTCCCACCAGCTCTCCAGCCCGCACATCCAGACGGCAACCAGCTCTCCTGTCCGCCAGCTGTAGGCGAACTCGATCTCAGTCCTACAGGTCGCCTACCACATGCAGCGACAAGCCTCCAGTCAGCAGTACGCGACCTGGACTATTCAGTCCGCCAGGTCGCCAACCCTCGTCCCCAACCAAAGGATGCCACCAGAAGGCAGCCTGCTCAACCCGTCCGCCGCGAGTTAGGCGGGCTCGTTGCACAGTCCGCCAGATGAACCCCAGCTCGGCAGCCGGCGATCTGCCTCCTCTCTATAGCGGGCTGGGCGGACTCGTTCTGCGGTCCGCCAGCTAGCCCTCCAATTTCCCGGTGTCCGCTTCTACCCAGCAGCGGGCGGACTCCTCCTCAGCTCGCACAGCCCAGCGCGAGCTCACTCAATAGCAGGGGAGGACTCGTCCCAGTCCGCCAACAGCAAGACCAGCTCCAGACAAGTCCCAGACCGCGCGGACTCCGCGAACTCAGCATCGTACTCGCACAGCTTATCGGCTCACCGGGGGTGACGTTACCAAGACCGTTACCTCCTCGGGCCTATAAATAGGCCCCCATACCTCTCATTCAAGGACACGGCAGAGGCGTCAAGGTCCAGGCTTCAAGTTCTGCGGACTCCAGTTCTCAGTCCGCGCGACCTCCAGTCCCTTCCTCCCAGCTTGATCAAGCAGTCCACCCAGCTTAGTCCAGCGAGCTCCTTGATCAGCTGACCGCGCGGTCTGCCGACCTCTCTGGTCAGTCTGCGCGGCCTCTGGCTTTTCTTCTCTCCTTAGCCGTCAGCTCCCCCCTTGTACCCTTTACTGCTTTTACATGTAATGGTGCAATAGCAAACTGTAAACTTGCTTCTTAATCAAAGGAAAGCCCGCCGCAAGAGTGGCATTCAAGCCGCGGCGGGCGAAGTCTGCTGTTGTCGCTGCAAGCGGCCCTGTCTCTTCTTTTCCTCTCTCGGTCTAACCATCAGAGCCCAACCGCCAAAGTAACGTCTGCTCAACAGCTCCTGATCAAGCTTCTTCTCTACTCGAGCAAGCTTCTCCCTTGCTCCATCAAACCTCTCCTCTATCCCCGCAACCCTCTTATTCACCTAGCTTGTGAGACCGAACAACCCGTTAACTAGGCGGTGTCGCATTTCGCGCATCAACAAACATGACCTCTATTACTTTCCATATATCATTTTTTAAGGATGATAATTCATCATCTATTGTATTCTTCCACAATGGTTTATCAAGGGCTTCATATATAATAAGGGAACTTCTTCCTCGTCAATAATTTTCATGATGTCTTTTATACATGTAAGAATCTATAGTGAAATGCATAATTTGAGATGGAACATTTTGCAATATCGCATTTTTCTCAATATAATTTGAACATGCAAGTCATTGGAAAATGCTTGTCGACTCAGTATATTTTGGGGCAATCAATAGAAAGTACGACAAGCAGTATGTTGACTCTTCAACGGATATACATTCAAACTACAACTCTTTTTTTCATCTTCCAAGGATTCAAGAGTAAGCATGGGGTGAAGGAAAATGAGACAAAAATAAAAAATAAGAGAAAGGAATAGGAAGATTCTTAAGATGAACTCACTTTCTTGTTGTCTTCAATGTGAGGGTGAGATAAATGGAGTGTTTACAAGAAAGGGGACATCTAACACAATTTTTTTGTGCCAGCAGACGACACTTAAAAATTAAAATGTAGGAGAATAGCCAAGAAAATTACATTTAATTGAACAAAATTCCAATTTATTGGGGCGAGAATCAAGGCTAGAGATAAAACATGGTTGTCCAACTAAACACTTTTGGCGGATAGGGAGGTAGAGACTAGAGAGCCTCATAAAAGAAAAATATTCAAGTAAGACCGCAGACTGCAGCGGAGTCTAATACTTAAGGATTTTTATGAAGGATGATTAACCAAATATAATGAAATAACAATGGCTCCTCCTGAGAAATAATTAGGGATGTTTCTGCAGAATATAAAGGCACGAGCTATTCCAAAAATATGCCAATTCTTTTAATCTCATTTTGTCTAGAGTCCGATGCACACTAGTATAGTGTATGATCGCCTCAGTTTAATAGAACTAACCGAGGATATTATGTATTCCTTCCCATGATCAATACGTAAAATCTACAAGGTGGATTACATTATGGAATTGTTTATAAATCTTACTATTTTTGACTTCACTTTGTGAGGAAAAATACTTAGCATGATAATCCATGTAGGTGATGAATTAAGGAACTGTGGACATAATTTTTATGAGAAAAATCCAAAATTTTACTATGAACTAATTAAAGGATGAAAACTTCAATATGTATATGAAGGATATCGGAAGTGAGTTTATATTGCAAAAAATATATGCCTCATATTGAAGATGTTCACCATTATTTTTATGAAACTCGTGATGATGGAATTAAACTACATCTAAAAATTGGATTGTTAAATAGAATTGCACATGATTTTACGTGTACCTTAACTAATGAACCAAAATCTCACATAGTCACATTGTTTTTGACATAATTTTGGTGGAAGGGTGGGGTAGTGTGTTTGTGGATTGTCAGGGTGAAATTATTATTTCACATAGTAATTAGACATTCATAGTTAAAGGATTCTCAGAAATGATACTTCTTTAAAATGTAATGTTGACAGCAAGGAATGCATACCTGCGGCAAAGGTAGAGCAGCTGCTAGATCAATAAAGAAATCTGTCTTCAAATACCTTTTTGCTATCTGTTTAGCATCCATGACAAGTTCCCCCCTTCCAAGAACCCTTGAATTTGGTGCTATATATGCTGTTCGAAACTTAACAAAAATATGCAATGAATGGAATATGTCAGCAATTGACCGGCAAATAGTAACAGCGACTTTCAAACCCCAATCCATCTTCTGCACACATGAGATTTGATCACTATTCTCAATTGATGGCAAGTAAAAATAGCATGGATCTATAAATAGAGCGATCAAGCATGTGATAAGGAAAACATGATTCCATTTAACCATTGCATCACTTCCTGGATCAAATATTCGTTTCTTCCATAGCTCATGATCCTCAAAGATGACCTTGGACTCTGCATTGTTTTCAGGAATGACTTTGGCTCGTAAAGCCCGTCCAGATTTGAAAGAACGGTAGATTGACATAGCTGACCATCTCTTCTTATCGGTACCAAACCTAAGCATTGAAAATACAACTTGTAAAATTACTTCAAAGAATAAATGTGCAAGAATGCACGTTGTGTGAAGAATTTTAGACATTCGAATTTTAAATGAGATGAAATTCTCCACACCTTATTTAGCACCAAGCAAAATGAACATAATCACATCTATGACCTTATCTACCACATGGAACCTATTTTGGAGTCTTTACAATTTTGTTCATAATAATAAATGAGAGACAGGCATGGGGCTCCGCCCCAATAGCCAATCGTGACAGTACCTCAACTGTGACAGTGCACGGGGGCTCCGTGCCCCATGCCCCGCGCGACATTATCTTGGCCACGACATTGTCCCGGGCCTCCCGGCGCGATGGCGCTCTTATCCCTCGCAAACCCCTGAATGTTATACTCTGCTCGTCGCTCATTTTTGCGATTTGCACGGGAGTTCGCGAGCGGCGGGGAGAACGCAGTTTTTATTATAGGTGGAGGGCTTTGTCTATAATAGATTACATTTATTTAAATAAAAGAAAAAACAAATAAATTCTAAAAATTGGAATTTTTTTATAAAGTGGGGTAAAATTAGAAAGTGAATGTTTAACCAAAAGGTGTTTTTCCCTTTTAATATAATATAGATGCTAGTTAAAACTAACTACAAAATATATCTATGCACAATAATTATTGAATTTACCTTTCTATGAAAATCTACAAATTTTGCACATCATCAAAATCCTTTATTTCTTCTAAAATACTTTGATTATTAAGACCAAAGCATTTTATAATTGTGTCCATAGAAGTAAATTCTCACACCTATAATATGTATGATATTTACTCAAAATGTAGTTTCAATAATTAGTACTTATTTCCAAATAATTATTAAAAGCATTACATAGAAGCATTGATTGTTTCTCGATATTCCTGCAAAGAAATTGAAACTATCCACAACTTTTCTTCAAGTTAGCATTCATGCGAGAAATTAAATCATTAGAGAAATATTTCTCATAGAAAAATAAAATTAAACAAAATCTATTTCAATATCCACAATATTTCAAATTACTTATTCAACAAAATAAAGAATTTTATTAACCTAATAAAATTATAAAGTTTAATAATATAATAATTTAATTTAATTAACCTACAGAGATAAACATAATATTTTATCGTAAAATTCAAGTATCAGGGGTAAAAGATGTTCGAAATAAGATGAAAATTGGAAAGACAGTTGATCCAGATGATATACTCATCGAAGTATGAAAATGTCTAGGAAATGAAGGAATTTGATGGCTTACATTTTTTCAATAAGATACTAAAGTCAAAGAAGATGTCAGATCAATTGAGAGAAAATATCTTGCTACCTTAGTATAAGAAAACATGAGATGTACAAAATTGTGTTAATTACAGAGAAATTAAATTGATAAGTCATATCATGAAACTATGGGAACGAGTAATAGAAAGAAGAGTAACATCTCGGAGAATCAATTTGGATTCATGTCAGGGAGGTTGACCATGGAAGTTATACATCTCTTGAGGAGGCTCATTGACAACTATCGAGAAAGAAAACAAGATTTGCATATGCTATTTATTGATCTTGAGAAGGCTTATGATAGAGTTCCAAGAGAGATCTAAGGGAGAGCCTTAGAAAAGAAATGTGTAAATGTTTCATATATTGACATAATCAAAGATATGTATACAATCAGTGACAAGGGTGAGGACATCTGGAGGATAAACACAGGAATTCCCTATCACTGTTGGCTTACATCTAGGTTCAGCTTTAAGCTTTTATCTCTTAACCCTTATCTTAGATGAGCTCACCAGACATATCCAACAAGCAATACCTTGGTGTTTATTGTTTGCGAATGATATCGTTTTGGCTGATGAGATGCGCGAGGGTGTAAACGCAAAACTTGAATCTTGGCGAGATACTTTAGAAAAGAAGGGTTTTAGGTTGAGCAGGGAAAAGACAGGGTATATGGAGCTTAAATTTAGCAGTACAAGAAGGACGGATGACTTCGTTATTAAGTTGGGTGATCAAGATATTTCCCGTATTAAGTGTTTTAAATATCTTGGATCGATAGTTCAAGGTATTGATAAAGATGTGACACATAGAATCCAAGCGGGTTGGTTGAAGTGAAGAGGCGCGTCAGAGATCTTATGTGATCGTTAAGTATCACTAAAACCTAAGGGCAAGTTTTACTGTACTGCAATTAGCGATGCTCTATGGTTTTGAGTGTTAGACAGTGAATTGTGTACATGAGCAAAAAATGAGAGTTGCAGAGATGAGAATGCTTAGGTGGATGTGTGAACACATGAAATTGGATAAAATTAGGAATGAATGTATTAGAGATAAGACATGAGTAGCACCAATTGTAGAGAAGATGCAAGAAGCTCGTCTAAGATGGTTTGGACACGTGCAAAGGAAATCATTAGAGGCACATGTTAGGCATTGTGAGAGTCTAGTCACTATGCATGTTAAAGGAGGGAGGGGTATACCAATAAAGACTTGGAATGAAACTATAAGGAATATGACAAAAGATAGGGCACAATGGTGACAAAGGATCCATATAGCCCAAGCATATACTTCGAAACCAGATGAGTAGAAATCAAAAATCTCGTAAAATGTTTAACTCTGGCCACGCGCTTACCTCGCATCTCTTTCCTCAATGAGCGCCATCTCATTCTTGACCCTCGTGGATCCAAACATCGGCCGAACCGACGCTGAAGAAATCGGCGCCGCTCAACGCCACGGCCGCCTTCACCGCCCAATTCCCGCGGTGAGCAAATCGGATTCACAAAACCCCGCTGATTTCCGCGATAATGGGCCTTGGGCATTTCGCCGGCCATGACGGCGTGGCCGGCAATTGCGAATAGGTCAGGATCTCTGCGTGGAAGATGTCGCCGAGCTACGGCGGGAAGAAATCGACGGAGGTTGCGACAAAAGAGAGAAGCGGGAGAGGGATTTTCAGCGCTTCGCTCCGAAACGTAGAAGCGGGATCCGCTGTTGTGATTAGAACATCGTTTACCGCATGAATGTCTATTCGATTCTCAAGTAGGGTTGTTGCAAAAACATATAATTGGTGCATATATTGTTGTGAATAATTCGAAAATTTATTTGTAAAAATTCTATTAAGATTAGTATTTTACAAATTATTTGAATTTGAATTGTTGTGGGTCACTTGAAGCACTTGTAGATCGGTCGAAGCAAACCGTTATAGCTCGAGAGCGGATCGAGCGAGCGGACAGTCAAAGAGAGTATGAGCTGATAGACTTTTTAACGTGGAAAACTCAGAAATGGTGAAAAATCATGAGGTCAGATCAGTGCTGACCAAATTGCGTTGTATCTTTGAGTTGAAAATTGTCAAGTTCTCGAGGGTGACACGTCACCGCTCTTCAGAGTGTAATTTAATGGAATGCGAAATATGAGCTTCAAGTTGTCTTTGAATGAGAGCTTTAAAGAGGGAAGAGATCTTGCAAAGTCGAATGAGATCTTCAAGTTGCCTTCGAAGATAATTTTTGAAGGGGAGTAAGATCTTCAAAGGTCAAAAGAGATCTTCAAACGGAACTTCAAACATTGAGAAAGAACTCTGAAGAATCTTTGAATGAGCTCTCTCAGGTGGTGAATGCAAGGTGTTTTGAAATGAAGGCTTTGAGCACCTTTCATAACATTTGACAGGGCAATTTGATAATTGCGTTGTTGTAACTCTCATAACTACCAAACGGATGAATCACGTTCCGCGATCTGAAGCACATGGCTCGTCATTTTTGCTGATATAACGATTTTGCCCCCCCCCCCCCACACACCCAGGTAGTTCGGGAAGGACCGGCTACGACAGTGATGACGCTGAACGCGAACTGTCCTACAATCCTAGTGTATACAAGAGGCGAGGAAAACGAACTGCGACACGTGCGCGGAAGGATTCGTAACATGCACATAGCTTTTGCTAACCGCACAGACGGGGTTAGCAAAACCCATCCATTATGAATACTCTTCAAATGGAGAGCTTTTGCTAACCGTAGTCCACATCCCTTATAAATAGAGGTACTCCTCACGAATAATATTATCTTTAGTGGCATGATTCGTGAATAATTCACAAATAGTAGAAATATCTATATTGTACATAAAGATGATCTTGACCATCTAATCAAAGTATATTTGATTCATTATTGAAGCGAATTTGAATTCATACCTGAATATGAATTTGAATCTAAATTCAAACAATCGAACCAATTCGAATTCAAATCTGAATCTTTATTGAAGATGAGCTGTTTGGCGAAGCCAAGACAATTTTGACCTACCAAACAGAGAAACTGGTGAGGACCAGAAAAGCACTTTGTCACACTCTCTCGGTCTCTCCCTTCCAAAGGTACCTAGAGGGCGAGGACAGACCAAACACGTAGCGATGACCCTGGATATTAGTGAATTTAGTGTTGCTTTAGTAAATGGGTGCTTGTTATTTTCAAAAATGAGGTATTAATATTATTTTTTGATTTTTTGGAAAAATAAGTGGCCTTAAATTTGTCCATATGTTATTATGGGAAAGGGGGTTTTGTACTGCACCGTGCATTGCACCATCCAGTGACTGTCAGTGCATCAGCACTCACGCACGCATCTCGGCGCGAGTGTTGATGCACTCGCAGCCGTTGGATGTGTTGCACTGCACACCCCCGCTCTGGTTGTTATGCCTTCGATTTATATGAGTTGATTCAATGTTGGGATATTTAATTGAATTTAATAAAATGTGTGCTCCATATTTAATTTGTTTATTCGTAAATATTTACCACACGTAGTTCTAACAAAATTATTATCTTGATATATTTTTATTATCCGCAAATCAATGCAAAAAAACATAAGATGTTCATTCCTGCAATTGCAATTATTCTCTTTATAAAAAAATTTGAATTTTCTTAATTCAGTTGGTGAGTGTATGCATTTACTTAGAAGTCTGTAACATACAAGACTAATATATACACACACATGATATCTTAAAATAAATAATGTGATTTCAATACGAGCGCAAGGAACTGAAAAAAGGCAAAATTGCAACAGAAAAAAATGTAAAACTCGGATAACTTTTTCTTCTTAAAGTATTAGCTCGAAATGTGATTTGCGGATAGATGATATTTAATTCAAATAAATGATTAAATATTTTATTTGCGGATAGCAAATTTTGCTATGTGTATAAATTCCCTTCCCAAATATAGCTTTTTGTTGTTATAACGCCTCCCCGATATAGCCAATCCAATGCTTGAATCAACCGGTCAATTGGTTACAGACGCATGCCCCGAAACTTAATTAAGATCTGGTTCATACGGTCGTAACCGCTTGACCGGTGAAAATAAGCCCCCCCCCCCCAAACGGAGCCTTTAACTTTATTCAAGAGCCCGGTTCAAAATCGTTGATTGGATTCATGTAGTTCTAAATCCAACACAGACTTAAGGTTTGTTTGGCACTGCGGTGACAGTTGTGAACACGATGGTTACGAACCATCATTTGTGAACGCTCAACCTCACCTAAGGCACTCCGTCAACTTTTATTTTCAAAAATAATGGTGACGGCCATAACTGTTGTTACGTCAAACACATTTATGATTGCAGTGTTTTGGTCCAAACTCACCGGAGAAGAAAAAAACGAAGGGAGACATGATTCCTTGAATTAGAAAATTGATTCCTTCAGAGACAATTTATTACATGTGGCGAATAGGAGGTAGGTTTCAATCAATTGGGACCTGATTTATATGTCCTATCTAAATAGAGTGACAAATGAAACACCGAGTAAACATGACGAAGGTCAGAGCGGCATCTTAACAAACTCTCTTTTATTAATGGCAAAAAAGGCAGCCCGGTGCGCAAAGGCATTCTGCACAGGGAGGGTCCGGGGAAGGATCCCACCACAAGGAGGGTGGATAATGTAGTCAAACCATATCATGTATTTTTGCAAGAGCCTGCTTCCAGGACTCGAACCCATGACCTCAAGGTCACACGACAACACCTCAACCGGTGCGACAAGGCTCCCCTTCAAATTATCTTTTAGTAATGACAAACATAAATTTGACGGTTTACGCAAAACATCTAAAATGTAAGAAAAGCGTAATCAAGAGTGACTACCATAAGTAAAGATATGAGATGAACATAAAAGTTATAACTATAATACAGCTTCACTTCTTATAAGATTGCATGATAAGCTAAAGAAGAGTTTCCATAATAAGTTAGAATTGTGATTAGAATTTAATCAATAAAAAAATTATGCAAATATACATACTAAGCATGCATAACGTCAATCACACCAATATATGAGAAGCGAGGTTGCAGATATCAAATGTTGGGTTCATGTTAGTTTGAATTTGAAGTGTTGGATGTCGAATTATGGGAGATATATCAAAGATATTTTACAATGTAAATTTTTAATATATAAATAAAGCAATTCATATATTTACGCATTTTTTGTAAATATGTACAATTACACTAATAATATATGCTCCTAAATTACATAATAAATATTTACACAAATTGTATGTTTACAAACTGCACAAAAAAGACGAGTTGACATCATCAAATGACATAAAGAGTGCCAAATGAGAGCGAGTCGAGAGTCATTAAAATTAGATTCAGAGAGATGTATGAAATGAAGCACATAACAAAATATTTTAGCTCAGTCACTTAAAAGAAATGAAAAAAATATTTTTAATACTCTCTTTGATATGTCCGCTACTAGATATCGCCCAAAGCAATATTTTTAAAATAATAATTTTTGCTTAAAATATCAATGTCGTAGAGTTTTCTCTCTAAAACATTTATGTCAGCTGACATATCAACCGATATCCACAACACTAATTAGAAGAGATATCCAACTTAATATTTTCAACTCATTCTATATATATAAATAAAATAAAATCTTCTTGAACAAATGAGATAAATAAGCAATTAACAATCATCATTTCCCTCACAATTTCAAATACAATAAAATTCACTCAATCAATACAATCAAATAAAATAGGCTAAATTCTCTTCATTTTTTATTAGAAAAAAAAAACAACAATTACAAATGAGCATCATTAACACAAAAAACTAATGAAAACAGACATCAAATGAGATAAGAAGTTTCATATACATACATTGAAGTATAATTTCAGTCATGGGACACAAAAATAAGCTTTAAGATTAAAGATTTTCATGACTAGAAGAGTAAAAGAAGCTTATATCAAGGTGCTTTCTCACACACCAGAATGCATTCAAACTTATTAGGGAGCGAAATAATACTCAGGAGAAACTATCTATTGACATGAAATACCAAAATTTGCTAGTTCTTCATGTGTGTATAACAGAGACTCGAAAACGCAGTGATTCATCTAGCAATAACTCGATAATCAATGTGCGCATGCTCCACAATGCCTAGCGAACTTATGAGAGAGCTTAGTAGAACTTGAAGAAATAATACCCATACAATGATAATCAGGTTCAAGAATATTCATTCAACATTGAGGTGATAACATAGGAAATGATTTATGAAATTCAATTAACAATACGAGCATCTTCGCACAGGCTACGTCTGTGCTCGATGCTCTCGGGCGGCCTTCAGCCGCATCAGACGGACTTCGGCCGCATCAGGCGGGCTTCGCCCGCGCTTGATGCTCTGGGCGGCCTTCGGCTACATAGTCGCCCACTTCGACGCAATGCACCAGCTCGGCGTCGCACCCGCCACTCTCGGCCTCAGAGCACTTTGGTGCTGGTGCGGCGCCTGAGTGCTCCGGGGGCCGCGAGTGGCGGGTGCGACGCCGAGCTGGTGCATTGCGTCGAAGCGGGCGACTATGCGGCCGAAGGCCGCCCGGAGCATCATGCGCGGGCGACTATGCGGCTGAAGGCTGCCCGGAGCATCAAGCGCGGGCGAAGCCCGCCTGATGCGGCCGAAGGCCGCCCGAGAGCATCGAGCACGGGCGTAGCCCGTGCGAAGATGCTCGTATTATTAATATATAATATAAATATAAATTAAAAATAATATTATTTATTATAAATAATAATAATTATATATATACACACACGTAACTGACAACAGTTACTGTAGCAATCAAGAGTTTCGGTTTAATACAGTATAGATGTATATAAATACATACACGCAAGTAGTTGTGCATGAGGCTCACTCGTGCCATAACGCGACAGTACACCTGTTGTTTGTCATCCTTGTAAAAGTTTGTTCTCGCCAAATACAAAACTTAATAAAAAAATTTGAAAGGATAAGAACATATTTTTTAAAATAAAATAACACAAATTAAACCTGGTTATAAAATTTTTGTAAATGTTGTAATAAAGAAGGGGTAACGAGAATACGCAACAGAAGATATTTGCAAACATAAAAGATACTGAAGAACAAAAGGTATTACATAAAAATACTGAAGAACAAAAGGTATTACATAAAAATACTGAAGAACAAAAGGTATTACATAAAAATACTGAAGAACAAAAGGTATTACATAAAAATACTGAAGAACAGAAACTATTTGAAAATGTAAAACAAATGACGAAAGTTTTAACTATGATAGATAATCAACAGTACAACTGAACAAATTTTCACCGCAAGAACAATCAGGTATTACTGAAAAACAGTTTCAAGGCACAATCAAAGAATTCCAAGTGTTTGTACAGAATGAAAAAGAAGCATAACTCTAGACAACACTCACTCAATAGACATGGCCACGAAATGGAAGAAAAGTTATCGCCGGCTTGATATGCTGAAGGAGCTAACCTTCATTGGAGTGGCAACCACCAACGGCGCTTCCGGCGAGTCACGGCCGGCGAATTTCTCGTGCATGAAGCGGCTGTCAACGATGGAAACATCCTTCGGAACAATTCGGTAGCAGTAGCAACTCTTAAGGCCTTCTTGGTTGCGGTAGCATTCGTGGTTGCTGTTCTTCACCTGCAGGAAGTTCCAGATTACGCTGAATTTTCCAACGGTTGCGACGAGATGCTTCTCCTGCTTACCGTTTTCAGTGACCTGCTCATGGATGACCGGAAATGGTGTCAAATATATCAGTGGTGAAGAAGATAAATAGAACCAAAGCAACCTATTTTTTGTCTCAAGGAACTAAATGAAAAAAAAAACATAAAAAAACATACAATGCAGTAATATATTTATCATGTACATATCCAAAACGCCGGCTCGCATGATTGATTACACAAGGCCGTGGGGCAGGTCAAGCTACCACATTTAGAGCTCAAGCATCCAACTTAGACCAGTTGGTAACAAATAAAGAAACCCAAGAAGATATAGGCTTCATTTGGAGGGGAGGTTCCCCCGCGGACCACCTCGCGCAGTCGCGGACACCACCCGTTTGGCGGCGCCACAAGATCTGCCCCGCCCAGGAAAATCCACGAATTTCCGCTGTGGGGAGGTCGTGCGGAGATTCCCAATGTGTATAAATATAAAACAATATATAGCTTACCTTATACAACAACATGTTGATTGTTTGGTTTGGGCATATATTTTATAAACAAGTAATTCTAACAGAAAACAAAATATATGCACATTTCTCTCTATCGTCCTTGGTATAAACCAAGTGAAAAAAAAGTCAAGTAAAACAGAAATGTGAATACTATTAAGATTATGTTCATCTGTCAACCAAACAACAGTTCAAAGAGGTTTGTAGATACTAGCATGGAATTTTTAGATCTAAAAAACGTTGGACATCTAGTGAGGAACTGTAAGCTACCTCTCTTGTATGCGGTTAGCGTGGTTAGCCAATTCATGTATTCAGTCTTGTAGGAATAATGTACACAAACTCTGAGCACTTTAATCCATAAGGGTTCACCAAAGGTTGGCTAATGGCTTCTCGAATGTTGATTGAATTGGAACTTGTGATGATAGACGGTCACCTTTTGGAATATCTATATTGGTTGGAGGAAACCTTGTATCTATATCCAATTTTGAGGCTAAACTTAATGGAACGGCTGAAGGGTTATGTGAGCTGATATAGCTCAAACGGTTACTACAGAGCTAGAATTTTCCTTCTCACATGTTATGAAACTTCAGCAAGACAAACAATAAGCAATTGCTATAGCTCAAAATTGTCCAAAATGATAGAATCAAATACATTTAGAATGTGATGGGGATCATCCACCACATTTGGAAATCGCACGACAAGACCCACTTTTGTTTACTCGTGAGGGAGAGCATGACCGAATCGATGATCCGGCACCACATATATTACTAAAGATAGGGCACAATGGCGACAAAGGATACATATATCCGACCCCACTATGGAGGCACAAGAGGTTTGGTGGATAATCCCGAACTCAGAGCAGATAGTAGCGAAGTCGTGGCCATTGTACTCACGAGCATTATCAGTGCGCACAGTTTTGATAGTTGTGTGAAATTGGGTACGAGTTTCAGCGACAAAGGCTCGAAAAATGCGAGGAAGCCCGGAGCGATCACGAAGTAAGTACAACCACGTCATGTGAGAATAATCATCAATGAAAGTAATAAAATACCGGAAACCAGAAATACTAGTAGTTTTATATGGTCCCCATACATCAGAATGTAATAAATCAAACGGAGCGGAGCTCCGGGTACAATGAGCAGGATAAGATGAACGCGGCTGCTTGCCGAGGATACAAGACTCACACTGAAACGGATGGAGAGAGATATCAGGGAGAGCCCGCTGGAGAACAGGTAGAGGAGCGTGGCCAAGACGGCGATGCCACTCGGTGGAGGAGACGGAGGAGACGGAGGAGAGGATGGTAGGAGGTGTGTCGAGAAGGTAGAGCCCGTTCCGTAATCCGCCTTTACCAATGGTAGTCCGCGTCCTGCGATCCTGTATGACAAAAGAAGAGGAAGTGAATATGACAGAGCAATCCAGATCAGCAGTAAGGCGACCAACAGAAAGTAAATTGAAGGGGGAACCCGGAACATGAAGAGCCGAGCGGAGAGGAAACGACGGGCTGAGAGAGATGTCCGTCGATCCGGAGACGGGAACAAGGGCCCCGTTAGCCACAGTGATAGACCGCGGATGAGGAGAGTCCGAGTATGTGGCAGGCTGCTGGGACGTAATGTGATGAGTGGCACCGGAGTCCATGATCCAGGACGGACCGGTGGAGAGACAAGCCGCACCTGCTTGGGAGACGAAGGTGGAGGCCAGGGAAGCAGGAGGCGGGTAGAGCAGTCCCTGGAGGTGCTGGAGCTGGAGGCGGACAGCTTCAAGGTCCGGAGAGGCAGGAGAGGAGGCATCTGCGGCCACCGAAGCCGTTGGTCGAGGAGGATATCCATTCTTGCGGTAACAGGTCGCTTCAAGGTGTCCGTCCTTGCCGCAGTAGGAACACTTCGGCCGCCCCCTGCCACCACGTCCGCGGCCCCGAGAGCCGGAGCGGCCACCACGAGCAGCGGGAGGCAAGGGAAGCAGGGGCGGAGGGGCCTGCTGAAGAAGGGCCGAGGAATTCGGCGCAGGAGCATCCGGAGGAGGCGTCACGCGGAGGAGCATGGAACAGATCTCAGAAAGGGATGGAACGGTGGGAGATGCCAGAACCTGAGTCCGGATAGTCTGAAGGTGAGGCGGAAGACGGGCCATCATAATAGCAATGCAAACCGCCTCCTTCTGAGCGCGCTGGGCAGCATGATCACTGGTAGAAGGCTGGTGTAGTATCCAGGCCTCGGCCAAAGTCTTAGCCCGAGCGACAAACGACGTCATGTCCGGGGCGCCACCGTCGTCGAGAGCAACGAGATCGGTGAGGATGTCGTAGAGGTGCTGAAGGCTGTCCTTGCCGGAATAGAGTGAGTGCAGCTCATCCCATATAGACTTGGCCGTCTCGTGATACATGACCATCTGATATGGCTCACCATCCAAGGAGTTGAGGAGCCAAGTCTGCACACGACCATCGTTGCGGAGCCAATCGTCCGTAGGGGGGGCCGGAGGAGCCTGGGTGAGGTAAGACAGGAGACCCTTGGCCTGGAGAACCCGGCGCACAGAATGCGCCCAAGGGAGAAAATTTTTCTTCCCGGAGAGAGAGATGGTTGTGATGCGTAATTCATCGCGCAGGTCGGTAGGACAAGTCGGGCGGTCTGCGGGCGGACTAGCCGCCTGGCCGGTGGAGTCAACAGAGGAGCCCATAGTCCTGGAAGACAAGCCGCACCGACTTGGAAGGAGGCCGCAGCGAACAGGCAGGGGTCCGCTGGAGAGACAGGCCGCAAAGACGGGAGGAGACCGCGGCGACTAGGATCAAGCCGCAGCGACGAAGCAGCGAGCAGAAAAGGCCGGGAGAAAGAACCCGCACGGTCACGATGCGAACACCAGCGGCCAGACAGGCCACGACCAGAGCGGGTAAGAAGCAGACCGCACGGTCTGGAGGCCGCGAGAAGGCGGCGAACAAGAAACGAGACCGCGAGTTAACAAACTCGAGCGGATAGGAGAGAGAAGCCGCGAGTTAACGAACTCGAGCGGGAGAGAAAAAAAGAGACCGCGAGTTAACAAACTCGAGCGGATAGGAGAGAGAGAAGCCGCGAGTTGACGAACTCGAGCGGATAGGAGATAAACCGCGCAGATAGAACAGGAGACCGTGCGAGACGCGCGAGAGGTGGGGTCCACGGGATAGAGGAGAAAAAAACTATAAAAGGGGGGGGGGAAGAGGAGATAACCTGGATCCACGGAGAGAGGCAGCGGACTGTCCGCTGAGTCCGCGGACGGTTAGCGAGGAGCGGCGGATAGAAGACAGTTAGCGGACTGTCCGCTGAGACCGCGAGAAGGAAACCGCAAGGAGGCAGACCGCAGGAGACCGCTGGAAGGCGGCGGGTAGATGCGGTTAACAAGTGCACAGGACGGTTAGAGGATGGAACCTGCCTCTGATACCATGTTGAGAGAAGCCAAAACTTGTATGTATTGCTTATGTAAGTAAATACAAGGAGAGAATACAATTATATAGGAGATGAGAAGAGAGGAAAAATCCTATACAAGATGTGGGACTAAAGAAGAGAGAATACTTGGGCCTTTATGGGCCTTTATACATGGGCTTTTCTAATAGATTTAAACTCCCGAAAATTCAAATTGGGAGTTGCATGAATCTTTTTTGTTTTTTGACAAAGGATTGAAGTTTAATTGAATAAAAAAAGGCTAAACAAAATGAACCTCACGATGCCATCACAGACTGCGGGAACAAAGCCATTGATAGTTTGATACTAACAGAATAGATCCACAAAATAAATGAAAATAAACACATCCAAGAACATAATCGAGCTCATCTGAAGCGAACAAGAGCTTGAATGGAAAACCGCACATTAGTTTGAACTCATTTGAATCAATGCTGAAGAGACAACTGACCATCAATTTTGTTTTAAGAATGGGAGGAAAAATGGAGTACCTTAATCTCGATCACAATCCAGCAAGGAGGATATCTGAAACGGAGAGAGCCGATGTCGGCGAGAAAGAGCTCGATCATGAGCTGGCGGGAGGGGGATTGACCTACGATCACGAGCCGACGGCGAGGGAGAGCTCGACGCTTCTCAGTTTTTCACGAGTGAGAAGGGGAGTTGGGGATGGCGCAAGGATTTGGAACAGAAGAAAAATAGGTCACGGGACTGGGGCATATAACTTTTATTCTTTTAAGTTTTAACTATTGTTATTTTAAATCTTTAATATAATAATATTGTTATAAAATATAAATGTCAACGCGGGATGGAGGGATGCAATCTACAAATATGGGAAGGAAATCCATCCAACATTCTAACCTATTTAAATTAATAAATCGGTTCGGGTCGGTTCTTGGGTACCTAACCATAGGACCCGAGAACTGAACCGAATCGCCAGTTCAATTTTTTTAAATACCGTACCCAAACCAAACAATTTGCGAATACCGCCCAGTTCGATTCGGTTTCTGTCTGGTTTTTGGTTCTTCGGTTACTTCTTCACATCCCTAGATGCAGGTAAACACAGTGGGATGGTCACCGGTTGCAGAGTCGTCAACGTAGGGAGGTGTGGGCAGCGACTCGAGGATGCCGAAGTTGGGGGAGAGCGTCGACGATGCTGGACTGAGGGCTGGCTGGCGCAGGTGCAGAAAACAATACAATGTCTTCAGCTAGATGAGGCAAGGTCTGCTGCTGAACACGATGAAGCAGAGCAGGGGTTGACTTTGGGTGAAGACACAGTGGCAGTTGGATGCTAGCAGAGTGTTTGGCTGGAAAGAGAGCTCAGAGTCGTGAGAATGGAGAGAATTTAGTGAGACGTGCGGAAAGGACCGATGTCTCTAATACCAAAGTTGTTACAAACATATTCAAGTGGTGACCAAAGTAGTGGTCAGAGGTGGAGATGGTGGTGGTGACAAATACAACGGAGCCTTGACTGCGGCTTCCTAAGCGAGGTTACTCGTTAGAGGAGAGAGCCACCAAGATCTCATGCACAATAGATAGGAAATAAACTTTTCTTACTTCCCCATTACAACCCTTCATATGTCTTTAATCTTTATATATGCTTACAACATATAAAGAGACAAACAACAATAATGATACCTAATACTAGGTCCGGTGCTCACGAACCCTACATAATGATAACACTTAGACGCCTAGATAACAGAGATAATCATAATAGACGATATGCAACTCATAACACATTCATACCCATGAATCACTATAAGGCATGAAATGGTTAAGTGCATCACAAGGGGTGTTGATGCAATCAGAGAAAGAAAGTCATTGTCTCCTGCTTTGAGGTAAAGTGCATGTCAACAGGACGAAGGTGGATGGCAAAGTAAATTTTTGATAAGTCGAAAAAGATCGATGGAGAAGAATTATAGAAGGGCAGAAGCTCAATCGTTGAATGAACTATTGCATTCGTCGGGGTCGGGGTTTGAAGCAAACTAATCGTGGTCAGTAGCTAATGTGTCGAAGTATCTATCCTCAAAATGATGTCAATGAAAGAAGGAGAACCACGTGCAAATAGTGCAAATAAAAACCGAACAAATCTTATCAACTATAGGTTGTCCAAATGAGTACAGATAAATCTAAATTGATTGGAGAATTATTTAATTCATCTACTCGATCTCGGGGTGGGTGTTCACAAATGAGATGTACATTGTGCGCATTAAGTCTTAAGGTGCCCCGCATCATCAACCCTGAAATTGATCTTTATTTCATACTTTGGAGCTGCATGAACCACTCTAAATGGTTTTGCTAATATTCTATGATATATCTTTGTGCACTATTCAAAAACTTTCTTGTTTCACTTATCTATGGTGTCATTGAATCAAGTCATTATCATCCAGTCTTCACAATGTAGGCATCAGAGGGAGGATTTTCTCTTTTTGGTCTAATTCATTGAAGACGATTTAGTTTGTTTTTCCCTTCAGCACAGGGCAAAGATGTTTTGACCACTACAATTTTTTTTCCATTCAATCTATATGTTTCCTAGATTTGTTGCTGTTCTCCTATATGTTGTTCCAACGCTATCTTCTCAGATTATGCCATAGTATTCTTCTCTGTGATGTCCAACATCATGTCATTCAGTCAAATGGAAATAACTAACGACATATCTTCTTGTATTAATATGGCAATGAAGGAAGAGCAATAAGCGAGAGCACAAACCATGTTTATCAGTACAACAATCCATTGATTCCTTCCATTGGGGAAATAACGACGGCAGAGCAGACTCAACGACAACAACATACTATACAAATGTAATACTCGGGAACAATGGAATCGCCTCATTGTAATAACCTTACTTGAGTTTGAAAGGTGAAAAACAATGTTGAGCATATGATGGTACTGAAGTGAATGATGAAGCACAATTGAGAAATGCCAATGGTAGATGACCATTACATTAGTAATTGCAGCAGCACATGATAATACTAAAGCTGCGGCGGTTGACAACCACAATGTAACAAAAAATGATTGAATCAGGGACTGAACATGACCATGACAAAGATCCTAATGGAGATTATTTCTCCTCGTTTACTGTATATAAAGAGTATAGAAAAAGAAATGAAAAAGGAAGAACCCTTTTAGACTTTGTTATTGTACATGAGTTAATTGTGACAAATACGGTCGGCATAAAAAAGAAATAACATTTAATTATCTTTAAGAGCGGATCAAATAAGTCAAAAATTGACTATTTTATAACTCGCAAAATGAATAGAAAAATTTGTAAAAATTGCAAAATCATACGAAGAAAAATTTTGCAAATTAAATATAGTAAATTTAAGATAATAATAAAGTGTTGCCAAAAATTCGGTGGTGGAACTTGAATAAAGAAAAACCGATTGTTTTCAAGGCAGTTATTATGAAATAACTAGTTAATGATCCTTATGTTGATCTTAGTATCACATGGGAAGTTACGTTCGGCAACGCCGTTTTGTTGACGCGTGTAGGCACAAGAGGTTTGGTGGATAATCCCGAACTCATAGCATATAGTAGTAAAGTCGTGGCCAGTGTACTCACGAGCATTATCCGTGCGCACAGTTTTGATAGTTGTGTGAAATTGAGTACGAGTTTCAACGACAAAGGCTCGAAAAATGCGAGGAAGCTCGGAGCGATCACGAAGTAAGTACAACCACGTCAGGCGAGAATAATCATCAATGAAAGTAATAAAATACCGGAAACCAGAAATACTAGTAGTTTTATAAGGTCCCCATACATCAGAATGTAATAAATCAAACGGAGCAGAGCTCCGGGTACAATGAGCAGGATAAGATGAACGCGGCTGCTTGCCGAGGATACAAGACTCACACTGAAACGGATGGAGAGAGATATCAGGGAGAGCCCGCTGGAGAACAGGTAGAGGAGCATGGCCAAGACGGCGATGCCACTCGGTGGAGGAGACGGAGGAGAGGATAGTAGGAGGTGTGTCGAGAAGGTAGAGCCCGTTCCGCAATCCGCCTTTACCAATGGTAGTCCGCGTCCTGCGATCCTGTATGACAAAAGAAGAGGAAGTGAATATAACAGAGCAATCCAGATCAGCAGTAAGGCGACCAACAGAAAGTAAATTGAAGGGGGAACTCGGAATATGAAGAGCCGAGCGGAGAGGAAACGACGGGCCGAGAGAGATGTCCGTCGATCCGGAGACGGGAACAAGAGCCCCATTAGCCACGGTGATAGACCGCGGATGAGGAGAGTCCGAGTATGTGGCAGGCCGCTGGGACGTAATGTGATGAGTGGAACCGGAGTCCATGATCCAGGACGGGCCGGTGGAGAGACAGGTCGTACCTGCTTGGGAGACGAAGGTGGAGGCCAGGGAAGCAGGAGGCCGGTTGAGCAGTCCCTGGAGGTGCTGGAGCTGGAGGCGGATAGCTTCAAGGTCCGGAGAGGCAGGAGAGGAGGCATCTGCGGCGACTGAAGCCGTCGGTCGAGGGGGATATCCATTCTTGCGGTAACAGGTTGCTTCAAGGTGTCCGTCCTTGCCGCAGTAGGAACACTTCGGCCGCCCCCTGCCACCACGCCCGCGGCCCCGAGAGCCGGAGCGGCCACCACGAGCAGCGGGAGGCAAGGGAAGCAGGGGCGGAGGGGCCTGCTGAAGAAGGGCCGAGGAAGTCGGCCCGTCGGCGCAGGAGCATCCGAAGGAGGCGTCACGCGGAGGAGCATGGAACAGATCTCAGAAAGGGATGGAACGGTGGGAGATGCCAGAACCTGAGTCCGGATAGTCTGAAGGTGAGGCGGAAGACGGGCCATCATAATAGCAATGCAAACCGCCTCCTTCTGAGCGCGCTGGGCAGCATGATCACTGGTAGAAGGCTGGTAGCCTGGTGCAGTATCCAGGCCTCGGCCAAAGTCTTAGCCCGAGCGACAAACGACGTCATGTCCGGGGCGCCACCGGCGTCGAGAGCAACGAGATCGGTGAGGATGTCGTAGAGGTGCTGAAGGCTGTCCTTGCCGGAATAGAGTGAGTGCAGCTCATCCCATATAGACTTGGCCGTCTCGTGATATATGGCCATCTGATACGGCTCACCAACCAAGGAGTTGAGAAGACACGTCTGCACACGACCATCGTTGCGGAGCCAATCGTCCGTAGGGGGGGCCGGAGGAGCCTGGGTGAGGTAAGACAGGAGACCCTTGGCCTGGAGAACCCGGCGCACAGAATGCGCCCAAGGGAGAAAATTTTTCTTCCCGGAGAGAGAGATGGTAGTGATGCGTAATTCATCGCGCAGGTCGGTAGGACAAGTCGGGCGGTCTGCGGGCGGACTGGCCGCCGGGTCGGTGGAGTCAACAGAGGAGCCCATAGTCCTGGAAGACAAGCCGCACCGACTTGGAAGGAGGCCGCAGCGAAAAGGAAGGAGGCCGCAGCGAACAGGCAGGGGTCCGCTGGAGAGGCAGGCCGCAGAGACGGGAGGAGACCGCGGCGACTAGGAACAAGCCGCAGCGACGAATCAGCGAGCAGAAAAGGCCGGGAGAATGAACCCGCACGGTCACGATGCGAACACCAGCGGCCACACAGGCCACGACTAGAGCGGGTAAGAAGCAGACCGCACGGTCTGGAGGCCGCGAGAAGGCGGCGAAAAAAGGAAAAGAGACCGCGAGTTAACAAACTCGAGCAGATAGGAGAGAGAGAAGCCGCGAGTTGACGAACTCGAGCGGGAGAGAGAAAAGAGACCGCGAGTTAACAAACTCGAGCGGATAGGAGAGAGAAGTCGCGAGTTGACGAACTCGAGCGGATAGGAGAAAAGAGAAAAGAAATCGAGCGGCGAGAAGGAAACCGCAAGGAGCAGACGCCGAGCGGATTGGAGGGGAAGCCGCGCGGATAGAACAGGAGACCGTGCGAGACGCACGGGAGGTGGGGTCCACGGGATAGAGGAGAAAAAAACTATAAAAAGGGGGGGGAAGAGGAGAACCTGGATCCACGGGGAGAGGCAGCGGACTGTCCGTTGAGGCCGCGGACAGTGAGCGAGAATGCGGCGGATAGAAAAGGAGGCAGACCGTTGGAGACCGCAAGTAGTCCGCGAGGAGACCGCGGAGTCCGCCAGAAGGCAGCGGGTAGACGCGGTTTAAAAAAATGCACAGGACGGTTAGAGGATGGAACCTGGCTCTGATACCATGTTGAGAGAAGCCAAAACTTGTATGTATTGCTTATGTAAGTAAATACAAGGAGAGAATACAATTATATAGGAGATGAGAAGAGAGGAAAAATCCTATACAAGATGTGGGACTAAAGAAGAGAGAATACTAGGGCCTTTATGGGCCTTTATACATGGGCTTTTCTAATAAATCCTATGAGCATATATGATATAGACGCACTCATATATGAGAGATTAAGGCTGCGTTTGGTGCAGCTTATCATAACTTATTTGAAAAAAGTTATTGTATGTTTTGTATGACAAATGTTAATATCATTATCAAAAAAGAAATTAATTTGAAGCATAAGATTTTTGTATGACAATGATTTCTATTTTTGTCCAATCTCATCGGAACAAATAAGCTGCTCCAAACGCAACCTAAGAACTACAATGCAAAATAAACACCCGAATCTATTGGAGAACCTCCACAGACGATAATTGCCGAAATTAAATCAATTTAATATATAAACAATTTCAAACAATGTAAAAATACTTCTTGTGGACAAAGCCATTTATTTATCAAATGGACACCAAATAATGTAAAATTATATGCTCTTATCATCTTTATCAAATAAACAAAGACATTTATTCATTCCATGTATACAAAGAAACAAAGCCACTGTCAATTTGTCATCTATTCTACATAACTAGTTATGCAGGAAGTAATAAAGATAAGATGAAAACATTGTTACCCATGAGAACTGCCCCTTCTGAAACTTGTTTTTGCCAGCCAAATGTGAATCCAATGGAGTGAGCTTCAATAATCTCGGGGCCGCAATCCTGTTTCCCATTCTTCCACTAAAACCAGTCTTCTCCTTCCCATCTTTATCCTTAAAAATAGTGCATATAAGAATCAGATAAGTGTCTGTAGTACCAAGAATCCACTTCCCATCAAATGTAACATCCACATGAGTAATCGGGGATCCAAGCCCAGGAAAAGCGGTTTTCGCCATTCTCATTGAACTCTTCGAATACAGCCGGATTTTCCCATCAAGCGACCCGACAACAATGGAACCATCACCGGTTGTCGCAAAGCACTGAAAATTAGTTCCCCTCGCAAACTGATGCCCCTGCGACCAATGCAATACAGGCGACTCCATTGAATTTGCTATATTCTGTACCAACCCTCTCTGATCCCTCATATCCCATTGACAAAGCCTATTTCCATCCAGCCCTAAGAAAGTTGATTCAGATGGATCCAACTGTGCTCCCTTGCTGTCATTTGTGATGTCCATCATGGAAATATCAGTACCATCCTTCTCAAACTTCCATTCTGTCACAATTTTTCCAGTCTCGATATCAAGCTGGTTGACTCCACTCGCATGCGGTTTCGCTGAATCCGCCGGACTCATTAGCATCATGTTGGTCTCACCTCTCATCAAAAGGGCTTTTTTAGGGGTGGTGTAAGTATTGCCATTGCCAGAAATTCTCACTGAAATCCCTTTCCCGTGGACTCCATTGTTGAAATTCCTTAACACCTGGATGCCAGAGTTGCCCACAAGGAAACTATTATCAAGGGCTCCAAGGGCAAGACTCTGAATTCCTCCTTGATCAGCTGCTTCCTCAAATTCATCAAACAAAGACTGTGTTTCCTTTGCCGGAGAGGACGGTGGAGGGGGGTTGTGGAAGCTATCAACGGCATCCTCCCAGATAGAGTCGTCAGCAGAATCCGGCTTTGCCCATGCCATGAAGTCTTTTCCAAAAACCTTCACTCTGTTCTCTTCATTGGCCTCAAAACCATAGATGTTCTCGAAAATACACCTCTGATACTCACTTTGGAAAGAATTGTAGGCTTCTGCAGTGGGGAATTTTACCGCCCAAACTCCATCGGCGACGAAATCGACTCGTTTTTGGTCCGGAAATGTTTTCAATTGCAATTCGGGGCCAACCCTAGCCCGCACCTTGGATCCGATCTTTAAAAACCAGGGAGAGGAGGAGCCGGAGCCACCCTGCTCCTCCTCGGCGCTGTCAGCATCCGAGTTTCCATCATGGGCCGATGCATAAGAGGAGGAGGAGGAGGAAGACCTGAAGAAGGAGTAGGTAGCCAGCTTCTCAGAAGTAACCCATCTTGCAGTCGGAAGGCTGCCCCCTATGTGGAGATAGAGCTTGACAGCGTTCTTTAAGTTAGGGTTATTGGACGGGGTGGAAGATGAAGGGGAATTAGAGTACTTGAGCTCGAGAGACTTCAGCTTGGAGCTGATCTCCTCCAGAGAGGAGGGGGTGGCTGAATTGAGGGTTCCGGATGTGCCAAGGCCGGTAATGGTGGCATTCGGCACCGGAGATACTTCTTCATCTTCCCGTCCGGACTCGTCTTCGTCGGAGTAGGCGTCGGAATCAGAAAGGTCCAAACCCTCTCGACTTTGGGAACCGCCCATATTTGGCGGGGCTGAGGTTATTAGGAAGAGCTGCCGGAGATTGGGCGGAGATTGTACCGGGTTTCGCGGCCGGCGAGTACTGAAGAAAGAAGCCGGAAGGGGACGGGACGGTAAGAATAGCGTCAGTAAAAAGCTGTAGAGTAGTCCGTTCTACACGGAACTAATAACACGGTTAAGAGTAGAGAACCGACTGTAAATATAGGGCCTGTTTGAGAAACCGGCAGGGCGCCGTTCCGGCCAGAACGGGCCGGAGAAAATTGTTTGGGAAGGAGACGGCGAGCTCCAGTCCACGCCGGCCAGCGTGATAAGGCGAAAAACGGAGGTTTTTCAGCTGGCCACTCGCGCTCCAGCCCTCCGTTCAACCGGCCTTTTTCTCTCTCCTTCCCGGCGTGCTTTCTGCGCTGGTTTGCAACGGGTTGTCAAACACAGCCATAATAAGAGCGTTGTTAAACTCAGGCCCCTTTAGACTATTCGTGGCTATGTTTTCAAAATAATACTCCCTTCTTCTGTTGCGTCTTCTTCTGCAAAGACCCTCCCCGGTGCTCCGATGACCTTCTCCGACAACGTCTGCAGCACGCAACTATACCTTCTCCCTGTGATTAACAATGAACACTTCCAGAACAGATATGATAAGGGGAAATAGCTTTCAATTGCATGATAACATTGGAATTCTAAGGCAAGCCTGAACAGATTCCATGGACGGTGCAGGGGAACTTCCCGTAGCAGCCGCTCACCTCCAAAACAGACAATATTTTCAACATAACCTAATACCCGATAATTCCCACACATAAAGAAGCCCTAAGCCCACAAAAGACCACACTGCCCTTCCTCCCCAACAGAAATAACAATACTGCCTACTAAAATAAAACATAAATAAAAACATAACAACAACATAACACGCCACCGCGAAACAGCCGTAACAAGACCTTCCCCCATCAAATGTTCCTTGTCCTCAAGGAACAAACTCCGGCCACCTTTGACGTAATGCCCACAGGTCCTCCCAAGTGGCGGCATCCTCCGAACCATGTGCCCACTGAATGAGCAGTTGGGTGACCACTCGTCCCTCCCTGTTGATGATGCGGCGATCCAAAATGGCTGTTGGTTCGATGAGCACGTTCCCGGCTTCAGATACGGTTGTCGGTAGGGGAATGATGCGGATCGGCGGACCTTTGTATTTCTTTAGTTGAGAAATGTGGAACGTATGATGAATCCGTGTACCTTGGGGCAACTCCAATGTATAAGCAACCCCGCCGACACATTCGATCACGGGAAACGGTCCGAAGTAGCGGGGTGATAACTTCTGTTGTTTGTGCTCCCTCAAGCTAACTTGGCGATATGGTTGCAACCGGACCCATACTAGATCTCCTAGCTCCAACTGGTGTTCCCTTCGCTTCCTATCGGATAGAGACTTCATTCGGTCACGGGCCTTGGTAAGATTCAGCTTCAGCAACTGCATGACTCGGTCCCGGGCCGTCAAGGAACGGTCCACGGCTGTAACATGGGCCGACCCTTCCACATAAGGCGGGATTGCCGTTGGTTCTTGTCCGTACACAACCTCATAGGGTGTCATTTGAATGGCACTTTGATATGAGGTATTGTACCACCATTCCGCGAGTGGTAACCATTCGACCCAATCACGAGGCTTCTCAAAACAAGTACAGCGAAAGTAGCTCTCTAAGCAACGGTTCACCACTTCGGTTTGCCCGTCGGACTGCGGGTGGTATGCTGTCGATGTGTGCAATTGGACTTGAAGGACTCGAAATAATTCTTGCCAAAAGTCACTGAGAAAAACGGTGTCTCGATCACTGACAATGGTGGCCGGTAGGCCATGCAGACGAACAATCATGTCTAGGAATGCGCCCGCTACGGTCTCGGCAGTATAAGGATGGGACAAGGCTGCGAAGTGCGCCTGTTTGCTCAATCGATCGACAACTACCATGATCGTCGTCTTTCCATGACTCTTATGAAGCCCGTCAATAAAATCCATAGAGACGTCTTGCCATATACGCTCTGGGATCGGTAAAGGTTGGAGTAAGCCCGCTGGTCGCTGGTGATCTGCCTTACATTGTTGACATACGGTACACTGTTGTATATAATTATAAAGATCCTTCTTCATACCCTTCCAATAAAATACCCGCTTCAGGCGTTTATAAGTGGCGGTGATGCCCGAGTGACCCCCCAACGGGCTGGCGTGATACAATTCCAATAATTTGGTGCGGCTGGACATAACCTTCCCGACCACCACTCTCCTCTTCCTGGTTAATAAATTGTGCTGCCAATTGAATTTCGGAAATGTTCCCAGGTTATCCTCTTTAGCTTTGATGACTTGCTGTAGGTGTGGGTCTTGTTGCCAAGACTGACGGACCATCTGCAACGACCAGCTTGACATTTCTACATGTAGGCCAGCCCATTCCCAACACCACAACTCGCAGGCCTGAAACCCTAGCCCATCTCGCGCTGCTTTGAACTCGCCCTCTCTGTTGCGCCGCTTGTCGTCGGCTCCTTCGCCCGCCGTCGTCTCCTCCCCCCGACGTCGTCTCCTCCGCCCGCCGTTGGCTTCTCCGCCGCCGTCGGCTCCTTCGCCCGCCGTCGGCTCCTCTAACCAGTTGGAGATATTTACTTGCTCTCTAAAAAAACATCAAACCTGTCCGCATTTCAGGTACAATCAAGCGGTGAGCATGCTGAAAGTCTGTTGTCCAAGAAAATACGGCCTGACAATCGGCGGAGAATTTGATTTGCTCCAAGTTTAGCTTGATTGCTTGTAGATAGGAAATATGGAGAAAGCGAGAGCGCCGTTCCCCAAATTGTCTGCATGGTATTTTGTGTTGGAACTAATATCCAAGTAAAATGATATATTTTCTTGATTTTATAAATAATGACAATTTTACTTATAAAATCTGAGATATATAAACTCAGAATTGATAAAACAGAATAAAATGATTTATAAGAAATAAAATGGGAACAGAAAGCGTAAAAACATATGTCGCTTGATCGTAGATATATTTGAGGAACGTCAAATACAAATTGACGGCTACAATTTTAAAAAAAAAGCAGGTGATGGTTGTCGATTATGATTTGACGATCGTAAAGTGAAGTTGGTGAAAACAAATTAAAAATGCATGTCTTGTGCGTCGAAGGTATGCGTTGATAGACTTTCGACTAACAAATTGAGACTATAAGTATTTAATTTTTGATAAAAATGTTTAACGCCAAGTTTTGATTTGATTTGTTATGGGTGATTTGATGTGCTTAATTGTATGATAAAATTGTTCTATTTGACTTGATTAATTATAAAAGAAATGAAATTATTTTTTGAATTTGGCCTGCATATGTGAAATTTGGCCTGCATGAATAATTCTTTGGCCTGCATATATCCGCAGCCTGCATAAAGCCAAAAGCGGTCTTCATATAACATTGCTCTTAATTTAGGGTGTTGTTATCCGTACCGCAGTTTTGGCTATTGGCATCGCATTTTTTTCTAATTTTTCGTGTCTTTTGAAAATATGTTTTGTACATATATTTTTAGGAAAAGTGTTCAACACAAAAGTTGTAGATCTCGACGACATCTACAATTTTTCGTGTTGAACACTTTTCCTGAAAATACATTTACAAGACGTATTTCCAAAATGCGCGAAATCTGAGCGTATTTCCAAAGTACGTCTTGAAAAAGTGTTCAACACGAAAGTTGTAGATCTCGTCGAGATCTACAACTTTCGTGTTAAACATTTTTCCTAAAAATGCATGTACAAGATGTATTTCCAAAAGGCACGAAAAATTAGGAAAAAGTGCGGTGCGAATAGCCAAAACTACGTCAATGAATTTTGAATGCATATACGTCAAAAATAGTGTCCGAATAAGAGAGAAAATGGTCTGAAAAGATAGAGACATTTAAATTTAATTGAGATATCTACGATCAATTTTGACATCACCAGATTCATCTTCTTCCTTACTCATAGTTTTTTAAAAATCTCTGAAAGAAAAAATACCGTTATCTTCGGCACGATATATTGTAATATCTTCTTTATTCAACTCTTGTAATTTACTTATTTTACTGGTGACTCTTTCATTACACTCTGAGCGTATGCAAGATCATAACCAATGAATTTTGACAACGAGTTTCTCATGTTAATTATTAAATAGCATAATAGTTATAGAATATTGTTACATGCAGGCCGTATTTGACAATATGCAAATCGTAAATATCAGTTAAACACTATTTTCTTACCAACGACCTAATTATATATAGGGGGTTCACGGATCATTGGATATCTTCAAGTTCTTCCTCTTCGGCTTCTCCACCACCGCCTTCACCCCTATGACCATAAGCCTCAACACTGCAGCTGTGTATATTATCTCCTTCTGTTGAACAGTGGCCTCGTAGCCCTCCTCCTCCCCGCCTGCAATTTGGAAATCAATACTCGTTAAAAAAATTCATGTTTCCATTATTTTATCTCGGTGACCTCTATAAAAAAATTCGAACACGAGAATGACACTAGAGAAGAGAGCACCACAATAATGAGGATAATATTTGCTTTCAACGAGATAAAAAAAATTATTACAATAATTGTCTTAACATATACCAAGACATACACACACATGTAGACATACTATACAAGAACAAAAAAGACAGCTTATTACATTCATTGTCTTGAACGCATCCAAACTCTATCCACTGCACTCCAATATAATGTGTTGCTCACTCCAATACAGTTCGCGACTCCTTCGACCGGAGCTCTACGCCCTTGCAGTGAAAACTATTGGGTTGGCTCCGCTCAAGGTATTCTACGTATGTCTATCAAGTTTGGAATAGGTATATATAGTACCTCCAGCGTAGAGCGTAGCCCTAGAACGACACGAACCCAATAACCCGTTCCGAGTCGGACCCGACACGAGCGGACATATAACTCATTATTTCTAACAAAAACTAGCTACCACAACTTCAATATAGTTCGTTGCTAGGAGAACCACCGCGACAAGAGTCCGCTGCCACAGCTGAAGTTCGCTATGGAGAGATGGAGCTTGCCATTGCTACTAAAATGGAGTTGCCTACAGTGAGTTTGCCAGTGAGTGCAACAAGAACTCGTCACTGCCACTGCACAAGAACTCGTCGCTGCTGCAGAGGAGGTCGTCGACTTTGAGTTCGTTGTTGCTGCAAAGAGAGGTTGCCGACTGTGAGAGTTTGTCGGTGCTGAAAATAGAGCCCGCAGACTTATGTCGGAACACTTCTGTGGATTCTTCTGTTTTCATGCATTGTGCTCACGCTAGCTATTGATATAAATAGAGGCCATGAGCCAATGGAGAGATGTCCGGTGCGCCCCACAATCAGGGTAATTAGGAGGAATTTCATAAACGATACTTTTCCAATTTGCTCATTTATATTTACCAATTATTTAATTTAAATTAAATCTAATACTGATAATCGCTCATCATTTAAAAACATACTAAGTGAACATCACCAAATAAAACTACTAATTGCACACCACCTTAACTACCTGTGCACTTTATAAAACTCCCCCCCCCCCCCTTAAAGTGCACCCAGGACCGAAGGGTGAGAAGCCCACGCAGACGCTCAAATGGTCCTCTAGAGAGCGATTTTGTAAAAATATCAAAAACATTGTCTTTACCCAACACATGTTCCATGACAATAGAGCCATCCAGGACTTTCTTGCGAATAAAGTGATGTTCTATCTCGATGTGTTTCGTACTTGCATGACAAGCATGATTCATGACAAGTTTCAGAGCACTTCATTATCACCAAGGTTGGCAGTAGAAATATTGTTGATAAGGGCAGGAATATCCCCCATAAAACGACGAAGCCAAATACATTCTTGAGCCGCCACAGACGATGCTTCGTATTCGGCTTCTGCAGTTGAAACAAAAGTCTTTTCTTGCTACACCAAGACACCCTTGTCGATCCACGCATGAGCATGTAGCCCGAGGTTGAGCGACGATCATCATGTCACCGTCAGGATCAGTTTCAGTAAAGCCACGCAAAACAAAATTCACTTTCCTTTCATAAAACAGCCCCAATATTTAAGAGTAGATCCTACATATTTTAGTATATGTTTTACTGCATTCAAATATGGTTTTTGTGACTACTACATATATCAACTTACAAGATCAGCAACAAAAGAGATATCATGTCTCATGATGGTTAAGTAGATGAGATTTCCCACAAGAGCACGAAATAAAGTGGGATCTGAGAGAATCCTCTCATCATCACGATGAAGCTTAATGTTCGTATAAAGTGGAGTGGTACTAAATTTGTTCTCCTTCATGCTGAATCTTTCCATGATCTTCTCGGTATAGCCTTTCTAAGACACAAACATGTCTTTCTCCATTTTCTCCACTTCTAGACCAAGAAAATGCTGAAGCTAACCCAAATCCTTCATTTCAAAACAGATGAACAGCTCATCCTGAAGCTTAGCCACTTCTCCATCATCATTCCCAATTACTATCATATCTTCAACGTACAGAATTATCAACACATGGAGCTTCGCTTGCTTCTCTACATACAGGCTTAAGTCGGACTGAGATGCAAAGTAACCACATAACTGAAGATATTCAGCAATCTTGTCGAACCATGCCCGCGGCGCTTACTTCAACCCATAAAGTGTTTTCTTTAGTTTGCACACATGATCTGGATAACGACTGGAGAAAAATCCCAATGGTTGCACCATGAAGATATTTTTATCAATTTCTCCATACAGAAATGTGTTCTTCACATCAAGTTATCATAGCTTCCACCCTTGTTATGTAGCCAGTGCAATCATAATGCGAACCAACATCATCTTACCCATAGACCTAAATGTCTTCTTATAGTCTTCGTCATACTTTTGTGAGAAGCCACGAGCTACAAGGCAAGCCTTGTAACGCTTCACACTACCATCAGTCTTCTTTTTCACTTTGTAGACCCATTTACAAGGTCATAGGAGTGGTTCCATCGATCTTGGGCACCAGATCTCAAATCTCTTTTTTTTAGAGTACTCATCTCCTCATTCATGGCTTCCACCCACTGCTTCACCCCCACGGATTCATCATGGCACGATGACTCCCGCTCATCAAGTGGGCCTACAAAGTAACATGAACACATTGTTACCAAATTACCTTCTCTATAATGAGTCGGTGGCATAAAAATCCACTTCAATCTTCTAAGAATAGAGTTGTTCTCCACCTCTTCACTCCTTGTCTCTTCACTTACTCCCCCGTCACCAAGATTTGAAGTGGTGCTCCCCCTTCTTCTTGACTCTGTCTCCACCGAAGTCGAGCTTGAAGTGCGTGGGCTCTTGGAGACAAAAACACCTCAACTGATCCTCCTTCAGTTCCTTCGCCAACGTATATCTCTCCTCTATTCTCTTTCAGCATGATGCTGGAACCTCCATCATATGACGTCAACTCATCGAATACAACATCGCGTGAAACAATGAATCTTCGAGTTTGAGGATCCATACATTTCCAATCCTTCTTACGCTCATTGTAGCCAATAAAGACAAACTTCATGACTTTAGCTTCAAGCTTCGTTCTTCGTGCATCCTGAACATGAACATAACAAGTTGCTCCAAACACTTGCATATGCTTCACACTCGGTACTTCCCCAAATATGAGTTTGTACTATGTCTTTTGATTGTTCGGATCGGAATCAGTGGCATCATGTTGATCATATATGTCGCACATGACATTCCCTCCGCCCATAAGGCTTTGGGAATACCCTTGACATGCAACAAAAATCTACAAGTCTCGGCAATATGTCGAATCTTCTTTTTGACAACTTCGTTCTGATGTATAAGCACAAGACACTTCTCTCTTGATTCCATGCTTCCGGTAGAAAGAAAAGAACTCAGCGGAAATAAACTCCCCTCCGTTACCAGTTCTCAACTTTTTGATTTTCTGTCCAAACGCACCTTCCAGTGTCTCTTTGAACTCTAAGAACTTGTCAAACACCTCGGACTTCTCCTTCAAGAAATACATCCACATGTAGCGTGAGAAGTTATCCACGAATAATACCATATATTTGTTTCTTGAATAGGTTGATGTAGTAGTTGGCCACATCACATCGCTATGGATGTACTCCAATTACACGTAAAATGTAAGAAAAATGTAACGAAGAGTGTCTACCATAAGTAAAGATATGAGATGAACATAAAAGTTATAATAACTATAATACAACTTCACTTCTTATAGAATTGCATGCTAAGCTAAAGATGAGTTTTCAGAATAAGTCAGAGATGTGACTAGAATTTAATCAATCAAAAAATTACGCAATATACATACTAAGCATGCATAACACCAATCATACCAATATACGAGCTAGAAGCGGGGCAGCAGATATCAGATGTTGGGTTCATGTTGATTTGAATTTGAAATGTTGAATGCCGGATTGTGGGAGATATATCAAAGATATTTTACAATGTAGAATTTTAACATACAAATAAAACAATTCATATATTTACGTATTTTTTGCAAATACGTGCAATTACACTTATATGCTTATAAATTACATAATAAATATATATACACAAATTGTATGTTAACAAATTGCACAAAAAAAACGAGTTGACGTCATCAAATGACATAAAGAGTATCAAATAAGAGTGAGACAAGAAAGTCATTAAAATTAGACTCAGAGAGATGTATGAAATAAATCACATAACAAAATATTTCAGCTCAGTCACTTAAAAAAATGAAAAAAATATTTTTAATACTCTCTTTGATATGTCGACTGCTAGATATCGATCAAGTCGATATTTTTAAAATAATATTTTTGCTTAAAATATCAATGTCGTAGTGTTTTTTCCTTAAAGCATTTATGTCGGTTGACATATCGACCGACATCTACAACACTACTTAGAAGAGATATCCTACTTAATATTCTCAACCCATTCTATATATATAAACAAAATAAAATCTTCTTGAACAAATGAGATAAATAAGCAATTAACAATCATCATTTCCCTCACAATTTCAAATCCGATAAAATCCACTCAATCAATACAATCAAATAAAATAGACCCTACAATCACGTTTGTAATGTCCAATCTTATTGCACCTGAAGCATCTGACATTTTTCTTCCTTCCATCATTCCTGGGAGGCAAGTTAACACTGCTCTCCCTAGATGAGGTAGAAGGACTTTCTCCGTCGTCTTTTTTTTTCTTCTTCTTATGCCAGTGTATATGACTTCACTGCCTTTACTAGAGATAGACACACATGCCATGTGTCTAGCCAAACTCTCTTGAGATGCTAAGAAATTCTCCAGCTCCATCAGCGATGATTGAGTAGCTCATCCTGCACCCCCGTGACGAAAGATACTCCTTCCACCACACTCTGATAATGTGTCACTTTAATTTTGTCTTAGAAATTGGCTCTTCCGGATTCAATACGGTAATCAAATTTTTCATTTTCAGAAAGTAAGACGAGATAGAAAGCTCGCATTGATTCGCTTTCGCCAATTTGTTCTCTAATAATTGAAGTCTTGCCACATTTTTCTTGTTGAACAAACCATCAAGAACCGCTCAAATCTCTGAAGCCGATTTGCACCCTATAATGTGGTCAAACAAATTTGGTGAGACAGACCTTTTAAGAGTGAACTCAACTTTCGCGTTCATCTTCTTTCATGTCTTAACTTCTCGGGCATTCATCCCAGTTGGCACTATCGCTTCCTCTGCATCTCCGCAAGTCTTTGCCGAGCAAATATGACTCCATATGATTTTTCCACTTCTTGTAGCTAGTTTGTATGTGTAAGTAGTTCAATTCCAGGTCCCTTACCAAAAGCACCTCCTTCCATGTCAGGTATATCGTCCTTTTCCTCGAGTTCTTAGCAATCTTCGCCAGAACCCGACTCTGATACCATGTACAAAAATCAAACACGAGGATGATTGTAATGAAGAAAGTACCACAACAATGAGTAAAATATTTGCTTTTAATTGGATAAAAAAACTAATACAATAAATGTCTCAACATATAACAAGACATACACACATACATGTAGACATACAAGAAAAAAAAAACAGACTATTACAATCACTTTCTCGAATGCCTCCAAACTCTATCAACTGCACTCCAATATAATTCGTTGCTCACTCTAATACAGTTCAATTCGTTACTCCTTCGACCGAAGATCGGCGCCGATGCAATGAGAACTAGCCGCCGCCACTTCAATACAGTTCGTTGTTAGGAGAACCACCACGACAAGAGTCCGCCGCCACAACTGAAGTTCGCTGCTACTGCCCCCCCCCCCTCAATTTGAAATGGATGCAATAAATTAACAATTTAACAATTCTAAACAAGACTACCCTTGCACACCCTAAACAATCTAACAATTCTATTAACTGATGGGATAGCCAATAATTGCAGGAGAAATCACGAACACAGACAATGTCAATTTATAATATAATTTATAAATCAATTACAATGAAGAAACAAATGAAGAAATAACCGTCCGATGAAACGCACGCGGATGCGCCGGACACGCACGATCCGCAGGAAATGGAAGATCTGGGGCTGCAATCCGACTAACGGACACACAAGGTTCAACAAACCTTCAACGTCAACTTCCGACGTTCAATCGCAACCACCGCCACCACCGGAGAGAAACTCCATGTTCGGACCCGGACCTTGCCACGAACGTGTAGCCCGTCCTTAACGCAAACTTTTTCTCTCCACAGCCTCCACACACAGCCGGGTTAAAAACAGCCCCGTCTCCGTCTTCCTTCCACGGCAACGGCCGACTGGACTTGGACGGCGATGGCGACGGCGGGCTGCCCTCCTCTTCACGTCAGCGACAGCAAATACCGGCGGCTGCCTTCCTCCAGCGGCGACTCCAGCAAGAGATCCCAAGGCAGCAGCTTCCTGCACCAAGCCGAGAGAGAGAGAGAGAGAGTAGCGGGTGGCTGGCTGGGATTCATGCAGGGAGAGTGCTGCAGCTGCGATTTTATTAATGCGCGAGAGAGAGAGACGGGGGCTGAGGTTACAATTCATGGGAGAGAGAGAAAGGAATATAATAATGGGTATATTATATTCCCATTACCACCTCCCAATTAAAACTACCGGGTCACATTCCAAATTAAAAACTGTTTAATTTGGACAGATTTCAAGACAACACAAAAACAGTTGCAACCTCAAATACTGCGTTGCAATCTGTTTTCTGCTCCTAATGCGCCTGGTCCATATGAACCGAGTATGAGCCAACCCAACAAACACCACCTTGGCTCATATCCTGATTCCGCCACCACCTGCACGAAGCATCATCTGCACTGGGCACCAACTGTGCGAAGTAACCGTTCTGCACGAAGCACCAGTCTGCACGACGCACCACCTCAAGAACTTGAGGCGTCAGTCGACCTGCACCAATCGACTCATCCCTGCTTGGGCTCAACCCCTGAATGTCAACGCAACTGGATCGCTGAATCTGACTCGCCTAGTCAGACTACCAGAAGGGCGATCCCCTGCACTACCTCGACCATCCACACCGTCGTCCACAGAAATCATGGGCGCACCACCTCGCATCGTGGTCCCCATCAGCCGATACAGACTGCCGCGCTGCATAGCTTGCATGAGCACGGTGCACCCTCGCCTCACCGTCAAAACTCCACCTCTCGATGCAAACCTGCACCCACCGGTGTCTAATCTGCCCAACGAAATCAGATTCCTGCGTAACTTCGGTACCAGGTGTACCTGCTCAAGTCTACGCACAGCTCCACCATGCATCCGCAAGTTCACCGTCCCAATCCCTGTGACCTCACATGCTGAGCCATCACCCAGAAAGACCGACCCAGACGTCACCTCCAGTGAACTGAACATCGCCGCATCTGAGCAAATGTGCTGCGAGGCACCAGAATCCAAAATCCAGCTATAAGAGTCACTCTAACTCTCAGTGATGCAATAAAATCCGTCATCTCCTTCCAGGTCGAGTGTCACCATGCCCGCATCTTGGACATCCTTCGAAGTTCCAAAACTTCCTGCACGCTGCGGACAATTTCTCCTAATGTGACCAACCTGTCTGCAGTGGTAACACGTCACTGCCTTCTTCGACGCCGACCGAGCTCGTGCACTGCTCGATCCTCTGTTAAAACTCCTCCCACGTTCATGCGCTACCAAGATCTGGTCACCCCTAGAAGTGGGGTCCTTTAACATCTAACTAGATAACAGCGCCAACGTGACTTCTTCCAGCCTCACTGTATCCTTCCCATACAGGAGCGTAGTCACCATGTGTTTGTATGACGTTGAGAGCGAGGTAAGAAGCAAGAGGGCTTTGTCTTCTTTCTCTACCTTTGAGCCAACCACATGCAATTGGCTCAGAAGACCGTCGAACACATTGAAGTGTTCTTGCAGGTTCTCACCTTCCTGCATCTTCAACACATAGAGGCGCTGCTTCAGCAACAATCTTGTCATCACGGATCAGCAACACACATCCTGATTTGTTCAAAGGTCGCTCAAGCTTTTCCCAAAGCTCGACTGCCGTCTCTTCAGTCCCGATGTTGAAGAGCACCTGATCAGCAACACACATCCTGATTGTGCTCGTGGCCTTTTCATCAAGATCCTTCCATTCCTCATCTTTCACCGTCGTGGATAATTTATCGCGCACCTGCAAGACTTGAATCAAATCTTGTTGAACCAACATATCCTTGACTCGAATCTGCCATAGGCTAAAATTCTCACTACCATCAAACTTCTCCACTGAAAATCTGTCCAAAACTGCGTTCTTCCCTGCCATGACTGTCCCCGACAAACTAGAAGACCTGATTTGTTCAAAGGTCGGATCTGAAAGAGTGGGAAGAGGATCTAGTCGTTCACCACCGCAGTTAAACCCTTCCTAGAATGTCCAATAACGATCGTCTACCGAACCTGGCTCTGATACCACTTGATGGGATAGCCAATAATTGCAGGAGAAATCACGAACACAGACAATGCCAATTTATAATATAATTTATAAATCCATTATAATGAAGAAACAAGTGAAGAAATAACTGTCCGGTGAAACGCACGCGGATGCGCCGGACACGCGTGATCCGCAGGAAATGGAAGATCTGGGACTGCAATCCGACTAACGGATGCACAAGGTTCACCAAACCTTCAACGTCAACTTCCGACGTTCAATCGCAACCACCGCCACCACCGGAGAGAAACTCCAAGTTCTGACCCGGACCTTGCCACGAACGTGTAGCCCGTACTTAACGCAAACTTTTCCTCTCCACAGCCTCCACACACAGCCGGGTTAAAAACAACCCCGTCTCCGTCTTCCTTTCACGGCAACGGCCGACTGGACTCGGACGGCGACGGCGACGACGGGCTTCCCTCCTCTTCACGTCAGCGACGGCAAACACCGGCGGCTGCCTTCCTCCAGCGGCGACTCCGGCAAGAGATCCCAAGGCAGCAGCTTCCTGCACCAAGCCGAGAGAGAGAGAGAGAGAGAGTAGCGGGTGGATGGCTGGGATTCATGCAGGGAGAGGGCTGCAGCTGCGGTTTTATTAATGCGCGAGAGAGAGAGACGGGGGCTGCGGTTACAATTCATGAGAGAGAAAGAAAGGAATATAATAATGAGTATATTATATTCCCATTACCACCTCTCAATTAAAACCACCGGGTCACATTCCAAATTAAAAACTGTTTAATTTGGACAGATTTCAAGACAACACAAAAACAGTTGCAACCTCAAATACTGCGTTGCAACATGTTTTCTGCTCCTAATGCGCCTGGTCCATATGAACCGGGTACGAGCCAACCCAACATTAACTACACACCACCAAACAAAACTATTAACTGCACACCACCTTAACTACCTCTGCACTTTATAAAACTCAACAACCCCTTGAAAATAACCGTGCGAAAAACAATAGAAGGTGAATGAAGATGCAGAGCTATGAACTGAATAGCTTGAAAACACAAAATAATAATATTTTTTTTTCTAAAAACAGAAAAATCCAATTCTTTTCAAAAAAACAAACCTCAAAACATTTCATTTTCACATAAATACTTTTGCCACCCAATTTTTAGAAGATCACATAATCATTACTAATTTCTCTACCACAACTTCACGCTTGCCACAGCTCACCCAAACACTGCCTCAATAATCATTCTCAATCTCAAGATTTTAGAATTTCTCAATAATCATTCTCAATCTCAAGACAGTAGAATTTTTCCAACCAAATTCCGTTTCAGAAGGGGACGCGTGACATACACTTTTTAGGATACGCACGAGACAAAAGAAAGGAAAAGGCAGCATCCAAAGACATTCCTGGAAGAGGTAAAATTTTCGTCCGGATTTCGGTCACAAAAATTCCCCCTTTACTAGCGATCAGGATCCTCTCCAGTTCGCGTGAACTGGAGGGGATCCTGTTCACGATTGTGATTTGCCCGACGAAATAGGACGGTGCTGTGGGCGAGAACTCCACCTGGGCCCCGTGCGTGAACTTGAGTTCCTATCTACCGTCCGATTTCGCCGGGCAAATCACGACCGTGAACTGGACCTCTCCGATTCACGTGAACTAGACCTTTTCGATTTAGACGAACTGGAGAGAATCCTGATCCCTTTTCTAGAGGGGAGCACTCTGGCTCATATGAGAGGCAGACTTTCTACACTGTAGATAAAAAACTGTATACACCGTGTGAGTGAACATCTTCATCATCACCAGCGCATTCACCAGAATCACGCCGGCGGCGTTCCCCGTCCCCGCAAATCCATACCCCGCCGCCAAAACGCCGTCACCAAACAGAAGCATCAGCGAAATGAGAAAAGCTTGAATCTTCCTCCCCCTCACCATCTCCCCTCCCCTCCACAGCGCCTCCAGACCAAAACAACCCTCCTCCGCCACCGCCACCACCAGCCCCACCGTCCACACCGCCGCCAAGTACGCAAAAAGCAGTCTTGCCAGCAGCCCCGCCACCCCGCCGGCGCCAACGGAGACAGCAGAGCCGTTGGCGGTGAGCATGGGGACGGCTATGAAGCACACGGACAAAACTGTGTAGCCCGTGTAGAGCAGAGCAAAGTAGATGTAGGTGACAAACACGGGCAGCCAGTTTGACTTCATCCTCAACATAACGTCCCGGAGAGTTGACTGCTGCCCGGAGCAAGCAAGCAGGGAGGAGTTGACCATCACCATCATGGAGAATGCTGAGATCGCGCAGGAGACGACGAGGAAGATGATGCGGGCATGAACGAAGGCCTCGGCGTCGTTCTTCAGGCCGACGATGGCGTCGAAGAACTGCGGCGTGCTGGGATCCTCTTTGGTGATGAGATAGATCTTCACGAGGAGGTTCAGAAGCAGGGGATAGAGGGAGATGTAGTTGCCCATCAAAAGAACAGAGTTTGGGACGAAGCAGAGGACCATGGCGGGTAGCATGAGCCTCTTGTTCTTCGCCGGCAGGGAGAGGGATTCCCCGAGGATCGCCGCGATGCCGGAGAGCTTGGTTGGGTCCATGCCGGCGGTGGAATTCTGATCGGATCCGTCGGGTTCTCAAAAAAAGATGGGTTCTTTGAAGAGTTTGATGGTGATGACAAGTCAACGGCTGGAAATTCAGGGATGACTTCTTCCATTAATTGAATTATTCGTGTTGCCAAGTTGTCCATTTGTCTACTGCATGAACTCGCCGGCAAGGCTTAAAAGATGCGAGATTGCGAGAAAACAAATACAAAAAACTCGCTCTTAAATTTTAGTTTGTCTTACTTTGAAGTCCGGCTCCTGAAGAATAGGTATCCGGATCCGCTCCATTTCAAATGGAGGGGATCTATTTCAAGATCCCGTGGATAAGATTAAAGTGCAATACATCTAATGACTTGCATTTTTTTTGCTTAAAAGAAAAATATAAAGTCTTGAAAAACTGAACCCGTCAAATCCTCTCACTCTATCTGGACCTTGAAATGGATCCCCTCCATTGTGGATCATGATATGAAGAATAGAAGGGAGATGATCAACCCAATTGCCTCTGGCTCTCCAGACCGCTTTTCTAGTGAGCTTCAAGCTCGACTTATGGCTGACATAATCGTTGCTTCGTGGGTGATATACCGGATGAGAACCTCAGCTCTACTTATAAGCCTTCGTAGAGCTTAGAGCTATCCGATTCATTGTCTATGAATTGGCTTCGATTCTCTGCGTCAATTTGAAATGAGTCTATATGTCGACTGATGATGGGGGAGTAGGGAAGAGTATTTGTATTAATGGTGAGGGTTCTGAATCACTTAGAGAAGTAATTGATCATCATCAAGATGAATTGTCGTAGCTCATTCTTCAATGAGAAAGAAATGAGCGTGTCCATTTCATCTCGTGATCATTGTTGAATTTAGAAAAGTGCGTGTCTTTGGCATTGGTGCGACCTCTTCACATAATTGTCTATGTGTTTGTACAAATAATTATATGTGATCCACTTTTTTCAGTAATTTTACGTTTTGTTCTCTTCATTCTCGGATATACTTTTAATCTTGTCTATGTTATTCAACTTTATCTACATCTCAACTATTTATAACATTCTTTGATGCTTTCTTTTTTTATACATGACCAAAATATTGGAAAGATGATTAGAGGAGGGACAGAATCACAGGAGCTCTACCACTTCCAACATCATCATCCTATTGTTTATGTTGCGGCCAAACTCGGCGCTCCGGTCGATCCGGACTAACTTGGACCGCCTTAGCTCGCGGAGCGGTCGAGCGCGCACACAGTCAGTTGAAGAGGGGAAATGAACACAAGGAGTTTTAACGTGGAAAACCCTTCAACCGGGTGAAAAACCACGTGACCGGTTCGCTGTCGGTCAAAATCCACTAGATCGGAGTGATTACAGTATGTTGGGTGAATCGGGGCGACAGGCCGCTCCCGTTACAATCTTGAGGAGAGAGAGAGGGTGTATGCAACCGTTGGTGGGCAACAGACTGCCTCGCCAACGGGACTTGGACGGTGGAATGCGCGGGGTGCTTTAGGCGCGCGCGCTCTGAGGCGGCGCGTATCCAAGGGTTGTCACTTCCTCCCTTGCTCGTCTTTCTCTGTCCTTGGAGTGCTCCCTTTGTAACTGAGCACTGGTGGGGTGCCAATAGCCGATGACGGGTGCCGATGACCTACGACGAGTGCTGATAGCCGTTGGCGGGTGCTGATAGCCGTTGGTGGACGCTGGACGTCACAGGCGGCAGCCGGTGGTTGGCGGTGAGAGGCGGCCGCTGGCTGTTGGCGGCGAGGGGTGGCCGCCGGCGGAGAAAAACGGGAGAGCTCCCGCCTGAGGAAGAAGAAGGGGGAAGCGTAGGAGAAGAAGATAATCAAATGAGAAGCCCCAGGGGTCCTTTTATAGGCTCCAGGGGGAAGTTACGACGGGCCCTACCACTAACGTAGTGGGTTGGTGGGTGGTTTTGTCCCGATCGGACGGCCGGTGGGGCCTCCCCCTCGATCGGACGGCGGGGAGGCCACCCCGAGGCGGGGCCGCCCGGACGACGCCGACGGCGAGGAGGCGGCCGGACACGGCGGCGGCCGGCCAAGGCCGCGGCCGGCCATGGCCGAGGCTGGCCATGGCCGAGGCCGGTCATGGCCGCGGCCGGTCATGGCAGAGGCCGGCCATGGTCGCGGCCGGTCATGGACGCGGGCCATGGCCGTGGCCGGCCGGAGGGGAACCGCCGGCGGCGGTTCCTTCCGCGGAAGGTGGGAGAAAATGGGGGCCCACCCTCATGATCTCCATGAGAGATCATGGGGGTAAGGAGGGCCCACCCATGATCTTCATTGGTGGGGATCATGGGGTCTCCTCATCTTTATAAATTAAGGTGGAACCCATCAGTTTACATTTCTAATTTTCTTGCTATTCTATATAGTTGTCTTGGTCATCCTTGTTGAAGAGAATGATTCTTCATCTCTCTTAATTAAAGTCTTTTGTGTGAGTCGTATCAGCTTGGTAAACATATTAGGGATTTTTTTTCTGGAGATGTTCATCGTGTCGAGACTTCTTTCGATTTAATAGGGGTTGTACAAGAATATCTATTCATATTCAATCATCTTCCATATTCAATTCATATTCGTTCGTATCATTTTGTATATTCATTCTTTGTTCATTCATATTCGTTCATATCTGTTGAAGCCGAGAAATTCTCAACCTCAGAAATCGGACTAGGCAACCTGAAGTTACTGGTCGACCAGTCGGGAAGATGATCTCTGGTCAGGAAACAGGAACGAATTGCGCAAACAAGACCCCAGGTTGCTACGGCGGGAAGGTCCCACCACGTACCCAGTTGCTTAGGAGAAGCAACCCCTTCTCAACCAGATTGGCCGAGCTAGGTACGAAGGAGGCGAGCTGAGCAATAACGAGTCAAGGGCAGTTGCTGGGGCTCGCAAGGGCTCAGGCCGAGAATTGCTTGTCTTCCCTTCGTACCCCTGGGGTCCTATTTATAGGGAAAACCAAAGAGGGGGGGGGGGGGGGGGGTCTTACTTATACCCCCACCCTGGCGAGTTGGCGACTTCCTTGGGGGGCTCGCCTGGAAGAGGCGAGTATCTGGTCATAGTCGCCACCTGGCGAGTTGGCCTGGGGAGCTCGCCATACTCGCCCGAACCTTCCGCGGCCCGGGGTGCTGGTCTGGATCCCCACCTTGTCTTGTTGACTTTGACTTTTGATGACCTGGCGGTGGTAGGGCCCTCCCTCGTCGAATATGGGTTGTACACAATCCCCGCTCTTTTTGGGCGACGTAGGAGCCCGGAAAGAATCATCCAACGCTTATTCGGCGAGGACCTCTGCCGAGTATCTGGACAGCTCGCATCGTCGCCTGCTGGTAGAGTAGTCTATAAATAGGGGGGGCTTCGTTTTTGAGACGGTCCTTGGAGCTCGCCGAGAATGTCGGGTGCTGAACAGCTGTTGAAGGACAATCTCGCCGCCCTGTAGGGCCTCCTCGGCATAGCCAGGTCGAAAAGACCGCGCGAGGATGATCCTACTTCCTTGCTCCCGCCGAAGAAGAAAAAGAAGACGAAAAAGGTCAAGCAGCCCGCCACTACGGTGGTCGGCTCGCCTCCACTGGCGCACCAGGTCGCCGCGGCGACCGAAAATCCCGTAGTGTCGTCCACCACCCAGAGGGTGTTGAACGACCTAGGGCTCGACGACCTCCCTGGATCGACCCGGGGCAGCCCGCTGGAGAATCCGGGAGTGACCGAGGAGCTCGCGGCCGTGAAGGAATCCGTGGTGCCTCAGGCCGAGGTGGTCACCTTGACAGGTCGCTACCTCGAACTCTTCCCTGCTGGGTTGTCGCCGCCACTTTGCTGACTTCTTTCCTTATGCAGATTCTCCGATTGCCGCGGACGCGGCACTTGATGTCGTCCCCCTCAGCTCGGCGCCCTTACTTGCCCTGGCCGCCGACAGGCCGTTCAAGATCGCCCGCACGGTCAGGATAGGCCTCAGCTCGGGGAAGGCGTCTGGGTCGGCTTTGGTGAAGGACCCCCCGCCTGTGAGTAAGGAACTGTCGGCGAAGGCCACTCCTGCCGGGTCGTCTGGGCCGGCGCGCGAGGTTCCTCAGGCGAGTACGGCGGCCTCTGCTGTTGCGAGCGGCGAGAAGATACCCCCGGTGAGCGCTCCATTGCCGCCGCCGCCGCCCGCGGCGGCCACTCCTGGCCAGACGCCGAGCACCGGCCTGCCCCCTCCGCCGCCTCTGTCGAAGTCGGACTATCCGCGACCTCCTCCGCCTCCTGCGCCGAGGGCTCCGCACCACTCTGCGAGCTCATCTCAAGCTTCGCCGCCGGTGAAGAAGCCGGAGAGGCCTCGGCCACCCTACTTTCCTCCGCGGGTTGGAGATCCCGACTACGTCGGCCGAGGGTCTGGAGAGCGCGGGCAGGGCAGGCCTGCCGATCTCCCGAGCAGCTCTTCGGGGAGGCGAGATACCTCCGGGCGACCTCCTTCGCCGCGCCGATCCCGATCTCCTCGCCGTGGTGAGCCTCCTACCACCGAATACCGCTCTGCTTTTTGCTTTCTGTCCTGACGATCCATCTTCCTGCTTTGTCAGATCGCCCGGCGACCTCTGGGGCGACTTTCCTCGACGCTATCGGGCTGTCCGGGAGCGAGTATCGCCAGGCCGCCATTCGCGCCCACATGGAACTGGAGAGCAAGTTTGACCAGCTCGCTATCTGTGATTCTCACCGACGCATCTCGGCTCTGGAGGCGAGGATGGCCAAGGTCGAAGGGCTCCAGTCGACCTTGGAAAACTATGAAGCTCGCTTTCACGTGGTCAAAGAAAATGACCGCCAGCTGCAGCTGAACAACCACCGTCTGCAGCTGGTGCTTGACGAGCTGGCCGGCATCCGGGCGAGCATGGGGTCTGCTGGACGTCTGGCGAGGATGGAGGAGCAGCTCAGGCTCGGCGATGATGCGACAGCGCTGGCGACGGAGCATTACCGGCGTGCACGCGAGATCGGCTGGGCTGGGCGACATCCGCACCCTCCTGAGCGGCCGAGGGCGCCATAATTTTTCTTTATTTTTTGAATGTAACTCGCCTCGCGCGACTTGTACTTCCGGACATCTGTTTCTAATTTGATTAATTCGTGTGTGCGAATATTCTCGCCTCTGTGTGCGCGCTTTATTTCTCGATGTGCCGAGCTTTAGTTCATTTGATTATATCGCAGGTTGATCTTCATCGCGCGAGCTCGTTAGATACTCGCTGAGACGGCTGACCCCCCCCCCTTTGGGCTTGTCATATCTATAAATAGGAGGGGTAGGTGGGTCATAAAGCGTATTGCTGTAGCGACCTTCTTTCCTCCTGCCGAGTATCTGAACAATCAACTCGCCGCTCTCGTTGCTTTCGGATCTCGCCATCATGGTCAGTGACGACGCCAGCGCTCGCCGACAGGCCCACGCAATTAACTTCGCAGATGCGGCTTTTAAGAAGTCCATAACCACCGAGAAGGAACTGGCGACCTTCAAGGAACGCTCCCTGCCTGACGGATACTCGGCAAGACTCCCCACTCGCAGCGAGCGCCTCAATACCCATATTGAGGGTTCGCTTGTAATGTCGCTGCGTCACTTCGACGCGGGCCTGCGGCTGCCCTTCTGGCCGGAGTTCTGCGAGATCTTGCGCTACTTCGGGATTGTCCCTGCGCAGATCAATCCCAACGGCGTGGCGATCATCATGGGATTCCTCTGCTTCCTTCGGGAAGAGAGGATCGCTTTCGACCTCTCCGTCTTCCGCCGCATCTTCGCCTTTGCGGCGACCTCGGAGGGGGTCATCTTTTTCAGCAGCCATGTCTGCACCCTGGTCGGGACCGCGAACAAGGTCCATCGCTGGAGCGAGCAGCTGATTGTCGTCCATGGCGACTTCGGCGGTATTCTCGGCAGGCCGCATCAACCAGCCGATGTCGCCTTCCTTCCCCCCATCCTCGAAGGAGCTCGCGAGCAGCTCTTCGAATACTTTCGCGGTCGGCGTTTTGACGTCATTTTCTGGCGACTAAACGTCAACGTGCTCGAGCCAGTCCACCCTAACGAAAGTATGTCGAACTCGAAATGCGCCCTGGTTACTCGCTCGCCCTTTTGCCGCTGAAGCTAACCTTGTCGCGTGTTTTTGCAGTTTCCAACGAGCTTCCGGAGAAGCCGCTTCCTTTGGCGAAGGAAGTCGCCGCCACGCAGTCGGATTCTCGCCCTCCTGCCGACGTTGGGGAGAAGAAGGCGGTTAAGGGAAAGTCGCGGGCCAGCTCGCAGGGTCCCGCGAGGAAGAGGGCGAAGACCTCGTCGTCGCGATCCGTCGATTGCCGGTCGCAGACGGGCGCCCAGTCGCCCCATTTCCACCCCAACTACGGCCTCGGGCAGGGGGTGGTGGACGCCTTCGGTTGCCCGCTCGTGACCTGGTCGGCGGGGGAAAATTCGGTGTTGTTGAGCACCAACCTCCCGTCCTGGTCGACTGACTGGGAGGACAATGGGGAGGCGTTCGCCGTCCTCCACGCCATCTACGGTCGGGCCGACGCGGAGTCCGTCATGGAGCTGACCCCGACGGAGCTCGCCCATCAGTCGGCCTGCGCGCTCGCGCGGTCGGCCGAGCTGGGGCATTACTCGGCGAGGAAGCTGTTGGAGGTGACCGACGCCCTCAAGGTCGTCTCCAAGAAGGCCATCGACCTCGGCATGCAGTCAATCCGTTGGAAGGACTTCGAGGTGAGCTGTCCTTGGGTGGGTTGCTCGATTTGTGTCGTTGATAGGTTCTGACGTTGGTCATCTCGCAGGCTGCCGAGATAGAAGCGGCGAAGAAGCTCTCCGAGTGCGAGGAGAAGCTCGCCGCCTCCCAGGCCGAGCTGGAGGCGGCCCAAACTCGCGCTGCGGTGATGGAGACTAGGTTGATCGCTGCTGAAGGACGGCCGAACTCCTCAACCTCGCTACCCGAGGACCCGGCGCGAGTGGTGAAGCAATCGCGCGTCCTCTGGGAGGAGAGATCCTCCGTTCGCCGCGAGATCGCGCGGGCGGCGGGGAACGTCATACTCGCGCGCCTTAGGCTCGGGGGCCAGCTCGTCGAGGGGGAGAAGCCGCTCACTGTCGACGAGCTCATTCTCGAGCTGCTCGCCGAGGGGACTGTCCCGCCGTATGGCGCGTCGTCGCCGACCAGCTCCGGTGATTCTGACAGCAGCGGCAGCGGAAGCAGCAGCGGCAGCGGAAACAGCAGCGGCAGCGGAAACAGCAGCGGCGAGAGTGCAGAGAGCGACGACTTTGCAGATATTGGCGATATTGGTGATGATGAATATCGGCCTGATACTGGTGACGACGAGTCCTAGTTGCTCGCCGATATTCTTTTTGTAAATCAAATTTTTGACTTAATGATTTATACAAAGTTTTGGTTCTTCCTCTGACTGGATGTTACTCGCTAGGCTCATAGGCTCGGAGAGGGACGCTCGCTAGGTCGCAGGGGGATGGTTCCGACATCACCCATCCGCTCGCCGGGACCTACTCGCCCCTGCACCTGGATACTCGTGGACCTGCTGAGAACCGCGCGGGTGGCGTGCGGGACATACTCGCACCCCCCCGGGGGTCGCTCACTCGCGCGATTCCAGTTCGCCTCCCCGCATGGTGTCTACTCGCCTACTCGCGCGAGATCCGCTCGTCTGCTCGCGCGTGACGAAAATTGAACCGGGCTTAGTCGTCGAACATAGCCTGCGGGCCCCTCATTCTCGTCATCGAGGAGATTGGCCGATTCCCGAGAGAAGCTCGTGGGGATATCGGTCTTACGACGCTGCTCAACTCAAGGTCTTGAATTACAATCGAGGAGATCGGCCGATTCCCGAGGAGAGGAGCTCGTGGGGATACCGGTCTTACGACGCTGCTCAACTCGAAGTCTTGAATTACAATCGAGGAGATCGGCCGATTCCCGAGGAGAGGAGCTCGTGGGGATACCGGTCTTACGACGCTGCTCAACTCGAAGTCTTGTATTACAATCGAGGAGATCGGCCGATTCCCGAGGAGAGGAGCTCGTGGGGATACCGGTCTTACGACGCTGCTCAACTCGAAGTCTTGAATTACAATCGAGGAGATCGGCCGATTCCCGAGGAGAGGAGCTCGTGGGGATACCGGTCTTACGACGCTGCTCAACTCGAAGTCTTGAATTACAATCAAGGAGATCGGCCGATTCCCGAGGAGAGGAGCTCGTGGGGATACCGGTCTTACGACGCTGCTCAACTCGAAGTCTTGTATTACGATCGAGGAGATCGGCCGATTCCCGAGGAGAGGAGCTCGTGGGGATACCGGTCTTACGACGCTGCTCAACTCGAAGTCTTGTATTACAATCGAGGAGATCGGCCGATTCCCGAGGAGAGGAGCTCGTGGGGATACCGGTCTTACGACGCTGCTCAACTCGAAGTCTTGAATTACAATCGAGGAGATCGGCCGATTCCCGAGGAGAGGAGCTCGTGGGGATACCGGTCTTACGACGCTGCTCAACTCGAAGTCTTGAATTACAATCGAGGAGATCGGCCGATTCCCGAGGAGAGGAGCTCGTGGGGATACCGGTCTTACGACGCTGCTCAACTCGAAGTCTTGTATTACGATCGAGGAGATCGGCCGATTCCCGAGGAGAGGAGCTCGTGGGGATACCGGTCTTACGACGTTGCTCAACTCGAAGTCTTGTATTACGATCGAGGAGATCGGCCGATTCCCGAGGAGAGGAGCTCGTGGGGATACCGGTCTTACGACGCTGCTCAACTCGAAGTCTTGAATTACAATCGAGGAGATCGGCCGATTCCCGAAGAGAGGAGCTCGTGGGGATACCAGTCTTACGACGCTGCTCAACTCGAAGTCTTGTATTACGATCGAGGAGATCGGCCGATTCCCGAGGAGAGGAGCTCGTGGGGATACCGGTCTTACGACGCTGCTCAACTCGAAGTCTTGTATTACAATCGAGGAGATCGGCCGATTCCCGAGGAGAGGAGCTCGTGGGGATACCGGTCTTACGACGCTGCTCAACTCGAAGTCTTGAATTACAATCGAGGAGATCGGCCGATTCCCGAGGAGAGGAGCTCGTGGGGATACCGGTCTTACGACGCTGCTCAACTCGAAGTCTTGTATTACAATCGAGGAGATCGGCCGATTCCCGAGGAGAGGAGCTCGTGGGGATACCGGTCTTACGACGCTGCTCAACTCGAAGTCTTGAATTACAATCGAGGAGATCGGCCGATTCCCGAGGAGAGGAGCTCGTGGGGATACCGGTCTTACGACGCTGCTCAACTCGAAGTCTTGTATTACGATCGAGAAGATCGGCCGATTCCCGAGGAGAGGAGCTCGTGGGGATACCGGTCTTACGACGCTACTCAACTCGAAGTCTTGAATTAAATCCTGCGTCCTTACACATTTTGGAGATTAATCTCAGAGACATCTTGGCAAGAAAGAAACTCCCCCTGAAGGGACGCTCTTGATCCTGCCGAATCGGGGGATTGGTGTCCAGACCCGTCCCTCAGAATTCCTCTGGTCGGAAGAGAGATGCATTCGGGGAGACCTAGGCCGACATGCAAGGGGGAGCTGATCTCGGCCAACAATGCAGAGGCTCGGTCTTACAAGAGCGCTTAAAGTCCCGAAGTCTCGTCCTATCGTCCGAACTAGGCTATTTAATGAGAACGGGTTGGAGTCCCGCATCCCGATTCGGCAGTGAAGGTCGCTTACAGGTACGATCAGGATGGGGGTGGTGTTCATCGAGGGTCCTTTTCGAACGCGCTCGGAATTCACACACCTCCCTCCGGGCTCGTCCATACCCTGTCTTTGGCAGGTTCTTCTTCCGGGTGTTTTATGAGGCCGGCCTCTCCTCGAGTCCGGGAGATCAGGGTGCAGATCTGTTCCTCGCAGGTCCTCCAGACGGAAGAGAGATGCACTCGGGGAGACATAGGCCGACATGCAAGGGGGGAGCTGATCTCGGCCGACAATACAGAGGCTCGGTCTTACAAGAGCGCTTAAAATCCCGAAGCATCGTCCCATCATCCGTACTGGGCTATATATGAGGAACAAACCGACCGTTGTCTCCCGAGGTCGACTACGAGGCGGACCATGGAAACACTCAGAAACCTTGAGGTATATTTAACACAAAAAAGATGAAATCCCGCATTCTTTGTTCATTTAAGAGTCTTTACAGAAATTGATACATGAGTTACCGCTACGGGTAAAATCTTTTCAAATCATCCCCGCTCCAGGTTCCAGGCAGCTGCTCTCCCGCTTGGTCTTGTAGGTAATAGCCTCCTGCGGACAAGGCTTCTTGGACGATGAAAGGTCCCTCCCAGTTGGGATGGAGCTTGCCTACGGCGGCTCCACGCCCAGCGGCGTCCACCTTCTTCATGACCAAGTCCCCCGCGAGGAAGTTCTTCAAGCGGACGTTTTTGTCGAAGTGTCTCGCCATGCGCCTCTTGGTTTCCTCCTGGCGCATGGAGGCCAAGTCCCGAAGCTCTTCCACATAATCTAGGGAGAGCCTCTGAGCCTCTTCATTCTCTAATCGCCATTCCTCGCTTCCGTCTTCGGCTGCGATGACCCTTGGACTATGCACCTCAAATTCGACCGGGATGAGCGCCTCGGACCCGTATGACAGCTTGAAGGGTGTTTCCCCTGTGGCTGAGTTCGGGGTGGTCCTGAGGGCCCAGAGGACGGAAGGGAGCTGTTCGGCCCAATTCCCCTTGAGATTGGTGATCTTCTTCTTCAGCAAGTTGATGATGAGCTTGTTCGCGGCTTCTACCTGCCCATTGCTACGAGGGTGATGTACCGAGGCGAACCGAAGATCGGTTCCCAACTGTTTACAAAAGTCCCCCAGTTCCAGGCTGGCGAACTGCGGCCCATTGTCGGTGATGATGGCCAGAGGGATCCCGAACCTGCATGCGATCTCCCCCCAGATGAAGTTTTTGACGATTTGAGACGTGGTCCTGGCCAGAGCCTTAGCCTCGATCCATTTCGTGAAGTAGTCAACCATTACCAGGACAAACTTCCTTTGCCCGCTAGCTTGAGGGAACGGGCCGATCAAATCCATTCCCCAAATTGCGAAGGGCCACGGAGCGGTAATCGAGCGAAGTTGCTGAGCCGGCTGGAGCGCGAGGGGCGCGAAGAGTTGACATTGGGAGCATTTTCTGGAGTAGGCCTCTGCGTCCTTTCGGATGGTCGGCCAGAAGTAACCGTGCCTTAGAATCCTTTGCTCCAGGGTGCGGGTCCCGGAGTGACTGCCGCACTCTCCTGAGTGAATCTCCTTGAGGACCCGGGGAATCTCGAGTTCTGGCAAGCATCGGGCCAGAGGGCCTGAAATGGTTTTGCGATAGAGTTCGCCGTCCTGCAGCAAGTAGTACGCGGCCTTATACCGGAACTTTCTTTGATCTTGCCCGTCAGATGGTAGTCGGCCTGTCGCCAGGAACGTGACGAACGGATCTCTCCACGAGGCCCGCTGATCGATCTCCATCAACTCGCCTTCTTCGATGGATGGTCGGAACAACTCGATGGCGGTTCCCCCAGCCCGAGGGCCGTATTTCGCAAGATTGTCTGCCTCGGAGTTGCGTTCTCGGGGCACGTGTTCGACGTGAAAGGATCGGAACCCCCCGATCAAGCCTTTGACCTTAACCAGATATTGCTGCAAGATGGGATCTCGGACTTCGAACTCTCCCCGAATCTGAGATGCCACCACCATGGAATCGGTAAAAGCCCTGATATCTCTGATTGCCAGTTCCTTGGCGAGTCGCAAGCCAGCCACCATGGCTTCGTACTCCGCCTGATTGTTAGTGACCGGAAAATGGATCTTGACGGCTTGCTCAATCCTGGTCCCCTGAGGACTAACCAACACCACCCCGGCTCCCACGGAGTGTCTCCCTGGCGCGCCATCTACGAACATCTTCCAGGGGACCGGCCGAGAGACATCCGTGTCTGCCTCGACCTCGGCCGAGAAGTCGGCCAGGAAATCCGCCACGGCTTGTGCTTTGATCGCGACCCTTGGGGGGTAGGAGATGTCGAACTCGCTCAGTTCCACAGCCCACTTGGCGAGCCTGCCGGAGTGCTCCACTCCGTCCAAGATACTCCTCAAGGGGTGGTCGGAGACTACCTTGATAGAGTGGGCTTGAAAATATGGACGGAGTCGTCTGGCCGAAACTACCAGGGCAAAGACTAACTTCTCCAGGATGGGGTACCGCGTTTCGGCTTGCCTTAGCACCCGGCTCACGTAGTAGATTGGAAGCTGCTTCTTTCCCTCCTCTCGGACCAACACCGAGCTGACTGCTTCAGCCCCTACCCCTAGGTAGAGCAAGAGGTCCTCGCCGCCCTGCGGACCCTGAAGGAGAGGAGCTCGAGTCAGCTGTTGTTTGAGCTTTACGAAGGCCTCCTCACACTCCGGGGTCCACTCGAACTTCTGGTTCCCCCGAAGGGCTTTGAAGAAAGGGGAACACTTTTCTCCGGCCCTGGAGAGAAACCGGCTAAGACCTGCCAGCCTTCCGGTCAACCTTTGAACTTCCTTGGAATCCCTTGGGGACGCCATCTCCACGATGGCTTTCACCTTGTCGGGGTTAGGCTCCACCCCTAGGGGAGTAAGGAGGTGCCCTAGAAACTTCCCCCTTCCCGCGCCGAAAACACACTTGGTCGGGTTGAGCCGCATCTTGTACCTCCTCAGGGTGGCGAAGGTCTCTGTCAGATCCGCTACGTGCTCCGCGGCGCTCTTGCTCTTAACGAGCAGGTCATCCACGTAGACTTCCAGATTCCGCCCCTTTTGCTCCCTGAAGACGTGATCCATCATTCTTTGATATGTCGCGCCAGCGTTCTTGAGCCCGAAGGGCATCATCTTGTAGCTATAGCACCCGTCGCTGGTGATGAAGGAAACGTCGCGACAATCGGGGGGATGCATCCGGATCTGATGGTATCCTGAAAAAGCGTCAAGGAAACTCATCACAGGAAATCCGACGGCGGAATCAACCAGCGCGTCGATCTGAGGCAGGGGATAACTGTAACATCCCTCAGCCAACTAGACCCCTAGGAGTGGTTTTGTCATGACTGGGTCATGACAAAACCCTAAGAAGCCCCAAGGAGACCAAGTGGGCCTAGTGGTGTGGTTAAACCATTATGGTCTGCAAATAGTAAACTACTAAACTTTAGGATAGAGTGACCTAGGGCCCTCAACATACCTCCAAGACCTCCTTATGGTCACTCTAACCCCTGACAAGAACTTTAGGACTCATCAGGGTGAATCCTAGAACCTGCGTTGACCAAGGTCAACCCTAACCCTAATTAGGTCAAATTGGCCTGTTCAGGGTTGATTGACCCTACCTAGGTCAAGTAGGCCCTACCAAGGCCCCACTGGACCCAAAGTGAGGTCAATGGGTCACCTAAGACCCATTGGAGTCAACCCTAGGAGCTAGGTTGACCCAAGTCAACTCTAACCCCAAAATGGTCAAAGTGCCCTTATTAAGGGTCAAATGACCTACAAGGTGCCCTAACAACCCTACCCACCCCTACCTAGACTTTAGGGGAGGCTAATAGGTCACCAAGGACCCATTGGTGGTGACCCAAAAGGCCAATTTGACCAAGGTCAACCCTAGGCTAGGTTAGGTCAAATCTAGCTCAAATGGGCTAACTCAAGCTTGGACCCATTAGCCATTTGGGCTAACCACCTCTTAGACCATGCTTAATCAGATTAGTGGGCTGACATGGGGTTAACAAATTGATAAAAATCGGCCAGGGTGACTAGGAGAGAGAAAACTCAAAATGGGTTAATGGAGGAGAGAGAAAGAGGAGGAGGAAATGGCATTCAAGGCTAGGGAGGCCAAGGGCCTCCACTAATGGCTGGATTCAACTCCTCTGGGGAAGAGGAGGAGTTTCCAGCCGTTTCCCGGCCTTCCCAAGTCAGTTTCACCCCTCCCCATGCATGGCCGAAAACCCCCCCTTCATGGCCATCAATGGCTTTGAAGAGAGACCCCTCCCCTCCCCATTCTCTTCCATTAAAAAGCATCCCCAGGTCCAGAGGAGCCGTTTACAATCTTCCCCCATCAATTTTCTTCAACTTCACAGTGTAAACGCAGAACTCCGGCGATCTCCTCCACCACATGGCATCCCGGCGATCGGCGCGCATCCAAGCCACAAGAGAGGTCCTCCCTTACTCCTTCTCTCATGGATAGATCTTAGATATTATTTAGGGAGAGGATCGGGCTCAATTGAGCCCGATCCATAGTTTTGGTTTTCACGGATTTTGCCAAAAAAAATGGCTTGCGGGATCGCCGGAAAAAGCCTCTCCGGCGGCCGTGCCGCCGCCTGGCGGTAGCCACCACCTCACCGGAGGTGATGGTGGCGGTGGCCGGCCGGGGAGGTGGCTGGATGGCCGGCGGCAATGAGATAAAGGGGCTCCAGGTTCGGGCAATCCCCACCCTTGGCTGGAGGTAGGAGATGAATGGATGCCATCCAAATCGCTTCAAGATCCGTGCAAATAGTGAAAATCATGATAGTATAGTTTGGATATATTATTTGTATTTCTGTCACAGTTTTACCTCTTAATGTTTGTATTTATTAAAAATACCTAGAGCCCTCTACAGAAAAAGTAGTGAACATGAAAGTTGTAGCCCTTTGAGTCTACTTTATTTTAGAATTGATTTCACCCAATTTGGATAACTGTGCTGACCTCAGCACTCAGTTTGGTGGAAGGTGTCCTTAGGCTAGGTCAGACACCATTTTGGTTGCCCACATCAAACCAGACCTCCAAATGACTTAAAATTTTATGTAGGGGTCATTCTTACCTACACCTATGACATATCCAAAAATGGTAATTTTTGGATAACATTTTTCTATAGTTTTTGTTAAAATTTAATAATCATATCTTAGAGTGATTAAGGGGTCTAATGACCTCCAAATCCCCCAAAATTTTGGTGGGAGGTCCTTAGGGACCTAGGGAAGCTCTGTATAAAGTTTCATTTAATTTGGAGATGTTTTGGGTGGGTAATTACCCAATCCTAGGTTAGCCATTAAGGGGCAAATAGGTCAAAAGTGCACTTAGTGATTTTAGTTGACCAAACTCCCTCACCAGAGGCTGAAACTTGGTCCACTGGTTTGTAATGGGCTTTAACACTCCCTTATGGTGTATGGAGTGGTTTGGGGTGAGTATGCCCTAGGACCCAAGTCCAAACCCCTAGGTTGGACTTTGGGGGCTTGTGAAGGGCATGTGGTCAAATGACCTTGAATGGAAGTGATTTTTGGTGGAGAGGAGACTAGTGAGGTTAGAACCCCCCCCCTGACCAAAGTCTTGGAAGATTTGGAGAGGGTTACCCTCCCTTAAACCCTAACCCTAGTTTAGGACACCTCCTTTGTTAAGGTAAAATAGGTCACCAAAACTTGCCTAAAGGCCATGAAACTTGGGTAGTGTACTTCTTGGGTTTAGGGAAGTCTCTGAGAAGTAATATTGAGAGCCTTGGAATTCAATACATGATAGTTCCTTCATATCTCACAAAAATAGGCTTTTGGGTATTTTAATTAATTTGATTTTTCTGGTTGATTAATGGATATGAAATTTTGGCAGAGAGCTTTTTAGATTCTTATACATATGCTTGAATTTTGCTGGAATTATTAACTGATTATTTTAAGTACTTCATTCACAAGCCATTGATTTTCTAAAGATAGTCAAATAATTATTATGGGTTGTTCCCTCACTGAAATCTGGTGTAACTTAGGCAAATGAGTTTTTATGACCTCTTACATCTCTGGTAATTATTGTAGAATTTTTGGATCTATAATCATAGGGGTTGATTCACAAGGCTTGCAATTTGTAGAATTTATAAATGATTTTTAAATAATATTTTTAGGCCTTGTAAAATTATAATTTTTGGTCAGTGAACATTTATGGACATTGTAGAGCCCTGGTAATTTTCTTATAATTTTATGATGAATGAATGTAGTACCTCATGCTCAAAATCACTCATGGCTTTAATTTCTGGATAATTAAATAAATATTAAATTATTTAGGAAAAATTTGGAAGTGCTGGATTTAAATTATAAAAGTCATGATAGGCCCTTAGTAATTATCTTAGGGTGTTTGGATGAGAAATTGATGCACTTCCTATCATACTTGTTGTTAGCTCAAGTTGGTCTGCATATAGTGAAATCATAGAAATTGTAATACCATGGTCATAGGGCGACAAATCATGTGTAAATGCCGTGGCAAGATGATTCGGAGGTTATCAATGAAATTGGGTATGGGATAGTGGTTAGGTTAACTAAGGATGGGTGGAGCTCGGGTTCGACGGAACATCGTCTTTCCTGGGAGCGGGTGAAGGAGTTAAAACACATTAGGGTTAGAACCAGAGTAACATTAAGGGTTTGGGAACGGGGTATTAACCAACAATAATAAGTGTCTTGCGAAAGGGAACTTCGGGCCATAATGCACCGTCTTGGTTCCTAGTGCCCCTTGAGAGCCCTTCACGGGGTATGCCGGGGGCAGTCCTGGGCTAACGTAAATCTTAAAACAAACGGAAGAGTAATTAGCCTAATAGGGATTCACATTGCACACACTCATTAGTTAGGGTTGGTAATGGTTAAGTCGTCCCGAGGTGTTCAAGGGGACGCCGTCCCGTGGTGCTCTAAGGGATGAAGTCTGGGGATGAGCCGGACGGTTTAGTCCGGGGAAGTTGGTCTCGGATGTGGTTTATACGGACGGTTTAGTCCGGGAGTTTGACACTTTAAAATTGTTATATATTAAACGGATGCATGTGCATAAAAATAGGAAAGATTAAGGTGGTGGGTTTTCGATATCGGGGAGTTCGATTGCACCGACACCGATATCGTTGACTCGGCAAGGTGACTAGCACTTAGCCAAGGTTAAGTCCGGCGGACCAGTCGGCAAGAGTACGCAGGAGTCCGCCTCGTGCACCAGGCGTTGAGGGCGTACGATAGGTCAGACCAGTAGTGCTTTTACTGGTTTTGAGGTGGGCGAGGCCCAACCCACCGCTTCCGTCTGCCACTACGGGAGTATCCTGGGAGTTATCTCCAGAAAGGGGGAACTAAAGGTTTGTGTACACAAAGTTGGGTGTGTGAGTTGCACTGCTTGATCATCATACCCACCATATAGCTGCATGCCATAATCATTCATAACAACCTTGACACCTAAAGTATAAGTGGAATGGGACGCTTATACTTTAGGACTTGCAAAACGACCCCTTGGTCTATAAGCTTGTGTGGGCAAGTTTATAAATCAAAGGTTAATTTCAATATATATATATGCTGCTGTTTGATAGCCGACACCCCAACGTATAAGTGGTATGAGACACTTTATACGATGGGAGCCTTGCAAAAGATCCCTTGGCTTATGTGTACTCACATAAGTGAAGGTTTAAATTACCTTACTTATTTTCCTTCTTGTTTGACCTATTACAACACTTAAGATTTATATTGCTCCCCTGTTATAACTTGCTAGTTAGGTCCACCGTCATCTGCCTTGGAATTTATCTCCACCTTCATGTCCTCCCCTTTCTTCCTCTCCGCCCGGTGCCTTAGAGCGTGGGGGAAGGGGTGGGGGATGATAGGGCTTAGTCTTTTAGACTAACGGTTTTCGAACCATAACATTTTAGGGGATCGCGGAGCCCAGCATGGAGGAGCAGCCCAGGAGGCCGGTACGCTTGGAGATGGGACAGTCTAGCACGGGAGTCCAGACTACGGGGACTGTGAGTCCCCGGCCCTTTAGTAGAGATTTAGTTTTGCTTCCGCATTGAGTGGTTTTGTAGTGAGGACTTGATGTACCGGGCATGAGCCCTTTTATTTCCAGACTATTTGTACTCTGATGATTTTCTGTGGACACTCCCTTCGTGGAGTTTTATTTTATGTGATATTCTCTTTTGGTGGACTTACTTCTCTCTTGCTTGCTACTTATTGTGATCGAAAAGGCCGGCAGAATCGGCGCGTTGTAGTGGCGACCTTCCCGGGTGCGAAGGTGTCACCGCAAAGCGGCGGTTCTGGGCATAAGACCCCGGGTTTTCAAAAAAAAAAAAAATGGGGTCTTACAAAGTGGAATCACATATAATTGTCCACATTTAGTCCTTTCGAACCGTTTTCTCATAATAAAAATTTTCTTTTCGCAGCCCTCAGCGCAGCCTACTCCACAGGGTGAAGTTTTGCAGACTCCGGATGCTGCACCACCTCCACCAGCTCCCGCTCCTTTCCTTCAGACGGACATGGGGCAGACTTTGACAGCCATCCTAGAAGCCTTCAGGGCTCAACAGGCTCCGGCTCCGCAGTTGATTCCGGGAGCCAACTGGCTGAGTATATTCCGAGGACTTTCTCCCCCGTCCTACTTGGGGACAGAGACGGCAGTTCGGACAGAGGAGTGGTTGGACATCATGCATGAGATGCTGACTGGGATACGATGCCCGGTGGAGGAGAGGGTGGCGTTGGTGGTCTCTTGCCTAGAGTCCCATGCCAAGAGGTGGTGGAAGACACTCCTGGACAAGACTTATGCTGACAGGGAGGTTGCGGAGGTCACTTGGGGAGAATTCAGGGTCGCGCTGTTGGAACATTTTGTTCCGCAATCGGTCAGGGATGAGCTTGAGGACCGGTTCTTACAGCTAAAGCAGGGCACCAGGTCGGTGGTGGAGTACCATCGGGAGTTCGATCATCTAGCCCGATATGCAGATTCTTATCAGCTGGACGAAGCCGGGTACACCAAGAGGTTTTACAAGGGCTTGAAGGAGGATTTGAGGGAGGCCCTATTGTTCGTGTCCGATGGGCCTATTCCTCGGATGCTAGAGATGGCCAAGAGGATCGAGGCAGACTGGCACGCTACCCGGGGCCGGAAGCGGCCAATGGAGGATCAGAATCGTGGAGCAAGAAATGAGCAGCGACGAGGTCGTGTTACAGATGTGGGCAGGATGGAGGATCAGCCTCGTCAGGAGGTGAGACAGGAGTCGAGGGAGCAGGTGACTCTAGCTCCCCAGCCCCTCCAGATGCGGGAGATACCAAGACCACAGATGCAGGATTTGCAGAGACCAGGAGGGAGGGCTTACCCTCCACCAGAGTGTTTTCACTGCCGTCAGGTGGGGCATATCAAGAGGAACTGCCCTATGAGAAGGGGGCCCCCACTAGCGCCACAGATTGCCCCACCTGCTCAGCACTATGGAGGTCGAGGACGCGGTCAAGGACAAGGATACCAGGGCGGAGACCGTAGGCAAGAAAGGGAGCAGGTATATGCACTGGACCTGGCCCAGCCCCGACAACCTGAGCAAGTGATCACAGGTACGACTATGTTTGTTTGCTTTGTCTTAAATCTTTTTCCATCCTTTCCTAGGAATTAACTGTTTTTAGCATTAGGTAGTAAAAACCAAGAATAAAACTCTAAGTTAAGTCACAATCTCAGGCATTGTCTTCATTTGCGGCAAACCCGCACACACTCTCTTCGACACGGGTGCCTCGCACTCGTTTGTGTCGGAGACTTTTATCCAAGGGTTGGATGGCGTGGAGAAATTCACGGGGTCGATGATGAAGATACGGCTACCTGACAGGTCGGAGCTGTTCACCTCGTCCCGTTGCAATATGGAGGCATGGATAGGCGGGAAACCTTTCGAAGCGTCAGCAACGGTCTTGCCACTGCCAGATTATGATCTGATTCTGGGTATGTCATGGCTTCATTGGAACCATGCCCAGATTGACTGCTTGGCCAAGAAGGTTACCCTTAGATATGGGGATTCTCTCATCGTGATGGAAGGTATTAGACCTGCGTCCTATATTTTCTTATCCTCTATTCAGGCCGTCAAGGCCCACCTACAGGGAGACATGGTATATCAGGTACTGTTCGAGATGACCGAGGAGAAGGACCGGATTGCCAATATACCGGTGGTTTGTGATTACGCCGATGTGTTTCCAGAGAAGCTGCCAGGATTGCCTCCGCACAGGGAGAAGGATTTCCAGATTCAGTTGGTGCCAGGGGCTAAGCCGATATCCAGGGCTCCCTATCGGATGGCCCCGAAAGAGCTGGCGGAGTTTCGGACTCAGTTGCGAGAGTTGGTGGAGGCGGGATTTGTTAGACCGAGTTCTTCGCCATGGGGAGCTCCGGTCTTATTCGTGAAGAAGAAGGATGGGACACTTCGCCTGTGCATCGATTATCGAGCACTAAATAGGCTGACCGTCCGAAATACCTATCCGCTCCCCCGGATAGACGAGTTGTTCGACCAGCTGGAGGGAGCCCACTATTTCTCGAAGCTGGACTTGAGGTCAGGATACTACCAGCTGCGGATCCAGGAGGAGGATATTCCGAAGACGGCCTTCAGTAGCAGATATGGCTTGTATGAGTTCACCGTGATGCCCTTCGGGCTCACAAATGCGCCGTCGGCGTTCATGAGCCTCATGAACCGGGTTTTTGAGGCCTACTTGGATGTGTTCGTTATAGTATTCATAGACGACATCCTGATCTACTCTAGGACGGAGGAGGAGCACACTCGGCATCTGGCACTGACTCTACAGAGGTTGCGGGAGCATCACCTTTATGCGAAATCCAGCAAGTGTCAGTTTTGGTTGAAGGAGGTGGCTTTCCTAGGCCATATTATCAGCGGAGCCGGGTTGGCAGTGGATCCGGCAAAGATTCAGGCAGTTCGAGATTGGCCGCCGTTGAAGACAGCCACTGATGTACGAAGTTTCTTGGGACTTGCCGGTTATTACCGGAAGTTCGTGGAAGGGTTCTCTCAAATTGCCCTCCCCCTCACATCTTTGACAAGGAAGGAGACGCCTTTCGTTTGGACCGCGCAGTGCCAGGCGGCCTTCCAGGAGCTAAAGGACCGACTCATCTCAGCCCCGATTCTGGCCCTTCCATCTGGAAAGGAAGGATTCCAGGTGTATACCGACGCATCATACCAAGGGATGGGAGCGGTGCTAATGCAGAACGGACATGTCATAGCATATGCCTCCCGCCAGCTGAAGACCCATGAGAGGAACTACCCGGTGCACGACCTCGAGATGGGAGCGGTCGTTTTTGCTCTGAAGGTCTGGCGCCATTATCTTTATGGAGTACACTGCGATATCTTCTCCGATCACAAGAACTTGAAATATGTGGACACGCAGAAGGAGCTGAATATCAGGCAGAGGCGCTGGGTGGAGTTCTTAGCAGATTATCAGTATGAGATGCACTACCACCCAGGGAGGGCAAACGTGGTGGCCGACGCGTTGAGTCGGAGAGCGGCCACTTCCGAAGCCAGGCCCCAAGTTATGTCCATGGAGCTAGTTCGGACCTTCAGAGATATGCAGATATCCCTAGTGTCCGAGGATGACCCAGAGCTATATAGGGAGTATCTGGCATCGATGGTGGCTATTGATGATATTCGGGACCGCATCCGGGACGAACAAAGGACAGATGCATGGGCAGTGCCGATATTCCGAGCCTTGGAGGAGGGTTCGACAGGAGATTATTCCCTGAGAGACGGATTGCTACATTTCAGAGGCAGGGTTTATATACCCGCAGGAGGCCGGGTTCGGGAGGACATCATGGCGGAGGCGCATTGTAGTAGATATTCTATACACCCGGGGATCACGAAGATGACGGCAGACTTGAAGAAGATGATGTTTTGGCCAGGGATGAAGAAAGACATTATGTACTTCGTGACCCACTGCGAGACATGCCAGTTAGTGAAGGCAGAGTGTAGGCATCCCGCTGGTTTATTGCAGCCACTCCCGGTGCCGGAGTGGAAATTTGAGGACATCGCGATGGACTTCATCCACGGCCTACCTCGATCACGGACGGGAAACGATTCGATCTGGGTGATCGTGGACCGTCTAACGAAGGTGGCTAGGTTCATCCCGATCAGGAAGGACGACTCTGTTGGAGTGTTGGTTCGGAAGTTCGTGGAGTTTTATTTTATGTGATATTCTCTTTTGGTGGACTTACTTCTCTCTTGCTTGCTACTTATTGTGATCGAAAAGGCCGGCAGAATCGGCGCGTTGTAGTGGCGACCTTCCCGGGTGCGAAGGTGTCACCGCAAAGCGGCGGTTCTGGGCATAAGACCCCGGGTTTTCAAAAAAAAAAAAAATGGGGTCTTACAAAGTGGTATCAGAGGGAGGTTCGATCGGATTAGTAGCAGTCCACAAATCCCTGGGTCACCCCCGCGCGAGTTTAGTTTGCGGACAAACTAAGCAGCGGAAGCAGTGGTGTGCCCATAAGGGGAATCACATATAATTGTCCACATTTAGTCCTTTCGAACCGTTTTCTCATAATAAAAATTTTCTTTTCGCAGCCCTCAGCGCAGCCTACTCCACAGGGTGAAGTTTTGCAGACTCCGGATGCTGCACCACCTCCACCAGCTCCCGCTCCTTTCCTTCAGACGGACATGGGGCAGACTTTGACAGCCATCCTAGAAGCCTTCAGGGCTCAACAGGCTCCGGCTCCGCAGTTGATTCCGGGAGCCAACTGGCTGAGTATATTCCGAGGACTTTCTCCCCCGTCCTACTTGGGGACAGAGACGGCAGTTCGGACAGAGGAGTGGTTGGACATCATGCATGAGATGCTGACTGGGATACGATGCCCGGTGGAGGAGAGGGTGGCGTTGGTGGTCTCTTGCCTAGAGTCCCATGCCAAGAGGTGGTGGAAGACACTCCTGGACAAGACTTATGCTGACAGGGAGGTTGCGGAGGTCACTTGGGGAGAATTCAGGGTCGCGCTGTTGGAACATTTTGTTCCGCAATCGGCCAGGGATGAGCTTGAGGACCGGTTCTTACAGCTAAAGCAGGGCACCAGGTCGGTGGTGGAGTACCATCGGGAGTTCGATCATCTAGCCCGATATGCAGATTCTTATCAGCTGGACGAAGCCGGGTACACCAAGAGGTTTTACAAGGGCTTGAAGGAGGATTTGAGGGAGGCCCTATTGTTCGTGTCCGATGGGCCTATTCCTCGGATGCTAGAGATGGCCAAGAGGATCGAGGCAGACTGGCACGCTACCCGGGGCCGGAAGCGGCCAATGGAGGATCAGAATCGTGGAGCAAGAAATGAGCAGCGACGAGGTCGTGTTACAGATGTGGGCAGGATGGAGGATCAGCCTCGTCAGGAGGTGAGACAGGAGTCGAGGGAGCAGGTGACTCTAGCTCCCCAGCCCCTCCAGATGCGGGAGATACCAAGACCACAGATGCAGGATTTGCAGAGACCAGGAGGGAGGGCTTACCCTCCACCAGAGTGTTTTCACTGCCGTCAGGTGGGGCATATCAAGAGGAACTGCCCTATGAGAAGGGGGCCCCCACTAGCGCCACAGATTGCCCCACCTGCTCAGCACTATGGAGGTCGAGGACGCGGTCAAGGACAAGGATACCAGGGCGGAGACCGTAGGCAAGAAAGGGAGCAGGTATATGCACTGGACCTGGCCCAGCCCCGACAACCTGAGCAAGTGATCACAGGTACGACTATGTTTGTTTGCTTTGTCTTAAATCTTTTTCCATCCTTTCCTAGGAATTAACTGTTTTTAGCATTAGGTAGTAAAAACCAAGAATAAAACTCTAAGTTAAGTCACAATCTCAGGCATTGTCTTCATTTGCGGCAAACCCGCACACACTCTCTTCGACACGGGTGCCTCGCACTCGTTTGTGTCGGAGACTTTTATCCAAGGGTTGGATGGCGTGGAGAAATTCACGGGGTCGATGATGAAGATACGGCTACCTGACGGGTCGGAGCTGTTCACCTCGTCCCGTTGCAATATGGAGGCATGGATAGGCGGGAAACCTTTCGAAGCGTCAGCAACGGTCTTGCCACTGCCAGATTATGATCTGATTCTGGGTATGTCATGGCTTCATTGGAACCATGCCCAGATTGACTGCTTGGCCAAGAAGGTTACCCTTAGATATGGGGATTCTCTCATCGTGATGGAAGGTATTAGACCTGCGTCCTATATTTTCTTATCCTCTATTCAGGCCGTCAAGGCCCACCTACAGGGAGACATGGTATATCAGGTACTGTTCGAGATGACCGAGGAGAAGGACCGGATTGCCAATATACCGGTGGTTTGTGATTACGCCGATGTGTTTCCAGAGAAGTTGCCAGGATTGCCTCCGCACAGGGAGAAGGATTTCCAGATTCAGTTGGTGCCAGGGGCTAAGCCGATATCCAGGGCTCCCTATCGGATGGCCCCGAAAGAGCTGGCGGAGTTTCGGACTCAGTTGCGAGAGTTGGTGGAGGCGGGATTTGTTAGACCGAGTTCTTCGCCATGGGGAGCTCCGGTCTTATTCGTGAAGAAGAAGGATGGGACACTTCGCCTGTGCATCGATTATCGAGCACTAAATAGGCTGACCGTCCGAAATACCTATCCGCTCCCCCGGATAGACGAGTTGTTCGACCAGCTGGAGGGAGCCCACTATTTCTCGAAGCTGGACTTGAGGTCAGGATACTACCAGCTGCGGATCCAGGAGGAGGATATTCCGAAGACGGCCTTCAGTAGCAGATATGGCTTGTATGAGTTCACCGTGATGCCCTTCGGGCTCACAAATGCGCCGTCGGCGTTCATGAGCCTCATGAACCGGGTTTTTGAGGCCTACTTGGATGTGTTCGTTATAGTATTCATAGACGACATCCTGATCTACTCTAGGACGGAGGAGGAGCACACTCGGCATCTGGCACTGACTCTACAGAGGTTGCGGGAGCATCACCTTTATGCGAAATCCAGCAAGTGTCAGTTTTGGTTGAAGGAGGTGGCTTTCCTAGGCCATATTATCAGCGGAGCCGGGTTGGCAGTGGATCCGGCAAAGATTCAGGCAGTTCGAGATTGGCCGCCGTTGAAGACAGCCACTGATGTACGAAGTTTCTTGGGACTTGCCGGTTATTACCGGAAGTTCGTGGAAGGGTTCTCTCAAATTGCCCTCCCCCTCACATCTTTGACAAGGAAGGAGACGCCTTTCGTTTGGACCGCGCAGTGCCAGGCGGCCTTCCAGGAGCTAAAGGACCGACTCATCTCAGCCCCGATTCTGGCCCTTCCATCTGGAAAGGAAGGATTCCAGGTGTATACCGACGCATCATACCAAGGGATGGGAGCGGTGCTAATGCAGAACGGACATGTCATAGCATATGCCTCCCGCCAGCTGAAGACCCATGAGAGGAACTACCCGGTGCACGACCTCGAGATGGGAGCGGTCGTTTTTGCTCTGAAGGTCTGGCGCCATTATCTTTATGGAGTCCACTGCGATATCTTCTCCGATCACAAGAACTTGAAATATGTGGACACGCAGAAGGAGCTGAATATCAGGCAGAGGCGCTGGGTGGAGTTCTTAGCAGATTATCAGTATGAGATGCACTACCACCCAGGGAGGGCAAACGTGGTGGCCGACGCGTTGAGTCGGAGAGCGGCCACTTCCGAAGCCAGGCCCCAAGTTATGTCCATGGAGCTAGTTCGGACCTTCAGAGATATGCAGATATCCCTAGTGTCCGAGGATGACCCAGAGCTATATAGGGAGTATCTGGCATCGATGGTGGCTATTGATGATATTCGGGACCGCATCCGGGACGAACAAAGGACAGATGCATGGGCAGTGCCGATATTCCGAGCCTTGGAGGAGGGTTCGACAGGAGATTATTCCCTGAGAGACGGATTGCTACATTTCAGAGGCAGGGTTTATATACCCGCAGGAGGCCGGGTTCGGGAGGACATCATGGCGGAGGCGCATTGTAGTAGATATTCTATACACCCGGGGATCACGAAGATGACGACAGACTTGAAGAAGATGATGTTTTGGCCAGGGATGAAGAAAGACATTATGTACTTCGTGACCCACTGCGAGACATGCCAGTTAGTGAAGGCAGAGTGTAGGCATCCCGCTGGTTTATTGCAGCCACTCCCGGTGCCGGAGTGGAAATTTGAGGACATCGCGATGGACTTCATCCACGGCCTACCTCGATCACGGACGGGAAACGATTCGATCTGGGTGATCGTGGACCGTCTAACGAAGGTGGCTAGGTTCATCCCGATCAGGAAGGACGACTCTGTTGGAGTGTTGGTTCGGAAGTTCGTGGAGTTTTATTTTATGTGATATTCTCTTTTGGTGGACTTACTTCTCTCTTGCTTGCTACTTATTGTGATCGAAAAGGCCGGCAGAATCGGCGCGTTGTAGTGGCGACCTTCCCGGGTGCGAAGGTGTCACCGCAAAGCGGCGGTTCTGGGCATAAGACCCCGGGTTTTCAAAAAAAAAAAAATGGGGTCTTACAATAACAATCCTTCGGGCAAGCTTTATTCAACAATGAAAAGTCGATACATAACCTCCAGCCCCCTCCGGACTTCTTCACCATTACAACATTGGAGACCCAGCCTGGATACTGGATCTCCGAAACAAAACCTGCTTCCAGCAGCTTCCCTACTTCCTCCCGGATGGGTCCCGGTAGAGTGGCGGCGCTCTTCCTTTGCTTCTGACGGACGGGGGTCGTCGCTGGATCCAGGTTGAGGCGATGACAGGCAACATCAGCATCAATCCTTGGCATCTCGGCGGCGCTCCATGCGAAAACGTCCGCGTTTTCCTGTAGGCAGGCAGCTATCTCCACCTTCCCTTCCGGGGGCAAGGCTCCTCCGATCTTCAGCAGCTCCGGCTTTCCTCGCAGGGAGATCACCTCCACTTCCTCCAGCTCCTCGGCAGCTTGCAGGCCCTCTTCCTGCTCCATCATCCTTTCCAACCTTTCTGCGTCGCCCATCCAGCTGATGGTGCTGACCGCATTCAGGTAGCATTCCCTGGAGGCCCTGGGATCTCCCCTGATCCTGACTTGGACGTCGTCCCTGCAGTACTTCAGGCATTGATGATATGATGAAGGGACGGCCTTGAAGTAGTTGATGAGGGGTCGTCCGAAGATGGCGTTGTAGCCGCTGGGTGCGTCGACGATGACGAAGCGGCATCGGATCGAAGTTCCCCCGAGGGTGACCAGCAACTCAACTCCTCCTTCCACCTCTTTCTTCTCCCCGGAGAAGCCGAAGAGATGCCCATCTGCTGCCTGAACCCGGGACGCTTCCACCTGAAGGCCGACGAAGGTTCTCTTGAAGATGACATTCACCGAACTCCCGTTATCCGCAAGGATTCGGTCGACGGTGAAGTCCTCGATTGCTGCTTGAATCACCAGGGCGTCATGGAAGGGGTTCTCGTTCCAGAGCATGTCTTCCTCCGAGAAGGTGATCTCGTTCAAGGGAGGGGGGGTCTGAGACGTCGAAGCGACGCTCCTTTTGTAGATTTGGTGGAGACTTCCCTTGCGGGAAGCTCCCAGCCCCGCCCCTCCGTTGATTACTCCGACGTGCCCGCCTCCCGGACCGGGAATGACATTCCCCCTTCCTCCTTGGTCGATCCTGTCTTCGTTCCTCCTTCTCTGCGGTGCCTGGTAGGCCACCTGCCCAACCTGGGCCTCCTGCTGCGGCTGCTCCCTCTCGGCCGCCGTTGCTTCCATCCTCCTCCTTGCTTCCCAGAACTCAGGGCAAGCCAAGGTTCCGTGCCCCTCCACTCGATGGATATCGCAGTAGAGGGGAATCGCCGCTTCCTGCTGCCTTTCCTGCCTCCTCTCCTGCTGCCTCTCCTTCCGCCGGCGCTTAGCGGCTCGCTGCGTGATGGCCATGGTTTCCCTTCTTCCTCCTCCCTGCTCCCGTGGGTTGTAAGCCCTCCTTTCCTCCTGACGAATGGGCCGCCTCCACTGGGGGCGATCCCTCGGGTACTGGAATCTTCTCTCCTCGCTCCTCGCCTCTCGACCTCCGACGAGCCTCCTATCCTCCTGCTTTCGAGGCCTCTCCCGCCTCTCCTGCCTCTCCACCTTTCTGATCTCCCTTCCCCTTTCTCTCTTCTCCTCTTTCTCCTGCGGCCTCTCCTGCTTCCTGTCGTTGCGCCCCTCCGGCGCCCTCTCCCTCTCCAGCAGTCTTCCCTTGTCTTGCCCAAGCGGTCGGTCTCCATCGAGCCGTGCCAGGAACTCCTTGTTCCTTTGCTCTCCCTGGATGAACACATTGGCTCTCTCCACCATCTCCTCGAACGATTTGGGCGGCCTGTGCCCCAACTCTATGTTGAACAGACCCTGCTTCAGCCCGAACTTGAGGGCCACCATCAAGGTGAACCCGTCTACCTCTTCCACCTCCAGCACCTCCTCCTGGAATCGATCGATGTACCGGCCCAAACTCTCGTGCTGCCCCTGCACGATCTTGAAGAGGGCGGTCGCCTCCTTCTTCCTCCGTTTGGACGTCGCAAACCTTGCTAAAAGGCCCCTTCGCAGATCTGAGAAGCAGTAAACTGACCCGGCTGGCAGCTGGTGGAACCAATCTCTCGCGCTACCCTTGAAGGTAATGGAGAAGAGCCGGCACTTGAGAGCATCGGACATGTTGCGAATGGAGACCACATCCTCAAACCACTGAAGATGTCCCACCGGGTCGTCCTTGCCGGAGTAGTACGAGAGGACCGGCTCTCTGAAGTTGTCGGGGACGAGGGCCGCGAGGATCTCGTCGCAAAAGGGGCTCCTCCCTTCCTGGCGGCGGCGAGTATCCTCTCCGCTCGAGCAGTCATACTCGCTCCATCGGCGAGTATCTCCATACCTCGCCGAGAGTTCTGGATCTCGAAACTGGATTCCTTGACTACTCGCCGGGTGATGTCGCGGCGGGATCACTTGTTCTCCACTCGCCCAAGCGGGCTCCTTCCCTGCTCGCCGAGTTGGTATCTCCTCGCCCGGGGGTGTCCGGCGGCGGGGGGAAGTCGCCGTCACCTCAGGCGGATTGGACAACCCGACGAGTATTGCCTTCTCCACTCTTCTTGCGAACTCTTCAAAAGCCGCCACCGTCACATACTCGCTACCTTGCCCCGGGACTCCAGCTCCCGCCGAGTTACCTCCCAACTCGCCCCGATCTCCACCATCGGCCATCTTCCAATCACGACTTTCTTCTTCGGTCGCTATCCACGCTCACCGCACCAAGTGTTGAAGCCGAGAAATTCTCAACCTCAGAAATCGGACTAGGCAACCTGAAGTTACTGGTAGACCAGTCGGGAAGATGATCTCTGGTCAGGAAACATGAACGAATTGCGCAAACAAGACCCCAGGTTGCTACGACGGGAAGGTCCCACCACGTACCCAGTTGCTTAGGAGAAGCAACCCCTTCTCAACCAGATTGGCCGAGCTAGGTACGAAGGAGGCGAGCTGAGCAATAACGAGTCAAGGGCAGTTGCTGGGGCTCGCAAGGGCTCAGGCCGAGAATTGCTTGTCTTCCCTTCGTACCCCTGGGGTCCTATTTATAGGGAAAACCAAAGAGGGGGGGGGGGGGTCTTACTTATACCCCCACCCTGGCGAGTTGGCGACTTCCTTGGGGGGCTCGCCTGGAAGAGGCGAGTATCTGGTCATAGTCGCCACCTGGCGAGTTGGCCTGGGGAGCTCGCCATACTCGCCCGAACCTTCCGCGGCCCGGGGTGCTGGTCTGGATCCCCACCTTGTCTTGTTGACTTTGACTTTTGATGACCTAGCGGTGGTAGGGCCCTCCCTCGTCGAATATGGGTTGTACAATATCATCGTTTATATCATCATTCATATCATCTTGCATATTCATTCTTCGTTCGTATTGTCTTTGATTCATCAAAATCTTTCTTTATATTCAATCATCTGGTTCACATCCTTCATTTATCATTTTATTAATTTTAGGAAATCACAAGGGAATGTTAAAATGCACATTGATATTCAACGACCTCTAAGGTTTCAACAGCTTCTGGCCTTCAATGACCGCATTAAAAAAAATTTGTAGTATTCTGTCATGGATATTCACCCCCCCCCTCAACACTGGTTAACCCTTATCATTTGCTTATGCATAATCTTTTATTCATCTTTTATCTATTCTTCCTTTATGTACATCTCTTTTTTCAATATTTGTACTTACATTGAATGATTTTTCATTTAGCCCTTACAATTCCCCTCAGAACAGTTTCATCATTTGATTTTCATTATTTTAGATTTAGCATCTTCTTGTGAAACTTATTTTCTTATCAATGATTCACATCTATCATCTGTCTACGAGTCTCATTTTCTTATCAGAAATTTATCAGTAATTCGAAAATTCAGTCAATTTCAATTTTTATGTTAATACACAATTACTAAAATACTTCATATAGTACGAGAAAGCTATACACTTTGTATTATGAAAATAATTTAAAGTTATGCAAATTAAAGTGGTAAGAACTCACATTGATTTTCTCTTCCCTTTTATCTTTCTTGAAATTCTCATCATATCGACCAACTCTTGTTATCTATCGTAATATCTGTTATTCAGTGTCAAATGAATTAGATATCTGTTCAGACTTATCCAAAAACAAGAGAATTTTAGGCGAGAAACCCTCACATGACTTATTCAATACATGAACTTACGATCCAAATTTCATCAAATCATTAATTTCCAAATTTCTACTTAAATTCACTACAGTGCTAATTTTCTAATCTTTAACCAATCACCAACCATGAATAAACTGATTTCCCCCAAATTGATATAATTTAAATCAATCACAAGTTTCCAAATGAATCCTCACAAGTCAACCCAAATTTAACAACAACAATAATCAACCAATACTATTGTTCTGATAAGTTAACATCAATTAAATTATTCGTTTGAACCTACAATCAACTAACTATACAAGTAATTTTACACTCTAAAGCCATTTTTGTTAGTTTTCAAGAACTTTCTCAACTGAAATTTGGCCACTTAAATGGACATGAATAGCATATTGAAACCACCAAATAATCGTATAAATCCCATAAATTTCCCATTAAAAGCTACGACTGGTTAAGCGCAAACAGTCATATGAACAACATACACAATTTGTCCAAAAGGAAAGTCCAAATTAAAAACCCGAGCAAACTCATCAATTCCAACTAACAAATAAAATCATCACCCTTAAACAATTGATAGATAAAGGATTAGAGGGAGTTGAAATCCCAAACCAATAAAAGTTTAAACCCAAGCTGTTAGAACCAAGAAAATCGGTCCCTATTGTCTGGACCTGTGAGTGACCAAAGCTTACTGATTTAGTGGTCGCCTCGCGGGAGACTTGGTGAGTAGAAGGTGACGAATCAAAAGAATAACTCCGGACTGTCAATAAACAAGACTCGTGTGCTACAACGAGAAGATCCCGCCACACACCCGGAATTCTATAGGAACTTCCACTCCTAAAGCCATTGCTGAGCTTGGCACAAGTGAGGCTGACTGTGAACTCGCCCCTCATAGGAGGGGAAGATCTCTTCTACTTGTGTCTTGAGGTCCTATTTATAGGCAAATCCATGAGGGGATGATATGGTCTGGGAATAACCGCTCCTGCCCCAACCAAAATGATATTCACATGCCTGAATGGTCTGAGAAGAGGTGAAAAACTGAGCTCGTCCTCGGTGAGCGAGTTCTTCTCAACTTTCCCCAGATGGGTGAGGCCTTCTAAACTCGTCCCAGGTGGGGGAGGCTTTCTCAACTCGCTCTATATGGGTGAGGGCCTTCTCAACTCGCCCTAGGTGGGCTAGAACTTCTCAACTTGCCCCAGGTGGGCGAGGCCTTCTGAGCCTTCCTCAGACATCTTTGATCTTGAAGAATTACGAGTTATGTTCTAGCAGACCATAAGCTTAACAAAAACACTCAATAAAAATAAAAAAAAGTTTACCTCCATAAACTACCCACCAAAGTTGAATATTTCTTATGAGAAGAGGAGAAAGAGGAGAGCTTACAGTCGAGGGGGAAGAAGGGAAAGAAGGTCCCATAGCATAGTCCCAGCCGGCCTCTACCGAGAGTTAAAGTAACATCGAGCTTCCTCACGACTTCCTACTATGTCGACCCCAGTAGCGAGGGGAGAAGACTCCATCAATCACATGGGAGAACAAGGGAGAGGAGGAAGAAGCGTTGCTTTCGTCGTTGGCTATGAGAAAGCTCTTCGAACCCTAGCGGAAACAGAGAGGTCAAAAAAGTGTGGCTCAAAGCATCGGAAGAGTCACAATTTCACTCTTTTAATAATACCCGAAGGTCGGCTTCGACTTTGCACCTTTCTTAATCCATCACCTTAAACATTGTTCAATTCCTATCCCTGCAAATACCTCTGAATACATCATATATATTTTTTTGCACACCAAATTTCCATTATTGCTCTATTGGCACACCAAGCTACTATGAGCACTCCAATTTCAAAAATTAAATATTCACTTGATTTTGCATAAACTTTTTTTATTTGATCTTTATTCACTTGATCTTCAAATATATTCGATCATCACATCGTCACCATTACGTAATTTTGTGACATGCACAATACAATTTTCATAAAACTCTCAACATTAATTTTATTCTCACTTCATATTGAAATTTGGGTCATTACAAACTCTTCCCCTCTTAGAAAAATTTTCATCCTCAAAAACATGACACCATTTCAATTCTACAATGACTTACCTCTAGTTAACTCATCCGTTATTATCCTTCTTTCCTATGTTCAACATATTCATATCATTATATCATGTTACAACTTATTATAACTTATCACAATTCCTTACATCATTTATATATTACCAATGTTAAACCTAGCCTTTACATTACAAACTTTTTTTTATCTTCAGCTATCATTATTTTCGTAACATCTCCTTTAGAACTACCTACTATATAAAAGATCTGATCAAAATAAAAAATACAGTACATAGAGTGAAAGTGAAATTACAATTCTTATTATGTAATCATTTCATAATCGTGTATTTCAATTCATCTTTTTACTCCTTCTCTTCACTTATCAAATTCAATTATTACCGTTGTTATCAAATTCAATTTTCACAGCTTATCTGACTCATCTTCATCTTATCAATTTCTATCTCGTCTTCTGATTTGTTCTAGTGTTTTTTCTTTACATCAATCTCAATTGAATCTAACATAACTTGAAATAATTAGACAATTAACTTCATTTATTAATTTATTATTATGATAATTAACTTCACTTTATGTTCATCTATAATTAATTTGAATTATCGCACCCTCGTCAACGCGAAAAAATTGTAGGTGGGTTACTCCCATGTATCTCTTGGTGGGAGATACGGCCGAGATCTGCAGTTAAAAAAGGATTAACGGCTGAGATATGACCGTATCTATGCGCGGTACATACGATTGTATCTCCAACAGATACGACCGTATCTCGACCGTTGAATGTTCTATCCTACGATAAATACACATCTCCCACCTAAAAATATACAGGAGTAACCCCAACTACAATTTTCTCCCCAAACGCGGTACCAAACGGAGCTTTCGGCCGGAAACTGGCCGATCTCACCGTCCCCAACTCTTGCTCGCTCGCATAGCGGCATCGCCTCGCTTGGCCGAAGCTATTGGAATTGAAAAGGTATCGGGAAAATGTGGGGCGTCACTCGACAGGCGTTTCGGCGGCTAGCAAAGTCTGCCGCCGGCGCACCCGTGGATCGGCGGCCTATCGTGAATCATTGGACGAGCCAGGTGCCATTCCTATTTTTCAGTAGCCCTGAATGGTTTTGTTTAGTTCATGCTCTTATTTACTCCGCTTCTGTCCATAGCTAAGGTGATACTTCTTTCGCATATATTGATGGTAGAATCACAGCATTAGGGTTTTGGATTTCTGTTCGTCTTCAGCCGATGTACAAGGAATGTGATGAGCCGATCATCTTTTGTTCTGAAATATTTCATTTACTGGTCTGCAAGTGATCGTCGCAGTTTATGTTTGGCTTAATTTGAACAACGGAATCAATCCACTTTGTTCGTGTTAGGGCATTGAGCAATGAGATGAGTTGATTGTTGGTGTTGGGATTCCATATGTCCTTCCTTTTTAGGCACTGGGATTAGGGAAGGCACGAGCATTCAAAAATAAGTAATTGGCAAAGTGCACCATGGAAATATCGGCTTTTGACAAAATGCACCCCGAAAGTTTAAAATTGGCAAAATGCATCCCCCAAAGTGGGTTTTCTTGGCAATGTGCACCCTCACTAGGCAAAAAATGAAATGGCCAAAATGTACACTCTAGGGTGCACATTGCTAAGAAAACCCACTTTGAGGGGTGCATTTTGCTAATTTTAAACTTTCGGTATACATTTTGCCAAAAACCGATATTTTCGGGGTGCACTTTGCCAATTACATTCAAAAATTGAAGGTAATTAGAAGTATGTAAGTGGTATCAGAGCCTCTTTTAGGCCGTGGATTTTGTTTGCTATGGGAGAACACAAAACCTGCAAACAGGATTGCGTAAGGAAGTGGAGAATATAATGGTGGCACTCTTGAAGATGAATCACAAGCAATCAACAACCATGGAGAGGTTGCACAATATTATCACAATATTGGCCATTGATTGTGAGAGTGTGAATGTTCCACACACAATCCCAACATTGCATCTATAAGAACACAATGCAAGTCACTCTCTGCCAACCAGGTGTGTTAGACTGGTGATGCACAATTGATGAGATGAAGGTGAAATTTGCTTCTGCCAATGTAGAGGTAAGGATCTAGCATGGTTCCAAATTCCATGTCAAGAATTTCAAGAATAGAGCTGTTGTGGAAGGAATTTCAATGGCCATTTGTGAAAGGTTTGGGTCTCCCTCTTTGTGGATCCCAAGAGTGACCTCGAACAATTGCGCCAGACTTCCGCCGTTCATCAATACATGGATGAGTTTGAAGTATAATTTTCAAAGAATGCGGCACAAACCTATTTCTAACTACTTTCAGAAATGGTAGAATTGCTTGTAAGGATGTTCATGAAGGCTTGTAGATTCAAGAACTCCAAAATTCTCTTGGAGTTAAACTAGCCTTTCGTCATCAAGGAATGCCTAATATCAGCCAAGGCATTGAAAGGATTAGACTGCCTCTGGTAAACAATTCCTATACCATTTCAAGCTGACAATTGTTAATTAAAACTGCCAAGAAGCTGTCACCAAAGGAGGTAGAAGAGAGAAAAGCCAAAAACTTATATTTATGGTGTAACGAGAAGTTCATCGGGGGCATAATTGTGAGGCACAAACTTAGCTATATATTTTAGAAATGGAGAGGGAAAGAAGTGACAATGAAGCCGAGGATTTCTTCGAAGATGCTCCGCTAGAACAAGCTCACCCAACCAAGAACCGTTAATAATTCGTCAATCCTCATTGCATACAATCACGAGAATTTCTTAGATGGCAAATCATTATTCATTTTAATTGGCATCAACAGTACACACAACTTCCTAGATGAAGCAGTTGTAACTAAAATGCAATTTAACCGCCATTCCAGCATTCACATTGGCCGTAGCTTATGGCAATAGGCTCCGAAGTAGACCATATGTGTGAGAAATTCAAATGTTTAGTACCAACTGACATGTTGGTACTACCTCTAAGAGGTTGTGATGTAGTGTTAGGAATACAATGGTTAGTCCCCTTAGGTACAGTACAATGAGACTTCATAAATTTAAAATTGGAGTTCATGTCACTTACTAAGAAAATTTCGTCGCGGTGTAGGAGAACTATGGGCAATGAGACTATCAACAAGTGATAGATGAGTAAACCCACATGGCAGCCACCTAATTAGAGGCAACACTCTATATCACAGTCTGATTTCAAATTTTTTATTAGGACAACAATATAATAGCTATTCCCAATGATAATTCATCAAGCTAAGTAATTAGCATTATTGGAAGAATACAAAGGTTTACTTGAAATACCAACCGAGTTCCCCCCCTCTTGGGCCCAATGACCATCATATACACTTGAAGGACTCCAAGCAGTATATGTTGAAGCCGGGAAATTCCTTACTTCAAATATTCGAATCCAAGTGCAGCCTGAGGCTACTGACCCAGCGGTTCGGCTCGCCCGGCCCTGGAGATAAAGCAAAAGAGAGAGAAAAACTAAAGAACCCCAGGTGTTGTAGCCAGGAGGTCCCACTACGTACCCAAAATCCTAGAAGATCTTCCCCTGCACAACCAAAAATGACTGAGCTAAGTACGAGAAAGACACCATCTAGTGAGTAGCTAGTTTCAGGGGAGAGTAGAGGGGGGCAAAAAGCTAGATTTCAAGTGTCATTTCTAGTACCCCTGGGGTCCTTTTTATAGATAAAACCTGGGAGGGGGGGTCTTTAGGCAAGAAGACCCAACCCTGCGAGCTTGCCTTCTTGGTATTGCTGACTTTACGGCTTGCTGACTGACGACCATCTTCCGACAACCATCTGCGCTCCTCGGTCGCGCCTGGCGAGGTACTGCTAGAAGTCGCCATCTAGGCGGGTATTGATGATGCTCGCCAGAACCTCTTGCTAAGTGGTCGCTTGGACGGTTGGATGCTTGATGCTCGCCCGTGCTGCTGGATGGTCGCACGCCTGGACGAGCATGATACACACTCTTAATGGAAGAGTACCTCCATGACCTGTTGGTTACAGTTGATCTGCTCTACAATGTTGACGTTGACTCCTTCCTCCGTGGCGCCACTGGGTCCCTCCCTGACGAATAAGGGTTGTACAATATACAAATGCTAGACCTTATGTTTACCCAGCCTTGCAAAAAATATAATTTAAAAAGCTGATCAGTGGAATGTTAAACACTGGTGTTTAGGCATTAGCAAGGACCCATTTCTTCTCCAACTATACTGATTAGGAAACGAAATGGGTTGTGGAGGATGTGCATAAATTACAGGAATCTATAAAAACATATGATCACAGTTAATTTCCTTCCCATTATTGAAGAATTTTTGGATGAGCTTGATAGGGCCAACTACTTTTTTTTTTCAAAACTAGACCTAAAGTCTGATTACCATCAAGTGAGAATGGAAACCAAGATATAGTGAAAACAAAAATTAGATCATATCAAGATCATTATGAATCCATTTTCATGTCATTTGGCTTAAAATGTGTATCTGCAGCCTTTCAAAACCTCATGAATTGTCTTCCATACATACTTACGGAAGTTTATACTAGTGTTATTTGATGATATACTTGTATATAGCTTGACAGTTGATGAACATTTATCACACTTGAAGTCCTTATCATTATCCAACCTTACATAAAACATAAATTGAAAAGTTGATCAGTGAAATGTTAAACACTGAAATAATTAGGCATTAGCAAGAGCCAATTTCCTCTCGAACTATATTGATTAAGAAACACGATGGGTTTTAGGGGATGTGCATAAATTGTTGAATCTGTACAAAATATGATCAAAGATAATGTCCTCATTCTCATTATTGAATAATTGTTAGATGAGCTTGCCAGGGTCAACAATTTTTAAAATTAGACCTAAGGGCTCTTTACCATGAAGTGAGGATGGTAACCCAAGATATAGTGAAAACAATAATTTAGATCACATGAAGTTCATTATGAATTCCTTGTCATGTCATTTGGCCTAACAAGTGCACCTTTAACCTTTTAAAGTCTCACGAACTTTGTCTCCATACATACTTAAGGATGTTTTTTCCAATGTTTTTTGACGATATACTAGTATATAGCACGACATTTGAGGAGCGTTTTTCACACTTGAAGACCACATTCCAATTTTTAAGAAGAGAGAAGCCATATGTTAAGAATAATATATGTGATGCGGAGCAAAGACGAGCACGTGCAGTGAATGACGAGTTTTGGTCCCATTCGAGGCTGATTTGACGACTTACCATATATCGCGTGCCCTAATTTGAAATTATTATATATATGATGTTAGGGCAGCCGCCATCTTCATTACTGAATGTTTGGAGAAGAAATCCCTTCATTCTAATTTCATCCTCTATAACACAATATCTTTCCCCCATTTATAAGTTTGATATCCTGGGAAAATAGAAAGATATCTTAGATATTTCATTGCCCTTTTGCAAGATCCTTAATTTATTTGATTTCATTGCTTACCTAATTATTTAAATTCCGTATTAATCTTTTTAAAAATAATTTATTAACCATTCATACCAATTGCTAAAGATGTAAAATTATTAAACGAAATTTGCACAAAGAATGACACATTAAAAATGAAATAATAATTCTAATCTATTTAAGCAAGTATAATTTAATACATATATGTGATTTAAACATATACTGCTAGTTTCCTACATAACATAAAATAAAATAGTGGTCCATATGTTCAAAAGTCGTGTCCGTATAACCCGTAATTCGTCGAGATCAGAAGCGACCGATGATGACCTAGATGATCTCGCCCACCTAGGGCGCGTTGTCACAGACTCTTCCCCTTGATAACGTCGCGTGCGGCCCTAGCTCCTTCCCGCGCCCTTCGCAGCTAGCTAAGTCAGCCTCCGTCAACACTTGATTGTGGAAAGATGAGAAGAGAGTACTTAGAAGGAGTGAACGAGAGAGCAAGAGAGTAAGAATGTGTAAGAGAGCTTTATTGCTTGAATTGCTTGGTGAGTTACAAATGAGGGGGTCTTCCCCTTATATAGTCCCCAAAAGGGTTTTCCCTCCAAAGGATGGAAGGGTCTAGACTACTCTACCATCATCTATGTATCTACAACTTTCAAGAATATTCTAGACTATTCTCTATATACAAGAATGTCCTCCAAGATCCTAGATTTCTCTAGAAATCTCCAGAAATTAACCCCATGGATGCAAGGTCGTGACATCCTTCCCCACCTAATCTGGCGACGCCCTCGTCGTCCTGTTGGATGATGTCTTTGAATTGCCAGAGATCTTCTAAGGTTTCCCATATCGCTTTGGACTCTGGCCTTCCTTTCCACTTGATCAAATATTGCGTGCTGGGTTGCACGCCTCTTCTCCGCATTATTTTCTTTGTGAGCACTTCTTCCACCTCTTTGTCAAAAGACTTGGTCATCACTGGTGGTGCTCTTTGAGATATTCCCCTTTGAAGGTTTTCATGGTCTTCATGGTAAGGTTTTAACATGCTGACATAAAACACTGGATGTATCTTCAAAGAGTTTGGTAAGTCAAAGCGGTATGAAACCTTACCCACCTTAGCGATCACCGGAAATGGGCCATCATATTTTCTAACCAATCCTTTATACAAGCTCCGCAAGGCTTTGAATTGTTGGGGTAGAAGTTTTACCATAACCTCGTCCTCAACCGTGTATTCTACCATCCGTCGCTTTGAATCAGCCCATTTCTTCCTCCTCTTGCGCGTTTTCTTTAAACATGCTCTCGCTAAGTCTGTTTGTTCCTCCCAAGACTTAGCCATTTTCCATGCTCCTGGGCTTCTTCCTTCATCAACTGTGGCCAGTGTGTGTGGAGTAATTGATTGCCTTCCTGTTGCAAGCTCAAATATACTCCTTCCAGTTGCCTCACTCCTTTGTAGATTATATGAGAATTGCGCCACATCCATCAACTTAGCCCAGTCTTTCTAATTGGCACTCACAAAGTGCCGCAAGTAGCACTTGAGCAATGCATTCACCCTCTCAGTTTGCCCATCAGTTTGAGGGTGGAAGCTTGTGGAGAAGTTAAGTTCAGATCCCAACAGCTTGAACAACTCTGTCCACAATTTCCCTGTAAATCTGGGGTCACGATCGCTAATAATAGTCTTCGGTAAACCCCAATACTTCACTACGTTCTTGAAGAAAAGACTTGTTGTCTCCTCCGCTGTAGTGTCCCTTATGCTTGGGATAAATGCCCCATACTTCAAAAATCGATCCACCACTACTAAGATCGATCCACAACCTTCGGATTTTGGCAAAGCATTGATGAAGTGTGTCACCGACTCCCAAGGATGCTCTGAAATCGACAATAGCTCCAATAGTCCAGCGGGTTGCTTGTTATCTGTTATGGCCCCGAATGAGTTGCGGTTCCGAGGACTCAAATACACCAGAAGACCCAAAGGAGCGCCGGATAAAGACCGGGCTGAACCATCCGGTTCAGCCCGCAACTAATCAACAAGAGGAAGGAGGGCTGAACCACACCGGTTCAGCCCTCATTGGGGCCGGCCGGCCCTAGGGAAAAGGGGGCTCCATAAATACCCCTTTTCCCCCCTCTTTGAAGGCATGCAAATTATCATTCAGGTATTTCCTTCTTCTTCCTTGAAACCCTAGCCGTATTTTTCCTTTCCCTAGTTCCTTCTTGCTTAGAGCCCTAGCATTAGCATAACATTTGGTATCAGAGCATCCTTCCTGCGACCATGGTGACACGTACGGAGGCGGAGACGGCGAGATTGGCCGCCATCGAGGAGAACTATGTGGCGTTGACGGATTCGGTAGCGGCAATCGACGCAAATCTGAAAAACTCGCAACAACAAATGGAGGAACGCTTCGATGAGAAGATGGAGGAGTTGAAAGCCCTCCTCTTGCAAAATCTGAAAGGGAAGGCCGTGAATGGGGCCGGATCGGACACGGAGGCGACAAACGCGGGGCACGGGGGAAACCCGATATGCGGGAGCCAAGGAAACGGGGCGTCGGGCTCGGGAACGGGCGCGGGATTTCCGCCCGACGCCGCTCGCACGACGACGGCGCCGCTCCGGACCGGCGTGCTTCCAGGCGGACAACCGGAGGGCTGCGGTGGGTTCAGCGGGGGCTTCGCTCCTCCTGGACGTGCGGCGGACAGCACAGGAGGCTGCTGGGGGGCCGGCGGTGGATCTGCTTCAGCGTGGGGGTGTGAACCGCCTCTCCCGACTCCAGGAGGGCTGCTGCGGCAGGGATCGGCGCTCGGACAGCCCTGGAGGCCACAACACCAAGGATTTGGACTGTTTCGGCCGACCGGAGCAAATGCGGTCCCTCTCGGCGGCACCACGGGGTTCTTTCCTCCTCAACCCGCAAATGCTCATAACGGCGGATACGGATCGGCCAATATGGGACCGGGAAGAAATCCAGGGTGGAACCAGGGAGGAATGCAAGGAGACTTTGGGCAGCCCGGAGTAATGGGGCCAGATGGTGGAGGTTGGGGAGGACCTAATCAGCGACCATACATGCAACCCAAGCGAACACGGATGAATTTCCCCAAGTTCAGGGGAGGGGATGCTCTGGAATGGATCCAGAAAATGGAGTTGTTTTTCAAATATCAGGAGATCCCCGAGGCTCAGTGGGTACAACTGGCGGCTTTCCATCTGGAAGACGATGCATATCAATGGACGCAGTGGTTTTTGCGAGGACGCAACTTCGCTCCGTGGCCGGAGTTCGTGGAGGCCTTTTCGGCTCGCTTTGGGCCGTTGGAGTATGAGGACGTAGAGGCTACCCTTCAAAAACTGCGTCAACGGGGATCCGTCACAGAGTACAGGACGGAGTTCGAGAGGTTGGCAAACCGCGTTACGTGGGGCGAGCAGACGTTGCTGAGTTGTTTCATCGCAGGGCTGAAGGACCACTTGCGGGACGAGGTCCATGCATACTTACCGCGTAGTCTGAGCCATGCCATCAACATCGCTCGGATACAGGAAGAACGTTACAACAGACAGCGGAATCGGATAACAACCAAACCACCTCCGGCCCCCGTGGCGGGACGACGGGAGCAACCCACGACCGTGCGTCCTACGGTGACCAGGCTGACTTGGCCGGAGATGCAGGCTCGGAGAGAGAAGGGGCTGTGCTTTAACTGCGATGAGAAGTACACCAAGGGACACGCGTGTCAGAAGGTTCAGGTTTTCATGTTGCATGAGGAGGAGGACGAGGAAGGGCAGGTGGAAGAAACCGATGTGGGGGATCTGGATTTGGCAAATCTGGATTTGACAGAGTTCGGAGTCTCCTTGCAGGCGATGGAGGGGTGTACGGCCCCCGTGACGCTTCGTTTCACCGGCTGGGTGGGCAAGGAGCGAGTTACCATTCTGGTGGATAGTGGGAGTACCCACAACTTCATCAACCCCGCAGTCGCTTCGAAGGTGGGACAGACAATTGACAGGGAGGCAGCTTTCCAGGTGATGGTGGCAGATGGGAGTAAGCTCAGGTGCGAGGGGGTGATGAAGGGGGTGGCGATCCGCGTGCAGGGCTACATGTGCCACACAGATATGTACCTGCTTCCGATCCGGGGTTCAGACATGGTGTTGGGGGTTCAATGGTTACGACAGTTGCGGAGGGTGACCACCGATTGGGTTCGTCTGACGATGGAGTTTACACAGCAGGGGAAGGACTATTGCTTGCAGGGCATTCGGTCTTCGCCTTTGAAAGAGATTTCCGTGCGGAGCTTGCAGCGATTGGAGGAGCAGGGATCACCTATGGCCATGGTAGTCGGGGTGGAGGCCGGAGCCCAAGATCCACCGGACATTCCAGAAAGGATACAGGTACTTTTGTCACAGTTCCGAGATGTTTTCCAAGAACCACGGGGACTTCCTCCGCCCAGATTCAGGGATCACAGCATACAGACGAAGGAGGGGGCTGCTCCCCCGAACGTCCGTCCCTACCGGTACCCCTACATTCAGAAGGCGGAGATCGAGAAAAGTGTGAAGGAAATGCTGTCTACAGGCATCATACGTCCAAGCACCAGCGCCTTCTCCTCACCCATCATCCTGGTAAAGAAGAAGGATGGTTCTTGGCGTTTCTGCGTGGATTACCGCAACTTGAATGCTTCAACAATTAAGGATAAGTTTCCGATACCGATGATAGAAGAGCTATTAGACGAGCTGCATGGAGCGAGTTTGTTTACTAAGCTGGACCTCCGATCCGGTTACCACCAGATCAGAATGAAGACTGAAGACATCCACAAGACGGCGTTTCGCACACACGATGGGCATTACGAGTTCTTGGTGATGCCTTTTGGGCTTTCCAATGCCCCATCGACCTTTCAGGCCGTGATGAATGAGACCTTTCGGCCCCTCCTACGGCGATCGGTTCTCATTTTCTTCGATGACATACTGATATATAGTCGGACATGGGAGGAGCATGTTGAGCACGTGGCACAAGTTCTTACCATTCTGCGGCAGCATCAGTTTTATGCCAAACTATCAAAGTGCTCGTTTGGTCAGTCAGAGGTGGAATACTTGGGGCATCTGGTTTCGGCTCAAGGGGTCAGGGCAGACCCAAAGAAGATCGAGAGCATGGTAGGGTGGCCGCGGCCGACCAGCGTGCGGGCACTTCGAGGCTTCTTGGGCCTCACAGGATACTATCGGAGATTCGTGAAGGACTATGGTAAGCTGGCACGACCACTGACTCAGCTACTCCACAAGGAGTCCTTTTCTTGGCACGACGAAGCGGAAAAGGCCTTCAGCACCCTCAAGGAGGCCATGACGACCACGCCAGTGCTCGCACTACCGGATTTCACCAAGGAGTTCGTGGTTGAGACGAACGCCTCTGGAGTGGGTATCGGTGCGGTTTTGATGCAGGAGGGACGGCCGTTGGCTTACTTCAGCAAGGCGCTGGCACCACGGACTCTGGGTCTTTCCACTTACGAGAAGGAGATGCTCGCTATCTTACATGCAGTGACTCTGTGGCGCCCTTATCTGCTCGGTCATCATTTTAAAGTGCGCACTGACCATCAGAGCCTGAAGCACTTCCTGGATCAACGGTTGGCCTCTCCCCTCCAGCAAAAGTGGTTAACGAAATTGCTGGGATATGACTATGAGATCGTGTATAAGCAGGGCAAAGAGAATTTGGTAGCCGACGCCCTCTCCCGCCTTCCTGACAGTACTTCCTTCCTTCTCTCGGGGCCGTTGATTGAGTCCTTGGATGACATCCAGAAAGAGATAGCCTCCGACCCCGAGCTACAACCTATAGTGGAGGCCTTGTCGCAGGGCCAACCTACACCGCCAGGATACCAGCTAGTTGGGGGGCATTTGTATTACCACGGGCGGGTGGTCATCCCTGCCTCCTCCCCTTGGAAGGAGATCATGTTACAGGAGTTCCACTCGTCTCCGGCCGGAGGCCATGCCGGAGTGCTTCGCACTTTACAGCGGCTTCGGGCCAACGTCTTTTGGAAGGGGTTACGCAGGGACACACAGCGTTTTGTGCAGCAGTGCGATATGTGCCAGCGACAGAAGTACGAGACGTCTTCACCAGCCGGATTGCTCACACCACTGGAGATTCCCCAGCAGATATGGGAGACGGTCTCAATGGATTTTATTGAGGGCTTGCCCCGGTCCCAGAGCAAGTCCGTGATCTTGGTCATAGTGGATAAGTTGTCCAAGTACGGCCATTTCCTCGCTCTCAGCCATCCCTACACTGCGGAGACCGTCGCCGATCTCTTTGCCCGAGAGATAGTGCGCCTTCATGGTCTTCCGAGCTCCATCATTTCGGACCGCGATCCGACCTTCGTCAGCAAATTTTGGCAGGAGCTTTTCAGGTTGCAAGGCACCAAGTTACGCATGAGCACGACAAATCATCCGCAGACTGATGGCCAGACAGAGGTGCTGAATCGGGGGGTCGAGACATATCTTCGTTGTTTCGTCATGGATGAGCCTCGCACATGGACGCGGTGGTTACACTGGGCGGAGTACTGCTACAATACGTCGTATCACACGGCCAGTCGGATCACTCCCTTTGAGGCGGTCTACGGGCGCCCACCGCCTACTCTGCGCTCGTATGAACCAGGCAGCACTGCCCTACCGGCCGTGGACCGAGCTTTACGCGACCGGGATCAGACCTTGGCTCTCTTGCGGGACAATCTACGGGTTGCTCAGGACCGGATGAAGTTGCAGGCCGATAAGCACCGGACTGAACGGACCTTTCAGGTAGGGGACGAGGTCTTTCTCCGACTCCAGCCTTACAGACAGCTTTCGGTTGCTCGCCGATCCAATCAGAAGCTAGCCCCTCGGTTCTATGGGCCGTTTCGCATCACTCGACGGGTGGGTTCGGTCGCTTACACGCTTGCCCTCCCGGAGGGCTCTCGTCTCCATCCCACCTTCCATGTCTCACTGCTGAAGAAGAAGTTGGGAGCGACAGCCACCGTGCTCCCCTCTCTGCCCGAAGCTACTACCACGGGGGAGCTGCGCCCCAGCCCAGAGGATGTTCTGCTGACCCGTTGGAAGAAACATGACACGGAGTACCGTTCGGAGATTCTGGTCAAGTGGAAGGATCTGTCTGCCGCACACAACACGTGGGTGGATTTCTTGGAGTTCCGGGAGTTATTTCCTGACTTCCAGCTTGAGGACAAGCTGCCTCTTGATGGGGAGGGGAATGTTATGGCCCCGAATGAGTTGCGGTTCCGAGGACTCAAATACACCAGAAGACCCAAAGGAGCGCCGGATAAAGACCGGGCTGAACCATCCGGTTCAGCCCGCAACTAATCAACAAGAGGAAGGAGGGCTGAACCACACCGGTTCAGCCCTCATTGGGGCCGGCCGGCCCTAGGGAAAAGGGGGCTCCATAAATACCCCTTTTCCCCCCTCTTTGAAGGCATGCAAATTATCATTCAGGTATTTTTTTCTTCTTCCTTGAAACCCTAGCCGTATTTTTCCTTTCCCTAGTTCCTTCTTGCTTAGAGCCCTAGCATTAGCATAACATTATCCACTTTGTCTTGTTAGCACACAAGACAAGTTTTGACGTATTGCTCCACTTCATCTCTCATCCGTAGCCAGAAGTATCAGTCCTCCATCAACGCCAACGTGCGTTTCTGTCCAGGATGTCCCGCCCATTTTGTGTCATGACATTCTTTGATGATATCCCTCCGTAGGTTATCCCATTTAGGGATATATAGTCTCCTTCATTTGGTGTAGAGTAGCTCATCCTCTACCCAAAATCTCCTGGCTTGTCCCTCCTTGGCCAAATGGACAAGTTGCATGGCAAGAGGATCCTCTTTCAACCGTTGCCTCACGCGGTCTAGTATTCCTCCACTAGCCATGGATATCGCGGCTAGCTCGGCTTTGCGGCTTAGTGCATCTGCCACCACATTAGTCTTCCCTGCCTTGTGCTCCAAGATGAAGTCAAACTCTGCTAGGAAGTCCTGCCACCGTGCTTGCTTTGCTGTCAACTTCTTTTGTGTTTGGAAGTAAGTGGTTGCGACATTATCCGTCTTGATCGTGAATTGAGCTCCTAGTAGATAATGCCTCCAAACTTGCAAGCAATGTATTATGACCGTCATTTCCTTCTCCTGAACGGTGTACCTTCGTTCTGCCTTATTGAGTTTGCGACTTTCAAAGGCTAAGGGATGGCCTTCTTGCATTAACACTCCACCGATCGCAAAGTCTGATGCATCTGTGTGCAACTCAAACCTCTTGTTGAAGTCTGGCAAGACAAGCACCGGTTCGCTGCAAACCGCGCTGCCTTCAAGTCTTCAAAGGCTTGTTGGCATTCATCCGTCCATAGTCAAGCCTTGTTCTTCTTCAACAAGTCCGTCAATGGTACTGCCCTCTTCGAGTAGTCCTTGATGAACCTACGGTAGTAGTTCACCAAGCCAAAGAATGATCGTAGGTCAGCCACCTTTGTTGGCGGCTCACATTCTTGAATGTCTTGCACTTTGCTCATGTCCATTTGTAGTTGACCATGTCCAATAACATGCCCAAGAAATTGTATCTCCTCTTGTCCAAATGAGCATTTGGACTTCTTCACATATAGCTCATTCTCCCGTAATGCTTGAAATACCAAGCTAAGGTGCTTGACATGCTCCTCCAAGGTGTTGTTGTAGACCACAATGTCATCCAAGTATACCACCACGAAATTGTCCAAGTACGGGTGGAATATTTGGTTCATCAGAGTGCAGAAAGTTGATGGTGCGTTGGTTAAGCCGAAAGGCATCACCAACCATTCGAATGCTCTATACCTTGTAATGCAAGTGGTCTTAAGTTCGTCTCCTTCTGCAATCCGCACTTGATGATATCCCTTTTGTAAGTCCAACTTGGAGTAGATCCTTGCCTTCCCAAGCATGTCGAAGAGATCCGCGATGAGAGGAATGAGATATTTGTTTTTTTATCGTAACCTTGTTTAGTGCCCGATAGTCGGTGCAAAGCCGCAAGGTTCCATCCTTCTTCTTTTGAAATAGCACTGGAGCACCAAATGACGCCTTTGATGACCTGATCATTCCTGACTCCAGCAGTACTTGAAGTTGCTTCCTTAATTCCTCCAATTCAGGGGGAGCCATTCTATATGGTGCTTTGGCCAGTGGTTTTGTCCCCGGCTCAAGCTCAATCTTGTGATCCACCTCCCTCTGAGGTGGTAGCTTGAGAGGTAACTCGACGGGCATGATGTCTTCATTTTTCACCAAAACGTCAGCAATGAGGTGAGGCACCTCCTCCATCATGTCGCCTTTGTCTTCCTTTTTTAGGGTGGCCAAGTAAGTTGGTTCACCATTCTTGAACCCATTTGCAATTTGCATGGCCGAAAGTTGTATCGGCCCTTCCTTGTCCAACTTTGATGGTTCTTACATCGTTGGGACCATGCATGCAGTTCCTTCCTCCAAGATGCAAACTGAACGATGTGCTGGCATGACAATCGCTTGCATCTTCTTTAAGAAGTCCATTCCTAGCACAACATTGAAGTCGTTCATGTGTGCTATAGAGAAGTCCACCCGACCCTTCCAGGTGCCCATGCGCAACTCCACGTTGCGTGTAACTCTATTGAGCGGCCTTGCTTGGCCGTTCACCGTCTTGATCCAACCTCCGCCCTTCATGACTTGCAAGCCCAACCTCTTGGCCTCTCCTTCTGTCATGAAGTTGTGTGAATCTCCTGTGTCTATTAAGGCCTTCGTGGTCTTCCTATTGACCGTAGCTTCCACATACATCAACCCCTTGCTTGATGTAGCTTTTGTTGGCTGCACGTTCAAAGCGTTTAGCAATTGCAATGAACTCATTTGAGAAATACCTTCGTCCGGTGGGGTGACGTTTTGGCTCTCCACCATAGCGAATAATGATCCCAACTTGGGGCAGCTGCTCATCGGATGTGGCCCCTTGCACACATAACATCCGTCTTTTGGTACGAAGTTCTTCTTCCTTTTTTCAACCTCCTTCCGCGGATCGGGCAAAGTCTTTTATCCACCTTTGAAGTGGGTGGTCTTGTTGTCTCGCCGTTCTCCCCAATTCTTGCCATTGTTGAACTTGTCATTCTTCTCCTTGATTGGGTTGGGTTGACGTTGGAACTCAATAAGGGACTCAGCGATAGCAATTGCGTCTCTGGTGGTCCTTGGGTCCTTCTGCTTGACCCAATTTTGTAGTCCATCAATGAAGTTGAAGAGGAGAATGTGCTCGGGAACATCAAAGACTTGTAGCGATAGTGCTGTGAACTCTTTGACGTAGTCTCCAATGGTTCCCTTTTGCCTCAGCTCCCTGAGCTTCTGTAAATTGTCATCTTTCACATTCTCCGGGATGAAGTTCATTCTCAACTCTTGTTTGAAGTCCTCCCAAGAGTCGATCCGGTATAGTCCCTTGGCAATATCTGCTTGTATTTTCCTCCACCATAATGAAGCAATGTCTTCAAATAATAACTAGCATGACGTACCTTCAATGCTTCATCTATGATATCATATCCCTCCAAGTATTTCTCCATGTGTCAAAGGAAGTTCTCTACCTCCAACACATCCCGCTTTCCTGCAAACTTCTTAGGCTTTGGCACGTCCAACCTTGAGTTGTTCACCATGACTCCAATGTTCCCTCCATTTGTAGGACTCCGCTTGCGCAAGTCTTTCATTTCTGTTTCCACACTTGTCAAGCGCTCTTCGAAGTCACTAATGATGGTGTCAAAGGCATTATGCGAGGATTCCGCTTTGCCCAACGTTTGCTCCTTCAGAAGATTAATATCCATTTGCATCTTCTCTTGTTCCATATGAAAGGTATCAAAATACTTACATATGTTCTCTACTTTCCGTTGTAGAGTAAGGTATGCATCTCGCATTGCCTCGTACTCTAATATGTCCACCATGTTTTGATCATCGCTGGGCTCTTCACGACCTTTGCTTTGGCCCCTCTTCCTTCTCTCCCTTTTCTCCTCGGTCGCCCTGCCGCGCTCATCAATGATGCTTGAAGTGTTGTTCCCTTCCAAAGCCATCTTCTCCTTAGCACGAACCATGAACTTGAGTGAACCTCCCTCTGATACCAACTGTCACGGACTTGTCCCCTTGACAACGTCGCGTGCGGCCTTAGCTCCTTCCTGCGCCCTTTGCAGCTCGCTAAGTCAGCCTCCGTCAACACTTGATTGTGGAAAGATGAGAAGAGAGTACTTAGAAGGAGGGAACGAGAGAGCAAGAGAGTAAGGATGTGTAAGAGAGCTTTATTGCTTGAATTGCTTGGTGAGTTACAAATGAGGGGGTCTTCCCCTTATATAGTCCCCAAAAGGGTTTTCCCTCCAAAGGATGGAAGGGTCTAGACTACTCTACCATCATCTATGTACCTACAACTTTCAAGAATATTCTAGACTATTCTCTATATACAAGAATGTCCTCCAAGATCCTAAATTTCTCTAGAAATCTCCAGAAGTTAACCCCATGGATGCAAGGTCGTGACAGCGTGCAAAAGAAGTCACTTCTTAAGGGTGAGTGCAACCCTCCTGGGGCGAGTTCCAAGCTCCTTTCGAGAGTGCAGCCTCCTAGGGGCGAGATACAAGCTCCCTGGCAATTGCAGCCACCTAGGGGCGAGTTCCAGGCTCCCTGGGCGAGTGCAACCTCCTAGGGGCAAGTTTCAGGCTCCCTGGGCGAGTGTAGTCCCCATGGGCGAGTTTCAAGCTCCTTGGGCGAGTGCAGCCTCCTAGGGGTGAGTTTCAGGCTCCCTGGGCGAGTGCAGCCCCCCAAGGGCGAGTTCCAGGCTCCCTGGACGAGTGCTGCCCCCTAGGGGAGAGATCCAGGTTCTGGGCGAGTGGCGAGTCCCAGCTTCACCGGGCACTCGCCAACCCCAGGATACCTCTTTAGGTATGCTAATATCCCCTCCAAACAGTGGATTTGCGCTGTTGGCAGACCGTTTTGGGCTGCGTTTAGTAAAACCCAAAGGAGGGATTCCGCTATTTGCATGCCAAACATGTAAAACTATAAATAGACCCCTATGAGCACCTTGGAGGGGGGGGGGGCTACTTCTTGCTCCCCCCAAGGCTGACTTCGGTTGACGAGTGCTCTCAGGGCCCACGAAGGTGCCCAACTCAACATTGGTTAGGGAGGGGAAACTCTCTTTGATCTTCTGGGTGTGTGGAGGGACCTGCTCGTTGCAGATCGGGGTCTGTCTCTTAGTTCCAAGCAGCTGGTCAGGTGCTCTCGCTTGAGAGAAGTAGGTGCAAGCTACCCCCCTTAGGTCCGAACTCCACAAGAAGCTAAGTTTTGGTTTCAACAGTGTCTGCGAATATATTGGAAAAAATCCAACATGTTGGTCTATATTTTACTAATTACATAATCTTTGTTTTTAGAGAAAATGTTATTTTTCCTTAAAAATGGGCATGCCGTTAGACATCTCGGACCTGTCAGAGTACATTTAAAATAGTGTTGTCGGGAGGATTCATCTAATGCGTCCAATGCGACATAGGTTGCTCCAATTTCTATGGGTTGAATAACCTTGACCTGATAAAAAATTTACAGCAAACTTCTACTGAGAGGTCTACATGTCATTACCAAACCCCTGTTGCACTGATTCACGAGTTGTCTGTGATGCTTTGCCCTCGTCCAGAGACTACTAAGTATCTATGGTATGTCGCTTGGCAAGTCCGGTACTCTCTGAGATTTAGAACCTAATTGATCTCCTTTTGCGAAGAGGGGTGTAGATGTTGACTTGTGGTTGAAAATGAAAATCCCTTGTACTTGCGGTAAATCTCTCTTTCTTGAAAAAGACATACACCCAACCTCCCTCTAAAAGATATAAATCCAGAAGATATGTATCAATTATGGTTTTATATTTTTCATAGGAAACTCACAAACAATTAACAGTATATTTATACAAAGCTTAATACGCTAAATATATGATTGATCTTTAAAACTTACACACTCATATAATGGAAATGAGTAATATTCAAATAAGTGAGGTGTTGGGTAAACAAATTTTACCCATAAAATCGTCCAATCTCGTTGTTTCAAATATTTTCTTGTTAAACACCTATGCGTTTCTTCTAAACTCGGACTTACCATCTCAATTTTTTCGTACAATGGAGATTAGTGAACTATTACCAAATTCAAGTTTGTCCCCAAAATTACCCTTTTTGATTTTCCAAAGAAATCCCTTAAAGCGCAACCTTATGAGGATTGAGTGATTATCCTAGGTGTCCTCTTGATCCTCCTAATACGAATTTTCCTAAACAGCCTGATTATCTGACGATAAAAGCTGTCGTGCTCGTATAAGCTTCGAGAATAATGGAGTAAAAACAGAGTGCGATCAACAGATATAAAATCAATATAATGTGATGTCTTTTGCACCAAGGGTAAGCGACCATCTAATATGTCGGGCATAATGTATGCAAACTCAAGGGTATGTGGTTGTACTAGCCTAGGGGTGTTGAGGAAAATCAAGATCGAGTCTGTGTTATATAAGATGAGTGACACATCAATATCACCCTCTTTTTCTTGGAGATGAAGCCCATGCAGATGCACGACTGTCAAAGGAAGTGAGATAGCGGAGATGGGTGGAAGCGAGCTATGGTCAAATGATAGTGAGGTCCTCTCTGGTGGCCTTGAAAGAAGACTATTCTTGACGTAAGATGAATCTATAAGCGGTGGATGAATGATGCTCTAACCCTACATGCAACGCAAATCCGACCGTGAATTCAGATTAAATAATAAATAATCAAACTACACAGATAATTCTAGCAAAAGCAAAATAATTCTTAAGGCAAGCAAACTTAGACTTACCTCCGCGTGGAAGTCCAAAATGAGAGTGCGCGGCGAATAGTTCCTGCAAATCACAAAATAATCTAGAACAAAATTCTACTATGCTATTTATCCAATCAAATATAAAATCACATCACCATAGTTTAATATTGAGAAACAAGATCCATACAACAAATAACAACTCGCAAAACATGGGGGCTGCCGTAGGAGAGCAGATCCGGAGATGTTCGACACAATATGAACAATCCGGAGAGGAATCAGTGGCGGTATGACATGGGGTTTGATTGGATTTGGCTTAGGGAAGGGGCATCAGGCTGCATGGATGTAGATCCGGTGATTTGGGAGCAGAATAGGGTTGTGGAAGAGATGGGGGTGGCTGTGGGGGCTAGATCGGTCTTGGAAGGGAAGATCTGAGTGGTGGGGTGTCGAATTGGTGAGGAGTGGGAGAGAGAGGGCTGCGGTGGCTGGGGGGGGGGGGCTTCTTGGTCGTCCGACAGAAGGGGAAGGGGGATGGAAGGAGTGGTGGTGGTTGGGCATGGGGTGATAGGGGCGGAGGATGCTGTAGTGGACTGGAAGTGGGCGGTGGATGCTGGACAACAAGCAGGAGGGGCAGATCTGGGTTTGCTGGGTCAAAAAACAAGGTGCGGGTGACAGCTAGGGTTTAGAGAGGGGAAAATGAAGGTTAGGGTTAGGAGATACCTTAGGGAGGGAGATAACCACCTAGAAGTCGTCACCTAGGGTTCCACAGAGTTGGCACTATGGAGTGGTTGCCGGATTTCTCTTCTCCAAAATCTGCAATGCTTATAGCAGGCCCCACACTTTTATTTATAATAAAGAAATATTAGGACATCCCACCATCGAGGACTATGATTGACTGGAGATGAGAGTAGCCTGATTACATCTAAATAAAGCAAAAATGACAATGCAATATATGAAATCGTGTCAGAACGATGGGCCGGACGCATCTGTGGAGTCAGATCATCGATTCGGGTATGCCATATATGGTAAGTAGCCAATCGGCACCGAACGGGCTCAAAACTCGTCCTTCGTTGTGGGCCCGCGTCTCCGCTCCGCATCATAGGCGACAGATGAACGATGACCTAACCCTACATGCAATGCAAATCCGATGACGAATTCAAATTAAGCAATAAATAATTGAACTTAGCAAAAACAAAATAATAATTTAGGCAAACAGGCTTAGGCTTACCTCCGTGTGGAGGGCCAAGGCGAGAGCGTACAACAAATATTTTTTGCAAATCACAAAATAATCTAGAACAAAATTTTACAATGCTATTTATCCAAACAAATATAAAATCACATCACCATAGTTTAATATTGAGAAACAAGATCCATACAACAAATAACGACTCACAAAACATGGGGGTTTCCATAGGAGAGCAGATCCAAAGAAGTTCAACACAATAGGAATGATCCGGACAGGAACTGATGGCGGTATGATGTGGGGTTGACTGGATTTGGCTTAGGGAAGTGGGATCAGGCTGCGGGGATGTAGATCCGGTGGTTTGTGAGCGTAATAGGGTTGTGAAAGATATGAGGGTGGATGTATGGGGGCTGGATCGAGCTTGGAAGGACAGATCTGAGTGGTGGGGTATCAAATTGGAGAGGAATGAGGGGGGGGGGTTGCGGTGGCTGTTGGGGGGGGGGCTGGAAGGAGTGGTGGTGGTTGGGCAGGGGTGGTAGGGCTACGAGTGCTGTAGTGGGCTGGAAGTGGGGGCAGCTGTCCAACTGGACAACAAGCAGGAGGGGTGGATATGGGTTTGCAGGGTGGAAAAACAACAAGGTGTGGGTGGCGGCTAGGGTTTAGAGAAGGAAAAATGAAGGTTCGGAGATACCGTGGGGAAGGAGATAACCACTTAGGAGTCATCACCTAGGGTTCCACGGAGTCGACATTGTGGAGTGATCGTCGTTTTTCAAGATTTCTCTTCTCCAAAATCTGCAATGCCTATAGCAGCCCCATACACCCTTATTTATAATAAAGAGATATTAGGGCATCCCACCATCGACGACTATGATTGACCGGATATTGGTAGCCCGATTACATCAAAATAAATAAAAAATGACAATATAATATATGAAATCGTGTTGGAACGACGGGTTGGATGCATCCGTGCAGTCGGATCATCGATCTGGGTACATCATATATGGTAAGCAGCCAATTGCCCCGAATGAGTCCAAAACTCGTCCTCAGCTGTAGGTCCGCGTTTCCACTCCACATCAATTCTTCTGTGGAGGGAGAACAATTTTGTTCCTATGGTGTTCTGATAGGAAGAGGAGGGGAGAGAGAGAGATATCTAAAGAGAAAGAACTAGAGAATTAAGGTTGAGTGGAAGAGAAGAGAGAATACCTTGGAATAATCTTGCCTGTCCACCAAGAGAGCCACCCCGAGTTTTTTATACCTTGGGTTGAGAGGGGCCGGCCGACCCCTCCCCATATGGGGGCTGAACTGGTCTGGTTCGGCCCCCATACCGCCAATCTTCAGATAGAGGGAGAGGGGGCTGAACCGGTTGGTTCAGCCCCGTTGTCGCCTTCGGTTTCCTTCCTCCTTCGCGTGTACTGACACCCAAATAGCCGGGCTCCGTCCGGGGGCGTAACATTCTCTTCTCCATCAAGAACCAGGTTATCCCCATGGTGGTAATCGGGGTAAAGCTCCCGGAACTCCAGCAAGTCCACCCATGTGTTGTGCGCAACGGTCATATTCTTCCACTTGACTAGTAGCTCAGGACGGTACTCAGCGCCGCGGTGCTTCCACTTGATCATCAGAATCTCCTCAGGTATCAGACGCAGGTCGCCCGTGCTTGTGGCCTCGGGCAGGAGAGGACTGGCTCAAACAATGTCGCCGATCTTCTGCTACAACACGTCCTACCACTCTGCCAACAAGATGACCCCGTTCGAGGTCGTGTACGGTCATCCTCCTCCTTCCTTGAGCAGTTATGAGGCCGACAGTACGACGTTGCCCGCCGTTGACCGTGCACTTCGTGATCGTGATCGCACACTCGCCGCTTTGCGCGAGAATCTCCGGACAACACAGGACCGCATGAAGGCGCAGACTGACAAGCATCAAAAAGAGCGGGAGTTCCAGGTGGGGGATGAGGTTTTTCTCAAGCTCCGCCCCTACAAGCACTTGTCTGTGTCCTAGCGGTCAAATCAAAAGCATCAGACGGAGCCTGACTATTTGGGCGTAACATGTTCAAAGTAGTGGAAGTTCCTCTTGCCATCGTGTGCGACGTGTTTGTTTATGAGTTTATTTTGAACGCCAAAATTTTTCTTCTAAGGTCGTGATTCTAGGTTTCTTATTTGTTGGAAGATGCTTTGAAGATTAGTAGACAAAGCTAAACACATTACCACATTCCATGTGTAGAATGATGGTCAAACAAAAGTAATGAATTTGTAGAATGTATGAGTTTGTTTTGGAATGCCAAAATTTATCTTCTAAGTTCAGGACTCTAGGCTCCTTATCAGCTTTTGGAAGACTCTGAGGATTATTAGACACATGGATATACACATTACGAAATTTAGTCCACATAATGATGACCAAATTGATGGTTGATCACACAATGGTATGTCTGCTTTTGGGATTTCACTCGCGACAGCCAAATACATGGGGTTACAACCTCCCATATGTCCAATTTTTCTTAGATAAATATATCCACAATTTCACCCCTAAGATACCATTTGAAGTATGCCTCAAATTTTCGCCATTAATCCATTAGACTTAGAATTCAAGTTTGATGAAGAATATTTGTAAGACAATCGATCAAGCCAAAGCTCCAAAAGTAACCAGCTAGATAAGACGTCTTCGAGGAAGTGAAGCTACAACTCACCAAAGCTCTGTTTGGCGCAGCGGTGGCGGTCATGAACGTAGTGATTGGTGGTGGCGGTCATGAATGCCGTGGTTGGAAACTACAGTCACGAACGCAGTTGAGTTGTTTGGAGAAACTGCGTTTTCTGTGTTTTCACGAACACAAATGCAATTTTATTCTGTTTGGTAACACAGAACTGCGGTGGTTGTTGGTGTGAAAAATGTATGTATAAAAAATTATTATACACAAATAAAAGTGTTACCTTAATTATTATAATAGCCAAACACAATTACTAAAATGTCCAAACGATGATTACTAATAAAATGCAAGAGCTTTACATGGAAATTGAAATATTAAAAAAATATTTGTAAAAATTAATTTCCTTGACAATTCTCCAATTAAAAATGGATAAAATTACCCGAGTGCGTTATGCATTTGATTGACTATTTGATCTCTTAAAATACTCATTTCATCCGCCCCTCTCCCTTCACAAAGTCAGCTTCAATGTCATTGGATGCATTATTGTAATTGCTAGCGCCTCTAGTGTTTGTTCTTCCTGACCCTTTAAGGCCATGCGAATATTCTAAGGTGTGTAGTAGATCAACAAAAACATCATGTGACATTTTGAACATTTGATGAAACCTAACTGGATGCCCAACTAATATCTCTCGCAACCATCTTTCATCTGTTTGTCTTGATGTCACGCATGTGGTCTTCATAGATGAACATAAAATTTACTCATACATGATACATATCACTGCCGCAACCTTTTTGATAAATCTAAAATATTGTCGTTGATAAACAAAATTATTTGATGAATGTTCTGAATCGAAGGACGAGTCATCCGAGCAATTACTCATGCTAGTGACTCATTTTGAAGCTGGAAGCCTGGAACAACAACAACATATAAAATTAAAATAACATGACACATCATAACAACAATAAAGATCTCGTAAATGTTCAAAAATACAACATGCTAGAACTTAAAAAGAGCAAACAAAAAACATACATAAAACAACATAAGTAATCACTCCAAGGACTTCTAATAGCAAGACCTCAACCATCAAACTTTCCTATCATCTGAACAGTTCATGAAGCCCCCTCTTGTTTTTCTCTAGAACAAATTCTTTTGCGAAGTTGTAAAAAATTAGATTATGATATATTTTGGAATCTTCGCTAGCTCATCGTGTGTTTCCTAGATCATAGACAACCTTGGTGGAGGTGCTCTATCTTGTGCACTGCCCACTAATTCCTTCACATAGACAATAAGCTGAGATTTACCATGGCCCTTACTCCTACCACTATGGGTTCTTTTAGTTTGTTGTGTGGAGGATTCATCTTGTGACTGCTTGCTCCCAGGACACCCTACTCCATCCAACCTACTACCAAGAGTGCCAGTGTCTGTGGGCCTGTGTCCATATTGTGGTTGTCTTCAGAGAAATTGTGTTCTAACAGTCCTTCTAAAGGCAGCATTCCAGAGCTAGGCATCCATACGCAATCACCAGTGGCAACCACCAATCTAAGCATGATGTCCAACTTTTCCTCCAACTCTAGTGGAATGTCCGCATAACAAAACTTCTTAGCCGCAAGTAAGGCCTAAAAGAAATGAAGTGATATTAACACCATTGCATAATTGCGGATGAAATTGTAAAATATCACCTGCAATCTGAAATCAGAACAATGAACTACAATCTATGAGCTGAATCGAACATTCACAATGAACAAATTACACTTACATCCTTGCAATCACGACAATGAACTATAACCTGAAATAAAAAATCTGCCACACTTGGTAATAGATCTACAATAAAGATTTATAAGCCATAATCTACAATCAGATGAAATATCTGGGATCTAGAACAATTTTTTTTCTTTTACTAGCTATGAAATGACGAAGAAGAATTTTTTGCAAGGGATAAAACAATATCGATGATCTCATTTGACTTCATCTTAGCAATGATTGAATTGAAGCGTAAGGAAAAAAAGGTTGAACCGATTTAGTATGACCCATTAAAGAGGAACTGTCATAGATTTTATTGCCACTAAACGATTTGATGTCTGGGTAATGAAATGAATGACTGAATTATTTGTGAATAGAGTGACTGATCCAGACTCGACTAAGGTTTTGAAAATTTAAATATTTTTCAAGTAAAACAATATTTTAGTTGTTAACAAATGAAATCTGGATTTGAAACTGAGTTAAAATTTTAATTTAGAAAACATGCGGTCCGAGCGGCCAAACCGGATTTACGCGCGCAAATCAACTCTTTGCTTTGAACCTTAAGAGATTCGTCAATCTCGCTCGGATGGAACTTCACAAGTACTCGTTTGGATCGAAGCCTTCACGAGATTACACAGCCACAAGCATAAAATTGCAAACAACAACTTATGGATAAACGGTATTAATAATAGTAAGAACGCTGAGGCAAGCCTAGAGATTTTGTATTTGAAAGCATAAATTTTACTAATGTAAGGGAGCAAACGAGTATACTCAAGTAAACGTCGGCGAAGTAGTGTTCCCTCGAAGTCCTCCACACACAGGAAGAACACTTGGAACAACAGCCGAATGGGGAAAGCCGAAGTCAACGGCGCTGCTCGATGGCCGGGCGTCAGGCAAGATTTCTGAGGTCGACGGCGCTCGACGAGTTCGCCCAAACGGCAGAGGCGGAGGTGGTTGGGGTTCGGCGAAGGCGGCGGGCGCGAAGCAGGTGCCGACGGTGGTCGCGGAACCCGGCGGTTGCTGAATAGGAGCGGCGGAAGGATTGGTGAATTTTTTCCCTCTGGTACGGCGAAGACAGGCCTGGCGGTACTAGAGCACGGTGAAGATTTGATTGACAATGAGCAGGAAGCATAAATTGGCTTCCCGCTCTGTCCGATTCTCCCCTTATTTTCCCTTCCAAATTGCTTTTATAAGGCTGAAATATTTCCTCCTTTTTGGCTTGTTGCCAAAACAATATTTCCAGAATTGAATTTTCCAAAACAGTGACTGGAATTAACTTTCCCAAATAGTGGCTGGATTTATGTTTCACGATTTTATTTCATATATATTTATTTCAAAACATCCTTTCCCAAAATATTCTCGTCCCATGCTAACTTGCGATGTTGAATTTAAATTTATACTTTTAATAATTTAGGCTTGCCCCTACGGTTCTACTACTAATAATACAGGAACTTTTTATTTAGGGTTCCATTGGCCGGTCAAACCGATGAGCCAAAAATAAAATGAGTACATAATATTGAGAACGATTACATGAAATGAAACGATTACACAAAATAAAATGCATAAATAAATATATGGGAAAATAAAAGCTACGATCCGTCGCAGGATGCATCAGTGACGAATGCTAGTGAAGGATAGATGATAACTTATTGGCAAAAGGACGCAAGAAAAGCCTCTCTAAGTGGTATGATATTCACGAAACATCTATTATCCAAATTGCAATTTGAACCATATCAGTGATCTGAAGATCATAGTAACAATGAATATTTGAGACTACAAGCTTAATAAACATACTGTGCTTACTACAAGCTTAATAAACATACTATGCTTCTTTATGAGACAAGGGGATTGCATAAGCGGATAGGAGGCTACTCACATGGGAACGCAATGAAAATCTCCTACTTAAGAGTTGTTCTGAAATCTTCTAAAATTAGTGGATTTGTCTCTGGAAGTTCACATTTTGCAAGTTGATATGCTGTCGAACTTCACACTCTTATCTTTGATTCCCAAACCTGCCCATGTTTATATAAAATGGTGATTACAAGATTACAATTAGATTTTTAATTTTTTGGTTCCTCTAAAGAAATAAAATAGAAATAAACTTTTCATTTTAAATTTTCAATTAAGAGTTTCAAGACTTTTCTTCCATAATATTTGTCATACTCCTTGCTTGCTTTATGTGTCCACCTAGGTGAGGAGAAATATTGATCAATTCCAAAACAAATTCCATGAAATAAAATACTCCCATCCAATTGTACTTCCTGAGCTACAGGTTGAAGGTGTTGAATTTGTACAAATTAAAATTCTAATGTGCAAGACTCTTTGTAAGGTTGGGCAAGATTAGAATGCGAGTATGTTTGGCGTATTAACAATCTTCACACAAAAGAGATCTTTAGCCTTTACTCAAGAAAAGTTTAGTGTCCGTTTAGCACGATGCTTTTGCTCCGGCGAGTTAGGACAAAAATGTCATGGTCATAAAATATGTGTTTGAAATGACAACAGTTACGACCGCCTCCAAAAAAAACTAATTTTGAACATAAAAGTGGATGGAGTTCCTCAGGTGAGGCTGAGCGTTCACGAACGACGTTTCATAACCATCACGTTCACAACCGTTACCTCCGTGCCAACCGACACCCTTGGAAAACAAAAGTTGAGGTAATCAAAGTTTGAATGACCCAACGTGCAATTCCACAATATTATTTGTCTCAAAATGGAAACAAATAAAACCTCTCTTTCAATTATCAATGCTTCTTTGCTCCTAATGTCATCATCCTACAGTTAATAGAGGTTCCTTGAACTCTACCGCTATCAATCATCATCACTGAGGCATGCTATTTAATTTCAAAGTAAAAGAAAATTAGGAAGACAAATCATTTGTTAGTTTGCAATAAACAATAAGTTGCAAAATAATGTTTGACATGGAAAATCAAGAATTTTGGCAATTGAATTGAAACTTTCCAGCAATGGGTTTGGGGAGTCCAACAATTTTAGCCTGAGAGTTGCCAGGATAAGGGGAATATGAGTAGAAAAGTGAGAATAATTGGCCATATGAGCAGAATATTACGGTGTCAAGGTTAACTCACTCGCCCCGTGACTGTTGTTCAAGATAATTCTACATATGTTGAGAATATTCTAGAATTATGGATGGAGTTCCTCAGGTGAGGTTGAGCGTTCACGAACAATATTTCATAACCATCACGTTCACAACCGTTACCTCTATGCCAACCGACACCCTTAGAAAACAAAAGTCGAGGTAATCAAAGTTTGAATGACCCAACGTGCAATTCCACAATATTATTTGTCTCAAAATGGAAACAAATAAAATTTCTCTTTCAATTATCAAATGCTTCTTTGCTCCTAATGTCATCATCCTACCGTTAATAGAGGTTCCTTGAACTGTACCGCTATTAATCATCATCACTGAGGCATGCTATTTAATTTCAAAGTAAAAGAAAATTAGGAAGACAAATCATTTATAGTTTGCAAATAAACAATAAGTTGCAAAATAATGTTTGACATGGAAAATCAAGAATTTTGGCAATTGAATTGAAACTTTCCAACAATGGGTTTGGGGAGTCCATCAGCAATTTTAGCCTGCGAGTTGCCAGGATAAGGGGAATATGAGTAGAAAAGTGAGAATAATTGGCCATATGAGCAGAATGTTACGGTGCCAAGGTTAACTCACTCGCCCCGTGACCATTGTTCAAGATAATTCTATATATGTTGAGAATATTCTAGAATTCTGGAGAAAGATCATGCATGAGAGATGTGAAATATTGTAGAGTATGGAATGATCCAGTCTTCTCTTTATGTGGAGAAATTTAGATTCTTCTTTGATTTTGGAGGTAAAAAGGGAGGATGCCTATATAAGGGGAAGACCTCTCCTCATTTCCATCATCGATTGTTTGGAGCTTGTTTTGGTAGACTGGTAGTGAGTCTCCTCTTGTGTGGGTTGAGTGCTTGTGAGCATTGTGTTGAGTGTTGTTGTATATTTTGATATTTTGTATGTCTTGTTCAATTGTCTCTTGTAACTTTATTCAGAAGGTTTATCAAAAAATTTCTTTTAATTCCACTGCATCATTGAAGAAAGGCTTACTTGGTTAGCAGAAGTTGGTGGAAAGCCTAGCCAAGTGTCGCACACACTTAGCGTTGAAGTACAAATTCGTGATAGTTGGTATTAGAGTCAGGTTCACTCACAAAGTAAATGCTTGCCCGACTTTAGAGACTATAAGAATCATTGTTGATCAAGTGGGAACAAGGGACAACTACATGATGGGAAGTGCAAACCAAACACATACTAGGAGAACGATGGTAAGTGAAGGACAAATGATGGTGTATGTGTAGATTGAGGGCGCAAAGATGAGAGCCTTAGTGGACATAGGTGCAACTGACTTTTTCATGTCCAAGACTGCTGCAGAGAGAATTGGACTACCAATCAAGTTTAACCAACATGGCTCAAATTTGCTAACTCTCAAAAAATGTGAATTATTTGTTTTGCTCCAAATATGAGTGTTCGCTTGGGAGGATGGAAGGGTAAGGTCCGTAAGGTGCCCATCGAAGTTATTCCCTTTGACGATTATGACATTGTCATTGTGATGAATTTTCTTGATCAGTTTGAAGATCTTCTCCTTTTCCCAACATCTGAGATACACCTCATTGATGGTTCGACTGCCTACCTGGTGCCGATAAGGAGAGTTAGGGGTGAAACTGGTGCAGTTTGGTGCGGTTTGAGCCCAAACCGCAACCGCACCGAAGAGGGTCGGTTTTGGACTTTACAAAACCACATCGCATCCAAACCATAAAGTGCGGTTTGACATTGGTGCGGTTTGGAGTCAGTTTTTTGCGGTGCGATTTTGGTTTTTTGCACATTTATCAAAACTTATCAAAAAGTACATTATGACTAACCAAATTTGTCATAAAAAAAGCAAATGAAATCAAATGAAAGTTCAACTAGAAAATAATAATATTATCTATCACACAATAATACCATAAGGAAAGAATTGAGATTACCATCGTTGGGCGTCATTAGGAAAGACTTGAGATTACCATAAACTGTGTTCTATGATAATAATACCCTTCACACCCCGACTCTAAACTCGATCCTTAGCCCAAAAAATATATTCCTTCACACCAACCTGGAATCTGCAAACAAAAGTTTCAAGCTATGTTCAACATTCAAACTGCTGCTATTATTTGTGCACACAACCATTAATGTACATCTGAATCCATCAATCTTTAATACCTCACAGGATCATTTTTTATCAAATTGTTGCTGAAATATTACTCATAATTAGGTACTTTCAATGTGGTATTCTTGCTTATGTTATGCTATAACTGCTAAAATAAGTTTTTTTCATCTGAAAAACCCAGTACAAACAAAATCTCTATTGATCAGACATGTATCAGTGCCCTTTGCAGACAGTGTTTTGTGAATTCAAATCTAGGAACTTTAAACTACAATAGGCAAAAACGTCAACCTAACCATTGTTCTATTAGGAGATAAATGAAGTTTTATCGATGACTCAAACTCAAATTATCAAATCCAAACAAAACTAACATAGATATCACTGCATAAAGAAAATTATAACTATAGCAATGCAAGCAAACACAACTGATAAATATACTAGAACAAAAGTTTTGCGGAACCGAGAGCGCCAGAGGTAAAAGGCGCAGGCGGTGGAGGCAAAGGCGATTTGGCGCGGAGCATACATCAGCGTGATGAGAAGCCGCACTCGGTGGAGGTGATGATTGCGAGGCGCCGAACACAGAGTAGAGAAGATCTTTTTCCCTAAGATCTCCGACGAAGCCGTGACAGTGGAGGTGAGATGGGGTTTGCCGAGGAGGGATTACTGGGTTCTCTTGCACGCTGGGTAGATGGAAGTTGGGAGTAGGGTTTCGTGAGTGTTGCAGCAAGTTTAAACCCTCGCCCGACTTTTCTCTGTTTGATCGAACGGTGCCAATCACCCTGTTTTGATTTTAGTGGCCAAATTTGATGGGATATTAATATATATATATAAATCAATGCGGTGCAGTTTATGCGGTTTTGTCAAGGCAAAAACTGAACCACAGCGCAAAATATGTGATTTTCTAATAACCAAAACCGCACTGTTCGGTGCAGTTCAAAAACGGTGCGGTGCGGTATTGCGGTTTCGGTTTTTAAATTTCAGGCCTAAGGAGAGTACATGGACAAGAATTGAGGACCTTCTCCGCGATAAGGTCTGCACAAAGAATGTGAAACAAGATTGCGTCGAGGACGACGCATGGATTCGGTGGTGGAGAATGTCACGGTGCCAAGGTTAACTCACTCACCCATGACCATTGTTCAAGATAATTCTATATATGTTGACAATTTTCTAGAATGCTGGAGAAAGATCATGCATGGGAGATGTGAAATAGTGTAGAAGAGTATGGAGTAATCCAGTCTCCTCCTTATGTGGAGAAATCTAGATTCTTCTTTGAATTTGGAGGGAAAAGAGGAGACTTATATAAGGGGAAGAGCTCTCCTCATTTCCATCATCGATTGTTTGGAACTTGTTGTGGTAGCGACTCTCCTTTTGTGAGGGTTGAGTGCTTGTGAGCATTGTGTGTTGAGTGTTGTTGTATGTCTTGATCTTTTGTATGCCTGTGCAATTGTCTCTCAAACTGTCTTGTAACTTTATTCAGAAGGTTGATCAAAAGATTTCTTTTCATTTCGCTTCATCATTGAAGAAAGACTTACTTGGTTAGCAGAAGTTGGTGAAAAGCCTAGCCAAACGCTGCACACACTTATTGTTGAAGTACTATATCCGTGGCAAGAAGTTCCAAGGTTAATGATCCAGGGACGATGAAGATTGCTCAAAGGATCTTATCCATATGAGTAACCTCATGTTTTGAACTCAATGTCACAATGGAGCAAAGGGATCCAAGGAAGAAGCGGAGACTCCCCGCCAAGGTTGCAAATGTCAGATGTCGAATACACGTCGGTTTAAGTTTTTCATGCCGGGTTTTATATGTTGAGGGATATATCATGGATATTCCATATACCGGGTTTCAATATTTAAACATTTATATACATAATTATATTATAGATATAATCATTTTTTTAATTTATATACGTTGATATATTAACAATTTAACATATATTGAAATTCTAAATTTGCCAAATTAGTATAAATATTTTCTGATGCATAAGCAATAACATTTTAACATGGGAAAAGCCAAAAGAAGCAGGAAACCTGAAAGTCGTCGACAACAGTCGAAGATAAGGAATCCCCAGTCCAAAATCCAAAAGTCAGGCATAATTGACGTCAATGACGTACGTGCATATGGAGGAAAGCCAGAGGAATCATGAAGTGGGTTGAGAGCTATGTCACAAAACAACCCAGACGACGAAAGAATTTTGTTTTATTGTCTATTATGCATATACACTAAATAAAATAAAATAAAAAATTCAATTGTTACACCGTCAGGATACAGCGGCCCATATATTGGTTGATAATTGATATATCAGCAGATATATTCCAAAATGGTATTTTTCAAAAAAACGAGGTGATGCAGTGGCAGGTTGACTCGAGTGAACTTACTAAATGCAAACCTATATGCAATGAAATATGGATAATCGTGGAGAAGGTCCGCGCAAGCAATTGTAGGTAATATATGATTATTATAACAAAATCAACGGAGGCACGCGCAGTCTCAAATAATTAATTAAAGGCAAACAAAATATTAATTTTGCAAATGACAGAGGCGCAAATAATTTTAAGCGAGCGCAGAATAAACTCCGCAAGTGCTACCACAAATGAACTAACATCACAATGACATTAACATCAATCACAATATAGATTGCCGAAATAAACAACTATCAAGAGAATAACTTTACCAAATTCACGCGTGCAGGCGGTGGCGGCGGCGATTATGGGCGGGCTTCCAAGGGTGGTGTCACACTGAAAAGGTAATGGTAGTGTTGGTATGGTTTTTTAGAGGGGTAAAAAACTTAACTGCAGGAATAACGGGAGAGGGTTAACTGGATTTGTAGAGTAGAGCTCACGGGTGAATGTGAAGTGGGTTTGATGAAGGGAAAAGGGAGGTGGTTGGGCCAGTGGAGTCCACGAGAGGGATTTTGGGAAAAGGGGCTTGAGAATAATACAGGGAAGGAGGGGTGGAACCGCTGATTGTGGCAGGCGGAATGGGGGCCGGTGGCTTCTGGTGGAGAGCTGGGTGAAGAGGACGCCTGGACGGGAGTCTTGCTCTGGACGGTAGTTTTGGAGATGGGCGGGTAAGGATTGGAGCGGAACTACTGGGAGGGAAAACACTGCGGAATGGCCGAGCGGGATGAGTGCACGACGGGGTATAGGGAGAGAATGTCGGGCTGGGGCTAGGGCACGGTGGAGGGGACAATCAGAGAGGAGGAAGGCGGGTGAGAACTTATAGGAGGAATTGCCGGCGTCCTAGAGTCGCACCAGGAGCGGGAGGGAGTTACTTCCAAGAGTCGCACTGGGAAAAGGGGGTCACCGACGGGTTTGAACTGCAAACCAATCTTCGATCCTTTGAACCACCACCTGCATACATATTAATAGCACTAATACCATAACCACTCAAAACGACTGAAATCAAAGAAAACCCCAAATCGGACGACACACACTGTTTGGGCCGATCGGGGGCAAAGTATAACTCAAAATATAAAAACTCATATATGAACTTGACTCGGATTGACCATCCGGCCGCAACCACGGGCTCTGATCGTCCACTCGGGCAGCGGATCACTGCCTCCTGCAGGAATACCTGCGCATCGGTCGTGGCGCGTCGTCACGAGGCAAGGCTAGTTGTTCCTTGAATTCATCACCATCAAGATCCTTTACCACATGGATCTAGCCAAATTCTTTCCTCCGGTAAGAACTTCGAAAGTAACGACATTATATCCTTTGCCCAAATAAAGGGAGAATCATTATATGCGACATGAGAATGAGATAAATAACACCTTAGGAGAAGCCCATATCACGAGATACCAATATGACTAAATTCCAGCTTTCTACAATGGTTTGAGAGAGAATTATAGATTCATGATGGAAGTAACATCTTGAGCATGTTGATGGCAAAAATACCATTGTTTTGTCCACAAAACCTTTATGTCGTCCGACATGTCAGACTTGCCAGTCAATATTCACAACACTGCTATGGACGGAAGCAATACGAACTCTTGATAGATGAAGATGACATCAGCAAATGAAGGCTCTTGATTGAAAGTAAAGTCAGTTGTGTGGAGGGAGAATAGAAAATTATGGCTCATGTCTAAGAAGAGAAAAGCTACAAACTAGGAATGACACTGCTATAGTTGGACCTGAAGAGGCCCGACAATTCTCACTCTCAGCTTAACAACTTAGTTGTGCTCTAATTGATTGGCCACGTGGTCACTAAAGGGAACTTCATCCTCTGTTTGTGACCTCTTTCAATGGGAAATACGTGATCAAAATGGTTGTGGCTCCACGTAGAGCTGCTATTGGCCTGGACAACAGGTTCTGCGATTGTGGTCAAATTGCGTCAGCAAATACTCCTTATCTGAAGGATGACTTGTCAAATTGCGTCTGCCACCTACAATGTCTCTAACTATGTTGCTGTTATGCCCTAACTAGGAGAGAAACTAAGAGAAGATGTAGAGGAAGCTAGAGAAAGAGATTAGGGTTAGGGTTGAGAGAAGAGGAAGAACCTGAATATATTCTTGCATGCCATCCAAAGAGAGGGGTCCGGATATTTATACCCCCGGACCCAAGACCGGCCGGCCAAGGGGGCCGGCCGGCCCAATGGGGCTGAACCCGGCGTGGTTCAGCCCCCCCCGAGCCATATATTTAAGAAGAGGGGGCTGAACCCATTGGTTCAGCCCCAATAACGCCACGTCCGTGCCGCCGCCGCTTGTAATGTTGTCCAAACAACCGAGCCTCGTCCGGGGGCGTAACATTCCCTGCCCCATCAAAAGTCAACTTGTCCCCAAGGTGATAGTCCGGGTAAAGCTCCTGGAACTCCAGTAAATCGACCCAAGTATTGTGCTCTGCCGAGAGATCCTTCCACTTAACCAATAGCTCTGGACAGTACGCCGTGCCACGGCGTTTCCACTTAACCAACAGAACATCCTCCGGAAGCGGGCGAAGCTCGCCACCACTAGTAGCCTCGGGCAACACGGGGAAGACCGGAACAGCAGGCCCCAACTTCCGCTTCAGCAATGAGACATGAAAGGTAGGATGAATCCGGGAGCTCGCCGGTAAGGCTAAGGTATACGCCACCGGCCCGACACGCCGCGTGATCCGAAATGGTCCATAGTAGCGGGGTGCCAGTTTCTGATTTGTCCGCTGGGCCACCGACAACTGGCGATAAGGACGAAGTTTGAGGAAAACTTCATCCCCCACCTGAAACTCCCGCTCGGTACGATGACGATCGGCCTGAATCTTCATACGATCCTGTGCTGCTCGAAGGTTCTCCCGTAGGGTGGTGAGAGTCCGATCACGATCACGGAGCGCCCGATCAACTGCTGCCACGGCCGTACTCCCGGGCTCATAACTGCTCAAGGTAGGAGGTGGACGCCCATAGACGACCTCAAACGGCGTGAGTTTACTGGCCGAGTGATAAGAAGTGTTGAAACAGTACTCCGCCCAATGTAGCCAACTAGTCCAGGTCCGCGGCTCATCCATGACAAAACAGCGAAGGTAAGTCTCGACGCCCCGATTTAAGACCTCGGTCTGGCCGTCAGTCTGGGGATGATGAGCCGTGCTGAAACGTAAGGAAGTCCCCTGCAAGCGGAATAGCTCTGTCCAAAATCGGCCTACGAAGGTCGGATCACGGTCGGAAATGATCGCGCGGGGAACACCATGCAAACGAACAACCTCCCGCACAAATAAGGTCGCAACAGACTCCGCGGTGTAGGGATGGCTCAGAGCAAGGAAGTGCCCATACTTGGACAACTTGTCCACCACTACCAAGATCACTGTTTTCCCCTGCGACTTAGGTAGCCCATCGATGAAGTCCATAGAAACCGTGTCCCAGATCTGATGTGGAATTTCCAAGGGAGTGAGGAGGCCGGCCGGAGAAGTAGTCTCATATTTTTGTCGTTGGCACACCTCACACGTCTGTACGAACTCCTGAATGTCGCGGCGCATGCCCTTCCAAAACACGTTGGCCCGAGCCCGCTGAAGGGTGCGAAGAACGCCGGCGTGGCCGCCTGTCGGCGACGAGTGAAACTCATGCATCATCACCGTGCGCCAAGCAGAATGAGCAGGAATGACCACCCGCCCGTGATAGAAGAGTCGGTCATTCTGTAAATGGTAGCCTGGAGCTGTCGCATGACCTTGCTGCAAGTCCTCCACAATAGCCCGTAACTCGGGGTCGCGCTGCACCGCGTCTTGAATTTCATCCATCGACTCCAACTGCGGCCCGGAAATGTGTGCCAAACCCCCTTCGGGTAAGCGAGAGAGGGCGTCAGCCACCCGATTATCCTTCCCCGGTCGATATTCGATCGCATAATCATAGCCCAACAGCTTGGTGACCCACTTTTGTTGCAGGGGGGAAGAGATCCTTTGCTCCAAGAAATGCTTCAAACTCTGGTGATCGGTCCGGATCGTAAAATGACGCCCAAGTAGGTAGGGCCGCCAGAGAGCCACCGCATGAATCACCGCCAGCATCTCCTTTTCATACACTGAGAGACCCAGAGTCCGGGGAGCCAAAGCCTTACTGTAAAAGGCGATCGGCCGCCCCTCCTGCATCAAAACCGCCCCCACACCCACGCCAGAAGCATCTGTCTCGACCACGAACCGTTTGGTAAAGTCCGGGAGTGCCAACACTGGAGTCGTCGTCATAGCTCGCTTGAGCGCCTGGAAGGCGGTCTCGGCCTCAGCGTGCCACTCAAAAGCATCCTTCTGTAGCAGCTGTGTAAGTGGCCTAGCAATCTTCCCGTAGTCCCGTACAAAGCGTCGGTAGTACCCAGTGAGGCCTAAGAACCCCCGCAGTGCCCGAATGGTCAACGGTCGGGGCCACGACAGCATATTCTCGATCTTCCGTGGGTCTGCCTTCACCCCTTCAACAGAAACTAGATGCCCCAAATATTCCACCTCAGGTTGTCCGAAAGAACACTTAGACCGCTTAGCATATAACTGGTGTTGCCGAAGAGTAGAGAAGACCTGAGCCACATGAAGTAGATGATCCTCCCAAGTAGCACTGTAAATCAGGATGTCGTCGAAAAAAATCAGGACGAAGCGTCGCAGGAAGGAACGGAAAATCTCATTCATATTGGCCTGAAAGGTAGACGGCCCCCCAGTCAATCCATTGGCCATCACTAAGAACTCATAGTGACCGTCATGAGTTCTGAAGGCAGTCTTATGCACATCCTCCTCTTTCATCAGGATCTGATAGTAGCCGGACCGCAGATCCAGCTTGGTGAACAGGGTCGCCCCATGCAACTCATCCAAGAGCTCCTCGATCACGGGAATCGGAAACTTGTCCTTCACAGTTACACTGTTCAAGGCCCGGTAGTCCACGCAAAAGCGCCATGATCCGTCTTTCTTCTTAACCAAAATAATCGGTGCGGAAAAAGAACTGGTACTAGGCCGTATGATACCTGCATCAAGCATTTCCTTCACACTGCGTTCAATCTCGGCCTTCTGGATGTAGGGATACCTGTACGGGCGGATGTTGGGCGGTTCCGCCCCAGTCTGTAACACAATCTGATGATCACGGAAACGTGACGGTGGAAGGGTACTCGGCTCCTGGAAGATGTCATCATACTCCTCTACAAGCGGCCGCAACTGATCTGGCACCTGTGTTAATCCCTCCTCGTCCGACCGCACCCCCAGCAGGATTGCCATCAAGCTACTAGACTCCTCCAGCTGCTGCAAACTGCGAAGGGAAATCTCCTTAACTGGAGACGATCTGAGCCCCGTCAAACAGAACTGTCGTCCGCCTTGCATGAATTCCATCGTCATCTGATCCCAATCAAAAGTAACCCGCCTCAGCTGCTGTAACCACTGCACTCCCAAACCATGTCTGAGCCTCGGATCGGTAAGAGGTAGACGTCCGTGCACCCCACATATTCCTGCATCCGAAGCTCTACCGCCTTCAACATCCCTTGGCACTGTAACTTGCTGCCGTCTGCAACCATGACCTGAAAGGCTGCACCCGTGTCGATCTGTTGCCCCACCTTCCTTGCTACATCAGGATGAATAAAGTTGTGGGTGCTCCCACTGTCGACCAAAATCGTCACCCTCTCACGCCGAACCCGTCCAACCAACCGCATCGTAAGCGGGGGGGGGGGGGATTGCATCCCTCCATGGCATGTAGGGAAACGCCCAACTCCGTCAGGTCTAGGTCTCCCCCAAACTCCACCTCCTCTGGTAATACGTCCTCCTCGAGCTGCTCCTCCTGCTGCAACATGAAAACCTGGACCTTCTGGCACTTGTGACCGGGGACGAACTTCTCATCACAATTAAAGCATAAACCCTTCTCCTTCCGAGCCGCCAACTCGCTCCAAGACAACCGAGTCACCGTTGGCTTGGTACCCGTGGGGGGCTCCCGTCGTGCTGCCATCGTCGGGCCCAAAGCTGGTCTACTCGTGTTACGTGCCCGTTGCCTGTTGAACCTCTCCTCCTGAATACGTGCCAACGTAATGGCATGGTTCAAGGAACGGGGCATGAGTGCCTGAACCTCATCCCGAATATGCTCCTTAAGACCGGATATAAAACAGCTGTAAAGCGTCCTCTCTGGCCACTGAACCCGATTCGCCAACTTCTCGAACTCGGTCCGATACTCCATAACCGACCCCTTCTGACGAAGCTTCTGAAGGAGTGCCTCAAAGTTCTCATACTCCAGTGGCCCAAACCGGGCCGTAAATCCATCCACGAACTCCCCCCAAGGCACGTACTCCCGTCCCCGCAAGAACCACTGTGTCCATTGGAAGGCATCATCCTTCAGATGGAAGGACGCTAGCTGCACCCACTGGCCTTCAGGCACCTCCTGGTACTGGAAGAATAATTCGGCCTTGTGAATCCATTCCAGGGCGTCGCCGCCCTCGAACTCTGGAAAGTACATACGCGTTAACCCGGGGGTCAACCGTTGTGCTCCTGGACCTCCGTCCCTCCTTGCGTGTTCCCCATGCTCAAAACCCCCGTACCCGTGCGGCTGTCCCGCTCCCCAAGGCGGAGGCTGCGGGTGCTGCGGCTGGCCGCCCCACCCTGGGCCAAATCCGACCCCTCCTGGTGGCCCAAACCCGCGTGGAGGAGGAAGGAGCCCCCCCCTTTGCTGTCCCACCATGTCGGGTGGCCGCCGGAGCCCCAAAAGCTCCTCCCCGCCTCGGCGCCACTCTTCCGGGGCCGATCCCAGTCCTCCGAAACCTGCTGCAGTGAATCCGGGCGGAAACAGCCCCGCCGGACCCCCGTAACCCGCTCCCGAAGCCGCAGGAGCCCCGTATCCCGCCGATCCCGTGTCGCCGACCCCTCCGTGCCACGCCGCGCCGGCCGGAGCCCCTCCCGCAGGCCGCACGCCCCCGACGCCTTCCGCAGCCCGCGCAGAGACGGAGCCGGCTGGATCGGCTCCCGATCCGGCCGAATCCTCGTTGGCCGGGCCTTTCCCCTTCAGTAGGGTCTTCAACTCCTCCAAACGGGTCTCCAGACGCACTTCCAACGCCGCCATAGAATCGGTGAGGCCAACAACATTCTCCTCTAGGGTTTCAATCCGCGAGGATTCCTCTTGATTGCGAGTATTCACCATTGCCGCGAGAATCGACTCCTCTGATACCAATTGTTATGCCCTAACTAGGAGAGAAACTAAGAGAAGATGTAGAGGAAGCTAGAGAAAGAGATTAGGGTTAGGGTTGAGAGAAGAGGAAGAACCTGAATATATTCTTGCATGCCATCCAAAGAGAGGGGTCCGGATATTTATACCCCCGGACCCAAGACCGGCCGGCCAAGGGGGCCGGCCGGCCCAATGGGGCTGAACCCGGCGTGGTTCAGCCCCCCCCGAGCCATATATTTAAGAAGAGGGGGCTGAACCCATTGGTTCAGCCCCAATAACGCCACGTCCGTGCCGCCGCCGCTTGTAATGTTGTCCAAACAACCGAGCCTCGTCCGGGGGCGTAACAGTTGCACTGACTCCGACACGGGACACACGATACGACACGACACGACACGCGACTCGTCAATTCTTAAAAAAATACCATATTTCGACACGCTGGGACACACATATTAAATATTCATTTTTTATAATTATGAAAATCTTAAAACATTTAACAAAAAATAAAAAAATTAACAATTAACAAATATTTAAATAAATTATGTTATGCTTAAATATTACTCATCAAATATTCAAATGCAAAACTTAATAAATGATCAAAAAATGATAGAACATTAACACATTATTATTATATATCATCAGCAAAAATAATGGATTCACATGCAAATTTTTTTTTCTCACTTTCAATCTTCCTTTTTCTAGAGAAAATGTCAACGCCACTAGTAGATCCACTTTCACTACTTGAAATGCTAGAAAGGGTAAATGCACTTCCAAGACAAATTGGCATTCGCCTCACCATGAGTAGCTAACTTAGGGACACGTGTGTACGATTGAGCGGGACACGTGTGTCCGATTGAGCGGGACACGTATGTCCGATTGAGCTGGACACGCGAGTCCCGCGTGAGCCAGCGTGTCGGATTTCCGACTCGAGTGTCGTTGAGTGTCGGAGAGTGTCAGAGAGTCGGACGAGTGTCGGACTCTCCGACACCGACACGCTGGGCATTTTGAAGTGTCGGTGCTTCATAGGTCTCTAATACAATAAAAGAGAAGCTCAACTTGATCTAAACTGTTCTTCCTTAGTGCATGTATCTTTAGCCGCAACACACATCACCTTGAGTTCTTAGTTGCCTCCAATCCTGTTTTGGTTTTTTTTTTATTAACATTTTAAAATATGAGGAGTGGAGATCTCTTTAAAGTCAAGATCCGGATCCGCTAAGAACTGACTTATGAGTCTATTTGAGGGGCCATAGTTGCTATTTGCTGAAGATTTGACTTCCTATAAGAGAGACGAATGTGTCGAAGCGATGTAACTTTTCAAACTGCAAGTCACCAAAGGCCCGCAGAATTGTAAGGTGTAGAGGGCGCTTTAAGCTGTAGAGTAGATTCACATCACAGTTTCATTCGTTGACACTTGACAAAGCCCGTATATTGGCCAATGGATCAGTTGGGATTTCCTATGCTTGATACTGTCTGAGTTTGAAAACAAATCGATTAGTTTGATTATGTATTGTGTGCAGACAGCTAAGATGACAGTATCTTTGAACGGTGAACGGTCATACAGCTTTGTTCCTAAGAGAGGACTTCGGCAAGATGACCCTCTTTCTCCATACCTGTTTGTACTTTGTATGGAAAGGCTGGGACACTTGATATCTAGGGAAGTGGAGAATTGTGGTTGGTAGCCTATGAAAGTTGGGCATGGTGGCCCAGGTATTTCACACTTGTTTTTTTGCTGACGACTTCTTTCTCTTTGGGAGAGCTACAGAGCAACATGCTTGTACCGTGAGTGATGTTTTGAACCGTTTTTACGTTGCTTCTGGTTCAAAGGTCAGCTTGGAAAAATCCAAGTTCTTTGTCTCCCCAATTGCTGATCGTAGTAATGCAAGACTTATGAGTACTACACTGGGTTGGTTGAAGTGGAGAGGCGCGCCAGGGATCTTGTGCGATCGTAAAATACCATTAAAACTTAAGGGCAAGTTCTACCGTACTACGATTAGAGCAGCGATGCTCTATGGTTCTGAGTGTTGGACAGTGAATTGTGCACATGAGCAAAAAATGGGAGTTGCGGAGATGAGAATGCTTAGGTGGATGTGTGGACACACGAGACTGGATAGAATAAGGAATGAATGTATCAGGGATAAGATATGAGTAGCACCAATTGCAGAGAAGATGCGAGAAGCTCGACTAAGATGGTTTGGACACGTACAAAGGAGACCATTAGAGGCACCTGTTAGGCGTTGTGAGACTCTAGTCACTAGGCATGTTAAACGAGGAAGGGTTAGACCAATATAGACTTGAAATGAAATTGTAAGGAAAGACATGATGTACTTAGGCATTAGTGAGATTTTAACACAAGATAGGGCACAATGACGACAAAGGATCCATGTAGTTGACCTCACTATAGTGGGATGAAGGCTTGAGTGTTGTTGTTGTTTAAAATATGCGGAGTGTAACACCCTTACCTAGTTTAACAATAATTTAAAAGTCTGGTCGACACTTGTGATATGAAGTCAACTAAGCAACAATAGTTAAAAAAATACCTCAAATGTTGGTTCACGGAGCCAATTAGAATGGTAAAGTACAAGAAATCTGATAAACTGAAAATCTTAAATAATGCATAATACATTTGAGTTCATACATAGTTGATACATCAAACTAAAAATCTTAAATAGTGTCTGATACATTTCAGTTGATACATAGTTGATACATCAAACTTAAATTAAAGACAAACTAAAATGTAGAAATCCTCAAAAACATATCCTAAGCAAATCTCCCGATCCGTGACCCCTGTAAAGAAATGTTCGTAGACAGGGTTAGCCCATCAGGTGAGTAAGAAAACTCTTTCTCTTAGCCATCATGAGAATCCCAGAGAGATCACTTTTTGCTACACTCCATGAGTATCCATGTGATGGGCTTTCTCCTACACTCTAGATCAACTATCATGGTTGATCCATTTGCCATTAGAGCCACATACGAATCCCTGAGAGATCTCTTAGAACATACATCAAACAACTGATGGACATGTATAACTAATGCAATCTGTGTTGCATCTTTTGTTATTATTAATGTAGAAAGAGCTCAAATTCTTGTCTGTATTTCTTGTGTATGTAAATACAAGGAGATAATACAAATATATAGGAGAGAAAAGGAGAGAGGAAGTCCTATACAAGATGTGAGACTAATAAGAGAAGAGGGAAAAAGATCAAAAACATGGGCCCAATAATGAGCCCTTTACATGGGCTTTTCTAACACTCCCCCGCAAGCTGGAGCGTACAAATCGTATGTGTCATGCTTGGACAAGCACTGATAGAAGAGAGTACTGGAAAGAGCCTTTGTGAGGACGTCCACAACCTGTTCTGTCCCTGGAACATGCTTTAGGTCGAGTTTCTTCATTTGAACCTTTTCCCGGATGAAGTGACAACCAACTTCAATATGTTTTGTTCTCTTGTGGAATACCGGGTTTTTGGCTATATGTATGACAGCCTGGCTGTCACAGAGGAGGAGAGCTGGGGAAGGGAGATTGATACCCAGATCAGTAAGAAGACCTTCAAGCCAAGTTAGTTCAGAAACCACTGACGTCATTGCCCGGTATTCTGCCTCAGCTGATGATCGAGCAACGATCGTTTGTTTCTTGCTTCTCCAAGTAATCAAATGTCCTCCAAGATATGTGCAAAAACCACTGGTTGACCGTCAATCATCAAGGGAGTCAACATAATCGGCATCGGAATAAGCCTCCAACGTTGGAGCTGAAGATGAGGTTTTGCAAACCAGACCTTGACCAGGAGCTGTTTTAAGGTATCTGAGAATTCGTTCAACAGCTTGAAGATGAGATCTTCGAGGGGTATGCATGTATCGACTGACAATACCAACAACGAAGGAAATATCTGGTCATGGTTACTGCGAGGTAGATCAATTTTCCAATGAGATTACGATGGTATTCTGGATTCTGGAGTAGGAGATCTGAGTCAAATGCCTGAGCGCACAACTTGTGATTTGCATCCATTGGTGTGTCAATTGGCTTATAGCCTGAATAGCCAGCATCTCGAAGGAGGTCGAGGCAATACTTCAGATGAGAGAGGACGAGACTGTCTGGCCGTCTGGCAACCTCAAGGCCCAAGAAGTAGGGGTGCAAGTTGAGTTGAGCCGGCTCGAAAGCTCGATGAGCCGGCTCGAAAAAAAGCTCGACTCGAGCTCGAGCTCGATTACGAGTCGAGCTCGAGCTCGATTACGAGTCGAGCTCGATTACGAGTCGAGCTCGATTACGAGTCGAGCTCGATTACGAGTCGAGCTCGAGCTCATCTAATATTGTTCATGAGCTCGCGAGCCGGCTCGCGAGCTTTTTATTTTTACATTTTTAAAAAAAAAAGTAAAAAAAATAAGAAAAATATAAAAATAAAGCTCATGAGCTAAAAAGCTCGCGAGCAGCTCGAGCTCGAGCTCGAGTTCGCGAGCTCGAAACTCGAGCTCGAGCTCGAAATGAAAAGCTCGAGCTCGAGCTTGGAAATTTTTCCAAGCTCGACTCGAGCTCGACTCGTTTGCACCCCTACCAAGAAGTATTGAAGGGGCCCCAGATCTTTTGTTTGAAAAACTATGCCTAGGTGTAGTTTGACCTCCTGTATTCCTTTCGAGTCGTCTCCCGTAATTATGATATCGTCAACATAAACTAACAGAAGAATTTTTCCCGTTGTACGGTGACGAGTGAATAGCGAGAAGTCTGCCGAGACTAAATTTGTCAAACCACGCCCGTGGGGATTGTTTGAGACCATACAGAGCCTTCGTCAGACGACAAACTTGAGACTCCCCCGTGGTCTCAAACCCGGGAGGTTGCTGCATATAGACCGTCTCTTGGAGATCGCCATTCAGAAAGACGTTCTTAATATCGAGTTGGAATAAAGGGCACCGACGATGGACAACCACGGAGATGAGGACTCGAACGGTGTTGAGTTTGGCAACCGGAGAAAAGGTTTCTTCATAGTCGAGCCCATGTTATTGGGTGAAGCCACGAGCCACCAGACGAGCTTTCAGACGGTCAATCGTTCCGTCAACATGTTTGATAACATACACCCATTTACACCCAACCGGTGTGTGACCCGGAGGAAGGGGTGCAAGAGTCCAGGTTTGGTTGGCCCAGAGAGCAGTCATTTCCTCTTCCATGGCGGCCCGCCACCCAGGATGTTGTAGCGCCTCTTGCACAGAGTTAGGAACCGAAATCGAGGAAAGAGAAGTAGCAAATGTGTGGAGGTGAGGAGAGAGGCGATGCAAGGAGACACAGTATGCCAGAGGATGAGCAGTGGAGGCAGGTACCTGATCAGCAGGGTGCGGAGTAGCCGAGGTCGAGGCCGACTGCAAAGGGGCAACAGAGTCGGACGGGCGGGCGGCGAGAGTAGACACGGATAATAGGTGGCCTGGAGGGGGCAGGAGTCGGAGCAGGTTGTACCAGCGGTAGAGGTGTAGTAACGGGAATAACAGGTCGTGGGAGGAGTGGTGGTAGAGGTTCCGACGTGGATGGAGTGGGTAAAGGAGTAGAGAAGAACGGTTGATCTTACCGGAAGGTAACATCAGCAGAAACGAAAATCTTGCGAGTAGCGGGAGAGTAACATACATATCCTTTCTGTGTACGCGAATAACCAACGAAGACATGTTTAGTGGCCCGAGGTATTGTCTTGTAATGGCTTCAACCGCTCTGAATCGGCGGTTGAAGTCATCGATCGTACGACCAACTTGTCTGAAGACGGACCCAGGCGGTGGACATAGCAGGTGGAGTCAAAAACCTGAGGTAGGAGAGGGAAAGCCGGAGTAGAGGGAAATAGTAGGCTAAACGGAGTAGCATAGTGGAGGACGGAGGAAAGGAGCCGGTTGATCAGGAAGCACGCAGTAGAAACCGCAAAATTTCAGTAACGTTTGGGCACATGCATTTGAAGCATGAGAGAGCGGGCAACGTCAAACAAGTGTCGGTTCTTCCGTTCGGCAACGCCGTTTTGCTGGGGTGTGTAAGCACATGATGTTTGATGAATAGTCCCGAATTCAGAGCACAAGACCGCAAAGCCGTGGCTAGTGTATTCGCGAGCATTATCGATGCGTAATGTTTTGATGGTAGTGTGGAATTGCGTACGGGTTTCAAGGACAAAGGCCCGAAAGACACGGGAAAGCTCGACACGATCACGTAGTAAGTAAAGTCACGTTGTGCGAGAGTAGTCATCAATAAACGTGATAAAATAGCGATAACCAGAAATACTAGTAACTTTATAAGGACCCCAAATGTCTGAATGTACTAAATGAAAAGGAGCAGTACTCCGGGTACAATGTGTAGGAAAAGAAGAACGCGTCTGCTTGCCGAATATACAAGATTCACACTGAAAAGGAAGAAGGGAAACATCAGGAAGAGCCCGCTGGAGCACCGGGAGAGGAGCGTGGCCAAGACGTCGATACCACTCACTGGAGAAGAAAAAAGATAGGACAGTGGGATAGTCATCTAGGAGGTAGAGCCCGCTCTACAGTGTGCCTTTACCAATAGTAGTCTGAGTCCGCTGATCCTGTATGAGAAAAGAAGAGGGGGTGAATATGACAGAGCAATTTAGATCATTTGTAAGGCGACCAACAGAAAGTAAATTGAACGGAGAGCTCGGAACATGAAGAGCTGAGCGAAGGGAGAGCGATGGGTTGGGTAAAAGGTCAGTCGAGCCGGAGACTGGAACCGTCTCCCCATTTGCCACAATGATATACTTTGGATGAGGAGAATCCGTGTACTTGGGTGGCCGTTGCGAGGTAATATGATGAGTGGCACCCGAGTCCAGGTTCAATCGCGGTCTGGTGGATAAACAAGCAGTACCTGTGTTGGAGGCGGTGGCGATGGAGGCAGAGGGCGGGTTGAGCAGCCCTTGGAGTTGCTGGAGCTGGAGACGAACAGCCTCAAGGTCAGAAGGAGCGGTAGAAGATGTGTACACAACAACCGAGGCTGTCGGACGAGGAGGATAACCAATCTTCTTGTAGCAGGTCGCCGCATAATGGTTGTCCTTGACGCAGTAGGAACAAGATGGCCGACCCCGACCACCGCGCCCACGACCCCTAGAACCCGAACGACCACCACGACCGGAGATAGGTGGGGGCAGTAAGGGGGAAGTGGTTTGCTGAAGAAGGGCCGAGGGCGGAGGCACAGTAGTATCAGGAGGAGGTGAAACACGGAGGAGCATGAAACAGACATCAGATAAGGAGGGTATAGTGGAGGAAGCCAAAATATGGGTGCGAATATTCTGAAGGTGAGGCGGGAGATGAGCCATCATGATGGAAATGCAGACGGCCTCCTTCTGAGTACACTGAGTTGCATGGTCATTGGTAGACGGTTGATGCTGAATCCAGGCCTCAGCGAGAGTCTTTGCACGAGCAACAAAAGTGGTCATGTCCGAAGCCCCCCCCCCCCCCCCCCCCCCCCCGTATCGAGATCCAGAAGATCGGTGAGGATGTCATAGAGATGCTGCAAACTTTCTTTACCCGAGTACAGGGAGTGCAGTTCATCCCACATAGCTTTGGCCGTTTTGTGATACATGACCATCTGATACGGTTCGCCATCGAGGGAATTGAGGTGTCAAGTCTGAACACGACCATCATTGCGGAGCCAGTTGTCGGTAGTGGGAGAAGGAGCCTGAGTGAGGTGAGGCAAAAGGCCCTTGGCCTAAAGAACCTGTAAAACAGAATGAACCCAAGGGAGAAAATTCTTCTTCCCGGAGAGTGAAATTGTTGTAATCCGCAGCTCATCACGGATTTCAGGAACAGATACCGGGCGGTCTGTAGAGGGGCTAGCCGCAGTTGAGTCGCTGGAAGCCATTGCGGGAGAGGAAGCAGAACCTGCGGCCAGCAGTAGCGGACTGACGCAGGAGCCCGCTGGGAGGAAGGCGAGCAAGAACCCCGAAGGGCAAGTCGTTGCGGCTAGGGCAAGAGGCAAGGAGGAACAGTTCGCAGCAACCTGGAGCAGTCCGCAGCAACCTGGAGCAGTCCGCAGCGAGTAGAGAGGGCAGACCGCAAGGCACAAGTGGAGATAAGGAGCGGCGGACTAGAGCAGTCCGCAAGAAGGGAACTGCCAGCGGAACTTGAGCAACTCGCGAGATGAGATGCTGCAGCGGTGGACTGGAGCAGTCCGCAAGAGGGGAGCTAGCAGCGGAACTTGAGCAGCTCGCGAGAAGAGAGGCCGCAGCGGCGGACTGGAGCAGTCCGCGATTTGAGAGAGGCCGCAGCGATTAGGAACAGTCCACGTTATGAGAGAGGCCGCGGCGGATTGGAGTAGTCCGCAAGAGGGAAAAGCGCAGCAGAACTTGAACAACCCGCGAGAAGGGAGCCCGCAGCGGTAAGAGCAGTCTGCGGCGGGATAATCCAAGATACCGCGAGTGAGAAGAGCTTGGTCTTGGACAAGGGAAGAAGCTCGCAAGTGAGGAGAGAGGAAAGAAGGGAAGAAAGCCCGCAGCGGACTGGAAGAGCTCGCAGCGAACTGAATGAGAATGTAGGGAGAAGTGGGTCCCACGGGACAGGGAGAGAGGAGGCTATAAGAAGCCCGAGGAGGAGGGTGGAACCACGGTGATGAAGAGGAAGCGGATGCAGAAATACAGGCCGCTGAAGACTGAGCAGGCCGTAGGCCGCAGTTAGCCAAGCGGCTAAGGAAAAGATGGCGGATAGACAGAGCAGGGCACAGGAAGCCGCAGGAGGCCGCAAGTGAGCGCAGGCCGCAACGGGTAGACTGAGCAGGCCGCAGGAGTTCAAAAGAAGCGAATAGAGTTCGGGAGTCCGCAGGAGGCAACAAGTCCCTCTGATACCATGTAGAAAGAGCTCAAATTCTTGTATGTATTTCTTGTGTATGTAAATACAAGGAGAGAATACAAATATATAGGAGAGAAAATTAGAGAGGAAGTCCTATACAAGATGTGAGACTAATAAGAGAAGAGGCAAAAAGATCAAAAACATGGGCCCAATAATGGGCCCTTTACATGGGCTTTTCTAACAATTAATGTACTTGTCTTTTATTCGGCAGCTCATGCTTTCACGCAATTTTTGTATCGTTATGTGTTGTATCGCGCATATTATTCATGCTTGTTCGTACGACTTGTTGGCGTGACTGACCAACAAGACCCTGAATGCAAAGGTCCGATAATCTAGGAGATAGGTTAACTAGCGCAAGCTTGAAATAATTAATGATCGTTTTATAAGTTCTGAATTTATGAGTTAGCTAATTTTATTTTTGGGCTCTGAATTGGGAATGCCTACTGTTAGCCCCCTACCCCACCCCCACTATCGTTTTATAAGTTCTGAATTTATGAGTCAGCTAATTTTAATTTTGGGCTCTGGATTGGGAACGCCTATTGTTAACCTTAAACTCACCGTTTATGCATTTTGAAATTGCTGGCCCATCTTGAAAGTCCATCTAACTCCTCAAAATGAAACTTTTAACCTAATCTATAAGAGCCAGGACCTAACCCTAATTCATCGGCTGTAAAAAGGAATTGAACAGAGCGTATCCCGCCTCTCTGTCCTGTTCCTTCCAGCATCACACCCCGCCGACCTGAATCCTCCCCCTGTGAAGCCTCTTTCGCCGTCGTCGATGATGCCAGAGTTCCCCTAGGACCTCGACGATCACTTCCGCAACTCCAGCCACCCGAGCCTCTCCACACGCTCACCCTATTTTGCGCGCGAGCGTCTAGCATTGTTTCCCTCTCCGATTTCCTGCTCCAGATGGCACTGCCAGCCCCTGTCCAGGCGTTGTTGTCGACCTTGGCTTTTGTTGCTGCCGCTGGTCCTACTCAAGGCGCCACTATTGTTCCCTATCCGGGCTTGCTCGCCACTTCGGACTGGATTTTTGTTTCCCGCAGCTGTCCCGATTCCAGACCGACACTACTTTGGAGTTTCGAGCCATCTAAGAACTTTTCACCTGACCCGACACTGCCTCTACCCTTTGGTATGCCTCTCCACTTCCCTAGCTTGCAAAACGTAAGTCATTTTTGTGCTCAAACTTAAAAATCAGTTAATTATTAGAGTTTGCCTAAATTAATTTCATCTTTTGATTATTGTCATTTTCATATCCTTGAATATCCACCACCTGATTTCTGTGCTTGTGGAATTGTGGTTCATAACGTTTCACGTTCGAGCGATAGCCTTACGTCCGTTTGCATCACCTAGTTCACCTTGTTCGTTTTAGAATAACCCGTGGAGTTTCTTTGCGCCGCACGAATTTTAAAGATATCACAAGGATTATTGCCTTAAAATCTACAGCCCCCACTTTAGTCTACATCAATAACAATTATTGTACAATTAACCAATATATGTATGTAATATTAATAAATCATGAGAAAGTATTGTTGTTAATTGTTATGCTAAGAAATTACACACTTAAACATCAAGAGATATGCAACGCTCGATGGAGACAATTGAAAAGACTTTCTCACCGAATCAAGAATCTCAAAGAGGGTACAGCTGAGAAAGGGTTTGATTATTATAAATGAAAGAAGTATAACTAAAAAGAAGAATTTTGATCAAATCGTACAAGGAAAAAAACCCGGAACAAAAGTCGATCAGAGAAAATGACCGAGTCCATTACAAGAAAATATTAAAAAAAGTAGGAACATATGATGATCAATGTAATCCCGAAGGCTCGGTCAGGAGAAATAATGAAGGAAAGTTCAAAGGTTTCACCTACCTAGGTTTCACACGGCTTGACTTTTAATTGGGCTCCATTTAGTAGTTTTTTAGGGTAGAAGAATTACACCTATAAATGATTTTTAGTTTTTAATTTGGTCTGCACCTAGCCATTTTTGAACTGCACTAAACATCACTCTAAATTTTAATCTTGTGCCATCACTCATGATGTTCAATTTTACAGAAATTTGAGAAACAAAGTCTTCCTTTTATCACATCAAAAAGTTTTTGTACATATGAGAGCCAAACAGCTGAAGGCTTGATTCCACCAGAATTATTGAAAGGCAAAACAATTCTGAAACCAGATCGTGTTATAGGTATTCTTAATTACATTTAAGCAGTTAAATTTCCTCAGATACTAATTGTTGGTTTATGGCAATATTTATTCTTTAATATCTGGTTTTATTTTCCTTGTATTGAAAAGAAACTTGTAGCTCTCATGTACTTTTGTTAGTGCCAGCATAGAGTAATTTGAGGCATTTTATTTTGCTAAGAATATGTTTAAGTTTGCATCATCCTTGCCTGTAAGGACCGGGAAAATCAAGATCTTAATACATTTGAGTTATGATTTAATTTATCATGCTTAATCAAATTAATTAACTTTTAGGACTTTTGCGGGACAATTGGCTAGGCTATCGTGGGTCTGGCAGCTACCCATTGCTCATTATCATCAATAGCCTATCTTGACTATTTTTGACTGGCTTTATGAATCGTCATTTTTTTATAGTTTACCCCCACATTCATCTTAGAATTATTATTTATGCCAAACTCAAGTTAGTGATCAACAACTATTTAACAACACCAATCTTTCCATACAACATTATCAGTATAACTGCAATTGTATAAAATTTACTTCTGTCTTTATGTTATCCCCTTATCATATAATACTCTCGTGGCACTTATGCATTATAGCCTCCTAAGTTCCAAATTTAATTCTAGAGGTTATATCACCATCATCTATGATCTATATATGTATTGCCTGAATAATCGATTCAAGGTACTTAAATCTATCACACACAGGTTTATTTTTTTATTTGTAGTAAGATAACCAATATCAGCTTAAAATTGCATATGAATTCAAAACCTCTATCTTTATGCAATATCTTTATTGTTTTGATTTTTCACTTAGTTCAATAGATGTTTCTTCTTTCATTTTGCACAGGAAAACACCAGCTCATTGTAACCCGATTTCTCTTAATGTATCCTCTTATGTAGCTCTTTATGTAGCCAGCTAAATGTGATCCCGGTGGTACAGCTGGCTACATCCCATCCCTTCCCGAAAAAGGAGATCCGTGATAACTTTTGGCCTCTATAAAACACTCCCGAGTTCGATGTCGGAGACAAAAACCCTAACTTGGTGGAGAGAGCTGCATTCCTGTGGGTTGAAGCTGTCGGCGGTGCCACAAAGCCTCTGGGTGAGAGTCGAAGATATGCACATGGATCTGCGTGGCTGGAATGTCGCAGCTGCATTGGTGGAGGATGGTACTTGTTGCTACCACTCTGTAGGTAAAAGACTTTTGTCTTCCTTGATGACTGAGAGTTTAGTCGTGGAACGAACTGAAGTATCGGCTTCGATGTTCGGAAGAATTGTAGGGTGTTGTTCTGTATTTGGGTGCGGATCTGATGACTCTGAGATTTTTGTTGTCTCTTCTGAAGCTGAAAAAAATTTCTTATTAGAAATATGATTTCCATGTAAAGTTTGGATGAATCAGTTTGTGAGTTTGCGTTAACGTCCCTATTTGAATGTATTGTCGTAGATTTTGTTGGAAGCATGACTCTCTTTCTTGTAGCGCGATCTGTTGTTGCATTAGGTAGATCTGACATATCCATCAATGAATTGATATTAGGAATGGTATTATGTATAAGAGAGGGGATGACATGAGAAGGGTTAAGTTCGAGATCATCTCTATTTGAAAGCAACTCGGGAATGTCCTGAGATGTGTTTTCGGGAACCATTCCTGAGTCAAAAAGCAAACGATTGTTGTTAGTATTTTTGTGGGAGTAATTGAGGGGATGACATTACTAGTAGCTGCGAGAACGTCCCTGGATTGGCGATTGCTCCCATGTTGTTAGTATTTTTTGTGGGAGTAATTGAGGGAATGACATTACTAGTAGCTGCGAGAACGTCCCTGGATTGGCGATTGCTCCCATGTTGTAGTAAGTTGTTTACTGTGTCTGGATCCAGTTGAGACAATTGGTCCGGGTCGCCTCCTTTGGTAGTAAGCCCTCCCATTGTACCAAGGCTTGGTCTTCATTGTCAGTGGTCGAGTGTCGTAAATCTAAAATTGCAATGAGGTGTAATACTGGTTGTCCCTTAGTGTTGTTTGGTGGAAGTGACTGCATGGCTGAATCTACCGAAGCAAAATAATGTTTGAGGGGTGAGATGTGGAATACCGGATGGATCTTACAGTCATCTGGGAGATCCAAACGATAGGCCAGTTCACCGATTTGTTCTAAAACTGTGAATGGACCATAATAATGAAGGTTGAATCGTTTATATTTTTGTGGGTGCAGGGTTGCCTGGCGATACGGATGAAGGCACATCAAAACTAAATCACCAACACAAAAACCTCCTCCCGCAATTTGCGATCAACAAACTTTTTCATTTTTGCTTGTGCTTGTTTTAAATTGTGTTGTAATCGTAGGAGTAGGGTAGCTCTGTGTTGACTGTTTGCAATGATGGATGTGCCTGGCCCGCCGGCTGCAAATGGTACAAAGCACGGCGGCGGGCGGCCGAAGACTGCCTCAAATGGTGTCATTCCGACAGAACCATTAAAAGTTGTGTACTTGTGTTATAGTGGTATTCGGCCCAACTTAACAACTTGGCCCAATGCCTTGGATGCTGAAATGCGAAAATACGTAACTATTGGTTGATGCACCAATTTACACATTCAGTCTGTCCATCAGACCGCGGATGGTACGCTGAACTGAAGCGTAATTTGGTGTCATTTTGATGAAAAAATGTCAACCAGAACTTACTTAAAAAAATTGAATCACAGTCGGACACCACCGTCTCTTGTAGGCCATGTAACTTTCCACAATAATCCCAGTAAACCTGGGCTACCAGAGGAGTCGTATAGTGGGCCGACAAAGGTGCAAAATGTGTCTTTTGAAAATCGGTCAACCATTACTAGTATAGTAGTGTATGATTTCGAAGTGGGTAGATGAGTAATAAAATCGATGGATATATCTGCTCAGATCTTGATCGAGATTGGTAGGGGCTGCAATAGCCCTGCAGGAAAAGTATTGCTTCCCTTTGCCTTTTGGCATAAGTCGCAACGCTTTATATATTCTGTGACATCCTGCAGTAATCCCGACCAATAAAAATACTGTGAAATACGTTTCTAAGTAGCCGTTATACCAGAATGTCCTGCAATCTTAGTATCATGGGCTTCAAATAATAATATACGGTGAATGGGCAATTCTGGTATAAATAGTTTTTGCTTATAATAGAGGCGATGTCCGATTTTAGACCAATCTGCAACCTCTAGAGGTTTATCATTTAGTAATTGTAGAATTTCTAATGTCTTGGGGTCCTTAGAATATAGACTTTCTAAATCATCAAAAATATAAAAAAAAGAATTTTGTAAACTGTTTAGATGTCCTTCCTTGGATTGCTCATGGATCCTGGAAAGAGCATCTGCCGCACTATTATCTTTACCCGATTTATACTTAATAGTGTAGTGAAATCCCAAAAGTTTTGACAAAAATTGTTGTTGTTCGGGCATAGTAAGAGTTTGTGTCGTTAAATTGTGTAAAGTCTTATGGTCTGTCAATATTGCAAACATCGTTCTAATTAAGTACTGTCGCCACTTGCTTACAGCTGTGGTGACTGCAAGCAATTCTCGAAAGTAAGTTGATTTAGCCTGTTCTTTTGGTGTTAATTTCTGAAAAACGCAATTGGATGAGCATTCTGGGATATTACGGCCCCAATGCCTACTCCCGATGCATCACACTCAATCGTGAATGGTTGTGAAAAGTCTGAGAGGGACAACACAAATGGTGAAACTAATAGGGACTTAAGGTGATTGAAAGTGTTAGCACAAAGTGGTGTCCAAATGAAATGATCTTTGGCTAGCAAATCGGTCAATGGAGCTGTAAAGGTGGCGTATTGCTTGATAAAACGTCGATAATACCCTGTTAGCCCGAGAAATGCCCTAAGTTGTCGAATGGCCTCTGTCTTACTAAGCGTTGGATAGCCTCTATCTTACTTGGCCATTGCTGAATGACATCTATCTTACATGGCGTTGGACCCACTCCTGTGACTGAGATTACATGTCCCGGGAACTCAATTGACTTAGTGTTGAAGATGCATTTAGAAGATTTCAATACTAATTGGTTTGAACTTAATACATCAAATACTTGTTGGAGATGTTGTAAGTGTAGTTCTTCGGATTTGTTATATATTAGTATGTCGTCAAAAAAATGACAATGAATTTTCGAAGGTAAGGACGGAATATAGTATTCATTCAGGCTTGGAACGTGGCTGGAGCGTTAGTGAGCCCAAAGATCACTAAAAACTCATACAGTCCTTGATGAGTTCAGAATGCAGTTTTGTGTTTGTCTTCAGGCCCCATCCTAATTTGGTGATACCCTGAATATAAATCTAGTTTAGAAAAAGAAGTTGCTCCATGTAATTCATCAAGTAACTCGTCAATCGTGGGCTTAGGAAAACTGTCTTTTATTGTGATCGAATTTAACACACAATAATCTACACAAAACCGTCAGTTTCCATCTTTCTTTTTAATTAAAATGACGGGGAGTTGAATGATGAATGATTGGGTTGAATAATTCCGACATCCAACATTTCTGATATTAGTCTTTCGATTTCGTTTTTATGAAAATAGGTGTATCTATAGGGCTTTACTTTTGCAATAGCGGAATTATCAATTAAGGGTATTTGGTGGTCTAATGATCTATGTTGCACTGACACCAACACGGGACACGTGATACGACACGACACGCGACTCGTCAATTCTAAAAAAATACCATATTTCGACACGCTGGGACACGTATATTAAATATTCAATTTTTATAATTATGAAAATCCTAAAACATTTAACAAAAAATAAAAAAATGTAACAATTAACAAATATTTAAATAAGTTAAGTCATGTTTAAATATTACTCATCAAATATTCAAATGCAAAACTTAACAAATGATCAAAAAATGATAGAACATTAACGCATTACCATTATATATCATCAGTAAAAATAATGGATTCACATGCGAACTTTTTTCTCCACTTTCAATCTTCCTTTTTCTAGAGAAAATATCTACGTCACTTGTAGATCCACTTTTACTACTTGAAATGCTAGAAAGGGGTAAAGACACTTTCAAGATAAATTACCACCCGCCACATCATGAGTAGCTAACTTAGGGACACGCGTGTCCGATTGAGCGGGAAACGCGAGTCCCGCGTGAGCTAACGTGTCGGATTTCCGACTCGAGTGTCGGATTTCCGACTCGAGTGTCGGATTTCCGACTCGAGTGTCGGAGAGTGTCGGAGAGTCGGACGAGTGTCGGACTCTCCGACACCGACACGCTGGGCATTTTGAAGTATCGGTGCTTCATAGCTAATGATCGTTGTGGGGGAAGACCACTAGGAATTTTTAAAATGGCAGCATATTGAGCAAGCAATTGTTGTATTGGAGCTGTTGTTTATGGAAGCTTGCCATTTTGATTGTCTAAGTCCGTAGTTACTTTGGTGTGAAAACCGAGCAACATGGCATCTATTGAGTGTTGGGCCAAAAGTTTATTGAATTGGGATGAAGAAACATGATCTGAATTAAGGGAAGTGACACATTGAATATGTCTCGAAATGTCATTATGAACAAAAGATAATTGAAAAGTTTTGTAGTTTGTCGTGACATCACCTAATGTTTCTAACCAGTGGAATCCTAAGATTATCTCCGCGTCATGTAAATCTATCAGGAATAAATCTAAAGTGAAAAGGATATCTTGTATGGTTAGAGAAACATTACTACACTTTTCATTACAAACGATGACGTTCCCGTTTCCTACATAAATTTTAAATGGTGGAATTGCCGTTCTGGGGAGATTAGTATACAAAGCCAAGCGTCTAGTGATAAAATTGTGGGAACTTTCATTGTCAATAAAAATGTGCACAGGTGTGCGACCTATGTTACCCTGCACTCATAATGACTTGGAGGAGTAGGTGCCCATAAGCGCATTGCAACTAATTTCTAGATTGACATCCGATTCAAGGTTCATATCGCAATATTCGTTCTCTAATGTGTCCACGGGACCCTCTTGTTCCTCCAAGTATCCCTTAAAAAAATATATCGTTGGATGATTCGTACATTTGTGTCCTGGCTCATACTTTTCATCACACGTTAAACATAAACCCCGCTCTCTTCTTTGTTGCATTTCTGTTGGGTGAGTCGTTTAAAAGGCTGAGTTATTTTTATTATTATTTAGAGTATTCTGGATACTATTTTGCCATGGTTTTTGAATCCTATTGTCTTTCGGATACCGATCTTCGAAAATTCGAGCTAGTTTATATGTGGCAAATAATGTGGGAGGGTTATGAGCGATAACAACCCATTTAATATGTGGTTTTAGTCCGGAGATAATTTTTTTTCGTAATTTGTCTTGGGAAAGACCATTAAATTGGCAAGATAAATCTTCAAGTTTTTCTTGATATACTGCTATGGTAGAAGTTTTAACTAGTTTAGTAAACTTATCTAAGAGGTCTTCATATTCTATGGGCCCAAATCTATCATGAATAGCCTCTTTGAATGTTCGTCAATCTTGACATTGGCCGCCCCGCATTAAGCCTTGGAATCATCTTGCGGCTGGACGATCTAAATGTATTGAGGCGATAAAAAGAAAATCCATGGGGTTTACATTGTTATACCTGAAGTACATTTCCGTCTTGTAGAGCCAATCAGTAGGATCACCGAATGAAAATCGGGGACAGAGCATCTTAACGGGTGCTTGATTATAATCATCTGGTCCAACATCAACGAACTCTTGTTTGGATATCAGCGACATCGAAAATTCCGAATGTTGCAAAGAATTTGTACCGGTGGCTGGAAAGACTTGGGTTGATTGTGTCGTTTGCGATTGAAGGGGAAGAGCACCTAAAAGGCTGGGAGATGATGTATTGGCACCTCCAATATCTAGAACTTGTACTTGTGGTCTGGAATGGCCTTCAACTCCACCCGATGATGCATTGAGCGTGTGAGAAGGGCGGGATTTTGGAGTCTGTTGGTTCTTTTCAGGAGGTTGAGCACTTTGCTGATCCTGCAGCGGAGAGCCATTGTCCCATGACCCGACACCGCCATCTTGTGTATAAGATCTCGTAGTTCAGAACGGAAATCCTTAAATTCTTGGTAAAATTGTTGATGTGATGCCTGCAGATGAGCATGCTATTGTTGAGAAATCGTCAGGTTCGCCCGCATCTGTGCCAGAACTTCGGCGAACTGTTCTTGAGTGGCATGTATTGAATCTGATAGTGCATTTTATTGATCAAGGTAAATGCGATGTCGTTGATCCAAATCTTGCCAAGTGACTGGCTGGGAGGATGGTGGCACGTCCATGACATGCAAATCAACGAGAGCGTCAAGTTGTTACGTATTCCGGCGAGGTTGCCGGCAAGTAATCGACATGGAGCCTAATGGGAGAGAGACGAACGGTATGGGGAGAGAGACATAAATTTGGAGAGAAATCAAAACTTTATTAATCATTAATCTCATTACAATTTACATAGCTATTTATAGAATTACAGATGCAGGTACAACAGTCAAAAGGAATTCAATATGCAACGGTCACAAGGAAGGCACAAGAAAACGCTAGCTTATTGCAATCAGATATCTCTTAATGTATCCTCTTATGTAGCCCTTTATGTAGCCAACTAAATGTGATCTTGGCGGTACAGTTGGCTACACGCTACTTCGCCTATCTTTTCCACGATCAGGAAGGGAACAAAATATCGCACGGAGAGTTTGGGTTGGATACGCCCGCTCAAAGAGCTCTGGTGGTGCGGCCGCAACTTGACGAACACATGCTTGCCCGGGAAGGTCACCTCGCGGTGACATCGGTGGGCTTGCTTGGCCATTCTCTCTTCTGCGTGGCGTAGGTGATGCTTCAACTGTCGTAGAGCCTCATCTCGATCCTGTAGGTTCTCTGCCAATGCTTGGACCTGGCATTCCCCGGCGAGCCAGACCGGTATTGGTGGGGGCGGATGCCCATAAACTGTCTGGAAGGGGGTGCCGCCTGCCGCCTACTGGTGGGTGGTGTTGTACCATAATTTCGCCCACGCACCCTCTGGGTCCATTGGCGGGGCTGCTCGGCAGCAAAACAACGGAGGTAGGTGCCCACACAGCGATGAGTGCCTTTGTTTGTCCGTCGGACTGGGGATGATGTCGTACTAAACCGTAGCTTGGTCCCCCGTAAACTGAACAATTCTTGCCAAAAGGTACTCATGAGGATCGGGTCGCGACCGCTAACAATGGACCGGGAAAACCCGTGTAGACGGACGATCTCCCCACAAAGACTCGGGCCACCGAACTCGCCGTGTAGGGGTGTTTGACGAGTATGAAATGCCCGTACTTGGAGAGACGATAGACGACCACCAACAAGTAGTCATACCCCTGAGAGCATGGAAGGTGGGTAATGAAATCCATGTCAATGTCTTCCCAAACCCGATCGGGCACCAGAATGGGTTGTAGCAGGGCGGCTGGGGCGAGGGTTTGGTATTTGGCATTTTGACAGACCAAACAGTCGGCCACGAACTGCTGCACTGTCCTCGTCATGCCTTGCTAGTAAAGGGTGCCCTCCAGCCGACGGTTGGTCGGGTAGGACCCCGAGTGCCCCGCCGTCGGTGTGTAGTGAAACTCCTCCAGTAGACGTGATATCCATGGTGAGGACGCTGCAAGGACCAGCCGGTCGTGGAAGTAGATTGTCGTTCACCAGTCGGAAGGGCAGGTGCACGTATGGCACGCTCCGTAACTCGTCGATCATGCGGCCGTAATGGGAGTCTGCCCGCACCTCCTCTTGTAGGATCATCGCGTCCCACCACTGGCAGAGGGAGATCGCCGCCAAGGTGTCGTCGTGTTCACGACATGACAAGGCGTCCACGACCCCTAGTTGTTAAAGGCGCGCCTAAGGCTCAAGGCTCACCAAGCTCAGAGGTTTGCGTCTTTGCGCACCTTTTTTGCGCCCTTGGAGCATAAAATACACGTCTAGGTGCAATTTATATTGTAAATATTTTTTTTTTCAAAATAAGAAAAGAAATTATGTAAGAACACGATATTTTTTTGCATAATTTAGTATTTGTGAAACATAATCGAGCGTTGTGACCTATATATAATGCAAATGATCACAATGATTTTATTTTTAAAAGATATAAATGATAGTAATGAATTATTAACGAGTAGAATAGATTAAAAATCTGATTAAGAAGATGAATTGATGTTTGATGTTTATTATTTAAACGGAATATGGTTGCGCATTGCCTTCGTCAGGCGCACGCCTATGCCTTGAGCCTTGCGCCTAGACTTCAAGACCTCTTTGCGCTTTGGTGCGCCTTGCGCCTTTAATAACTAAGCGACACGACCGTGTTCGTCTGTCGGGTCCTGTATTCGATAGAGAACTGATAGCCCAAAAGTTTGTCTATCCTGAGTTGTTGGGTCGGGGTGGAGACCTTCTGACTTCATAAATGATTCAAGTTTCGGTGGTCGGTCCTGATGGTGAAGGGGCGACTGAGAAGATACGGGCGCCAATGCTGAACTGCTAGCACCAATTTACATAGCTCGTTGTTGTAGGCCAAGACCGCCTTTCGCCTGTTGGTGAAGGCCTTGCTGTAATACGCGATGGGGCGACCCTCCTGCATGAGGGAAACGTCGAATCCCTTTTCATCTTGCAGCTCTCTCTTGTGGAGGCACCGGTTCTGAGCATGCCTGGCAGTAGGAGGTAGCCGACGGTGGACGTGGTAGCTGAGCAGCGTGCGACGAACGAGAAAGGGGCGGAAAGCGCGATACGGGAGCCACCAGGGGAAGGAAAAGCACGATACAAATTTGGGTAACCGAGAGGAACCACTGGGCCGGTTTCCTCCCAAACCAAGACTTCCAATTTATCAAATAAACCAACATTACAATTAAGTTCACATATTCTCCCTTGTATAGGGGAGAGACCTACAAGGCCTAATGACCTTACAAACAAGGAATAAATTACTAGTAAATAAAATGCGGAAGATAACTCGAGGGAGCCCGCCGAGGCTCATGCCGTCTCCATACCCTGTGTGCGCCTAGTGTAAACGTGCGCGAAGCGCCTACTCGACAGTATCTGCCTCGTTCGTATCAGATTTCTCAAGGTGTTTGCCCAACCTCTCGGGACTTCGGCTACCGAGGAGGGCCGACCGGGCTTGTCGGCTGGTGGCGTTGGAATGAAGGGGAGGGTTACTTAGAATGTAATCGCTTGTCCTATTGAGACTGAAAGGGGCATGCAGTTACAAGAAACGTACCCGCCCCTACTGTCGAACACTGAGGCTTGCTTTGGTTGAACTGGACTGACTCTGGCTGCGGTTGGGGTCGCATGATTCCGAGTTAACAACAGTGGCTGTCCGGGAGTGTAGATGCTACTGTTTGGGGGCTGTGGGAGTGGGAAATGGGTTGTTTCTAATCTAGAATTGACTGGAAGGAGCTTGGAGGTGTCAGTTGGGCTGTGCACATGGGTTGGTATGCATGAATAAGGGTTCCTGGATGTTGGATAGTTGCATGACGGGGTATGGAATGCAGTTTAGGAAGTGGGCAGCAGGATTTGTAGGAATGGGGTGGATGTAGGATTTAAGGCTGAGTTAGGGCTGGCCGCAGGTATTCTAGTGGAGTGTAAAATTTGGATGCAGGTTTATGAGGCAGAGGGAGGTTCGGCCAAACAGGGGGGGGTGTTGGAAGGCTAGATGTTGCAGGGAAGAGAGGGAAATGGTAAGTTGCTGTTGTAGGTGGGTTCAGATGGTGGTAGAAAGTGCGGAACACACTGCAGGAGGACTGGAAGGCTACGACTAGGGCTTTAATGCGAGGCAGATGTGTCTGCGAGAGGTCCTGTGACCCGAGGTCGCAGTGTGACTCATATCTAGGGCAGGACTCCTGGAGAGCGTCACATGGGATCGATGGGGCTGGAAGCAGTGGCGGAATGGGAGGAAGACAGGTTCCAGCACCCCCGCAGATTGGACCCGTTGGTTTTGGCACTATGAGGGGTGGTCGGCGTCGCACCAACCGGAAGACCGAGCGGCTCTGTTGTAAAAAAGCCAACTCTCGATATCCCTCCATTTACCCTAGCCATATGATTTATAAGTAAGGGGAGCATTTAAGTTAAACCGTCTAACGACCTCACATGATCAAACACAATGACGGTCTCCGGTCATCAATTCGATGATCCAATAGCCATCGATCTCATAAATTGCTCAAATATGACGTGATCCATCTCCATCAATACTTCCACTAAAATGCTTATAATACTAAAAAATTTAATCCTATATTGTTCGGTCTTATGTAAAACTTCGTAAACATGGAACATGCACCGGGAAGTCTTCTCCATTCATCTTTCCTCATTCAATGTCTCATAGGGAGTATATTTTGATATTTCAGGGAAATATCGTGACCTAGTGACAGGAGTCACAAATTTCCAAAATGAGGATAAAGGTTACATGGTTCTAGCTGGTGATGTGTTCGATGTACCCATAAGAAAGGATATTATACACAGAGTTGTAAGGTGGCAACTAGCAAAAAGACAGCAGGTACTGCATAACTCAAAGTGCTAATTTATGAGAAACTATTGCATCGTTTATCTGCTCTTGTTTGATTAGATGTTCATGATCAATACTATTTTAAAGCTGAGCACATAAAAACCTCCACAAGAAAATGTCTCACTCTTTATATACAGGCAAGGCGATGTAACCCTAGAGGGTTCGCAGGCTAAGATGATGCAATGCACATGATTGTCCAACAAGTAATTGCAACAAAATTATGAATTATTTTTGGCAACGCAAACATGCACAATTGAGATTAGGCTTTAAAGCAATGAAGTTCTAACAACAATTAAAGTAAAATTGCTTGGATTAAACGACGAATAAATTCTTCAAATAGATGCAAGAAAATTGTGCAAACTATTACAAAATAATATCCCAAAATCATATACAATTCAACAAAGTTCATCACAAAGAAAATAAACATCCAAACTTGGAACTTAAACAAGCATTCAAGACCAAATTGGGTGATTTTGCTGCAATTTCAGCTAACTAACAGCAGTTCTGATGCCAATTCGTTGCTGATTTAAGAGTTCCTGCATCAATTGTCTGTTTCTGGAGGTCAGGGAATGCTGAAGGATGAATGCCGGTTGGAGAAGCACCAAGCGGGCCGCTGAATGTAACCCTAGAGGGCTGGAATGCAGTTGAGGAGGCCCGTAGGTGCAGTTTCTGCAACCCAGTAAAGCAGGGAGTGGGTGGAGTTGGCCAGCGAAGTCGTCCAGGAGTGGTAAGGAGCCGCCTTGCAGCAACTACCGTTCAGAACAGGGCTTCAAGCTCCTGATTAGTAAGCTAGGAGTGATGTTCCTGTGCCTAAGAGATGCATTCCAGCACTTGATAAAGTTCCCAATTCCTGGAATTTAGTGGGGATGGCACACAAGCTTGAATACGTGAATAGAGAGTACCGTTGGTCTGTTTTGGGATGGAAAAATCTGCCAGATAACTGTCTAGGCTGCAGTGATAATTGTCTTGGAGGTCGTACAGGGAGGGTTACTGGAATCCAATTGGGGCTGAAATCTCAGAGTAACTACTTGTAATTGTCAAATTAGGTTGCGTTTGGGAAAGCTTATGCTCGTGAAAAGCAGCTGATAGGAAAAGTGTTGTTTCTGAAAAACAGAGTTTTATCTAAAAACCGTTTGGGTGAAATGGAGTTTGCAGAGCTTTTTGATAAGCTGTTTTTAAAAAACTATTTGGCAAAAATGGAGTTTTTATAGGTGAATTTTTTTTCTAATTATTTTAATTTTTTTGTTTGATACATAAATTAGTTTTAAATGTATACGACCAACATTACATCAGCATAACATAATAAAATTTGAATGTTTTTCAGATATTAATGTTACAAAAATTTTATCGCACGAATCCATCAGCTGCATGCAAATACTTCCTCACACACACATACACTCATAAATAGACACACACACACACATATACACACACTTACAATCATATATAACAGCAAGCACACACATACACATACACACTCATAAACAATCTCACACACACTCATATACAAACTCACACACATAAAATCACACACACACTCATACACAAACACACATACACATACATTTCATTTCCTCACACACACATACACTCATAAATACACACACACAAATACACATACACACACACTCATATACAAACTCACACACACACATATAAAATCATACACACGACATTATCAAAAAAATTGAGAATTCTGGACATGGAAATCACAAACAAACACAAAATCCATACTCCCAAGACAAAAAAATATGAGAAACTTTTGCTAAATTCATTGGAATGCCAGAGAAATTTGGTATATTTTCCATCAACAACCCTAATCAAATTTGGCAGCCCCCCCCCCCCCCCCCTCAAAAAGTGATTCAGACAAAAGAAGAAGAAGAAGAAGAAAAAGAAAAAGAAAAAGCATGGCGCCTGATTTCAGAGAAAAAACAACAGTTCTCACCGAGATGTGCAGAATCTGGAGGTAAGAGATATGCAGAATCGGGAGCGAACTGCGCCTGACTTTTCCAGAATCGGGAGGGAACTGCGCCTTCTTCAGAATCGGGAGGGAACTTCGTCGGAACTGCGCTCGATTCGGGAGGAAATCGTCGAGGAGGAAGCAGAGGGCTGCCGAAGATGTCGGGACGGAACTGCGCGAGAAGATCCCGCGGGGTTGGGGAAGAGCTGCGGCGCGATGGGGCTGGAGAAATAAACCGCGGTTGAGCCTTAGGTATAAAGGAGCGGATATTAATAAACGTCGTTTTGAGCTTTTGATTTCCAAACAGAGCTTATCCTCAAAACGCCGTTTTTAGGCTTCCGCACCGGAGGCAATAAGCTTTCCCAAACGCACCCTTAGCGAGCGGTTACTGCAGTTGGATGTTGTTACTCACGTGTGCGTGACGTATTATTATATCTTCTATTTTCATTTGTTGCTTTATGGTTAATGTTATGTGAGCCCCCTCCCTCCCTATATAAGGAGGTGGTATGGGAGAGTTTTTTTTTTCATCTTTTGATCATTAGGGTTTGGATCTCCATCTTTGGAGAAGGGCTTCTTGGAGGAACCAACCTTCAGAAGTTTGGCACCAGTATGCCTCGTGATTGTATCTTTATTTTTCAATTAGTGCAAGCATTTTCTCCTTCCCGTAACATTGGTCCGACCTAGCCGTCCCGCTTGCATCGTTGCCGCCAGGTTCTTCCGTTTCATTCTTGGTGCCCAAATCCGCGCGGACGTGCAGTGCACCCCTCCAGCAACGATCGATCGCGTACCCCTTTTCTGCATCGCAACGCCGTCATCACGGCGACAGTGTCGCACATTCTCCCGCTCTGCTCGTCCCAATGCAGGCCAAACCTCATTTTTCGGCGACTGCGCCGCTGGTTCCGACCCCGATCCGCCTGCTCCAGGCCTCGATCCGCCTGCTTTGCTGTTCGTCAGCCTGCTCCAGGCCAATCTCCAGCAGGAAGCCGCAGAATCCGCCGATTTCAGCCAGATTCAGCCCGTCCGACCCGCATCTCTCCGCCGCACAACCCACGTCCAACACCCGCCGCCGTCGCAGCACTCCCGCTACACTGCTAGATCCGCGGCATGCCTGTTTCCGCCTCCTAGATCCACCACTTCATCCATGCGCCTCGATTGGACACTGAAACACGACGCCCCGCTGTTTCCGCCAAACAGCGGTTTCGAGCCCCAAATTCGCCTTGCTGCAGGCCCTCATACTTCGTCTGGACACCAAGATCGAATCCCTCTTGGCCAGTCGCCCAACCACGTCTGCGACGTCCAATGTGGTTTCTCCCCCCGTTCTTGGAACTCCGTCGGATCCGTACCAAGCCACAGCCCCACCCCGGGGGGGTTCTCACAGGGGCCTTGTACCCTTGAGGTTTCCTCATTCAATGGCACTGATCCTATTGGTTGGATTGCCCGAGCCGAATAGTTCTTCGAAATTCAACAGATCGCCGAGGCACAAAAAATCAGCACGACATTGATCAAGATGGAGGGCTCCGCTCTCCACTAGGTGCGCTGGCTACGTCAATCCCAGTCGGCCATGTCTTGGTCAGACCTTCACCAGGAGCTCATTCGCCGTTACGACACCCGCTACGCGGGCTCCGCGGTGGAGCAACTCTGTGGCGTTCGTCTGATGGGCTCCCTCGGCGAGTACATCGATGAGTTTCTCACCCTCGCGACGCATTCTCCCGGTCTCCCACCAGACCATTACTTGGCCTACTTTATGCATGGCTTACAACCCCGCGTCTGAGCCCGCCTCCGCACCCATGCAACCGCTAACTGTCCAGGAAGCCATGGATCTTTCCCCACTGGTGGAGGTCGACTTCCTGGCGATGTTATGGGACCCTCCTTCCTCATGGTCTCCCGCCAAACCTCCCTACCAACCATACGTTCATCCCCTGTCTAAACAACCACCGCCGCCACCTCCTCTACCTCGCCCACCCATTCTGGGCCCACACAACAACCGTCATGTCCCTACTCACCGCATGTCCAACCAAGAGTAGAATGACTTACGGAGCAGGGGTCCGTGCTTTCGTTGCAAACAACCCTACTCGCCTAATCATGCTTGTTCAGTGGAGTTCCGCCTTATCATCAGAGAGGACGTGAACGAGATAAACAATGCTGACTTGGACGCTCTTATGATTGCGGATGTACCGCTGGATGACGCTCCAGGAACCTCTACGACTGCCCATCTGCGAGCATTTCACTACTAGCGGGGGGGCGACACTCTGACCTTGGGGACAAGGTCGTTTTTCTGGCGGGGTGTATTGTTACGCACGTGCCCGTGACGTATTATTGTATCTTGTATTTTCATTTGTTGTTTTATGGTTAATGTTATGTGAGACCCCCCTCCCTAGATGAGGAGGTGGTATGGGAGAGTTTCTTTTCATCTTTTGATCATTAGGATTTGAGTATCCATCTTTGGAGAAGGGCTTCTTGGAGGAACCAGCCTCCAGAAGTTGGGCACGAGCATACCTCGTGATTGTATCTTTATTTTTCAATTAGTGCAAGCATTTTTTTCTTCCCGTAACAGATGTGGTTTTCATGGTTTCCGACAGTGGTTACTTGCGGTTATAGGTAGTTATTAACGTGGAGGGGATGATGGAAGGTGGCCAACAAGGAGGGGGGGAGGGGAGGGGAGGGGATGGCCGGTGGTTACAAGAGAAGGGTTGGGACTAGGCTACACATCTAGGTTCCACGACATTGCACCGTAGAAGGATCACAAAATTAGGAAATTTCATCAAAATTCTGCAATGCCTTGAAATGAACTCTAAACCCATTTTTATAGGTGAGGAGGAAAACAAAGGATGACTATGATTGGCCGATACAAAAACACGTAAAAGGAACATACATAATGTACGAAAAAAATATAAAAATACATAGGAAATGTGCCGTCGACGCTTTGAACGTGAATACAGACTCGGATCGTTCATACAACGCTCCTAACTCCTATGAATGTAAGCCCGATCGGGCTCCGATACGGTTGGCCCGCCCAAGAATTTATTGATCCCATCAATAAGTGAACTTCTTGTAATTTGTGAGGAGATGCGAAAAGGTTGGTGCATTTTTTTCAGCTGAAATTTGTGCTTGCGTTGGTAGGTTTTGACCACGAGACTCTTGATGCAGTGGCAAGTCAGACACGGAGTGAACTCGCTAAATGCAACCCTAAATGTGATGCAGTGGAATGCTAGTGCAAAGAGCGGTGCGCTCAAAAATTACAACAAATAATTAGTTATTATAAAACTAACAGCAAGGGCACTTGCAGTTCCAAATAGGTAAGTAACGAAGAACGACTATTAATTTTCAAACGACGATGGCACAAATAATCTTAAGCACGCTCGGAATAGTCTCCGCAAATCACACGAACGGGGATACTAATAGCAAATAAAAGTAACAACCACTACAGATATGGTGTCAAATAAACAGCAGTAAAGGACACAACTTCGTACCACAATTTATGCGTGCAGGCGGCAGCGGCGAAGAGTGTGAAAGGCATCCAAGGTTTTAGTAACGTCGGGGTCGGGTGCTTTGAAGTGGGTCCACGACAGGGGGGATTGGTTGGCGGCGGGATGACAAAGAGAAGGAGAAGAGTAAAATCGTGGCTGACAGTTGATGTTCAGGTTTCAAGTGGGAAGGCAGGATGGCGGGGAGTCGGGCTCTATTTGACAGGGAAGAGACCTAGAAGGAGGGGTGGGGGACAATGTTGGTTCAACTGAAAATTTAGGGTTGGGGTGGAGAGTCGGGCGAGAGAAAGGAGAGGTCGACTGGCTAGTCAGGGCAGAGGAAATGAGTAGTTGTGGCGGGGAGATCGGCGGGAAAGGAAATGGAGGGGTTGATTTCCGACAGGAGCAGGCGACGAAGTAGGGGAGGAAGGTTAGCAGCGTTGGGGCTTGCGGGCTTGTCGGAGAAAGAGCGGGAGGGCTTATCGGGGAGGAAGAGTAGGCGGAGAGAGGCTTATCGACATCACACCGGAGGAGGCGGGGGGAGGAGTGGGCTTCCCGGCGTCACACCGAAAGGGAGGAAGACGGAGCGGATTGGCGCCACACCGATTGGAGACCGACGATTCGGGGAAAATGCCAAAATCCCCGATGCCTTCAACCGTCACCTGCATACATATTAATAGCCCTAATATCATAACCGCTCAAAACAACTGAAATACAAATAAAATAAAAATAATCCCAAATCAGACGACAGACACTGTTTGGGCCGATCGGGGGCAAAATACAACTCAAAATATAAAAACCCATATATGAACTTGACTCGGATTGACCATCCGGACACAACCACTGGCTCTAATCGTCCGCCCGGGCAGCGGATCACCGCCTCCTGCGGGAATACACGCCCGTCGCTCGTGGCGCGCTGTCAACTCCCCCCGGCTTAAAAGTACTCAACTCCGATGAGTGTAGGTGGTGGTACTCGCTAAACAGCCGTGGGGCGAGTCTCAGAAGCTCCTCCGAAGAAATCCAAGTAGCATCGTGCAGGGTCGGCCGCTCCAACGGACAAGATAATAGGGTATCTCGTCCGCCTGCGGCGTAGAAGTCGTGCTTGACGATCTGAAGCACGTCGTCTGTCGAAACAGGTGGTGCCAATGTATCTCCGTCTGGCACTAATGTATTTCCGGCTGGCAATGATGTATCTCCGTATAACAATGATGATATCGGTGGATCCGTCGAGGGCGCAACTCGATCTGCATGACGCGACGTCGTTGGTGGTGTCAAAGAGGGACTAGTAGAGGCAATAAGAGGAGAAGGCTCAGGTGGTGGGGATATGACAGATGAAGACTCGGGTAGAGCCGTAGAGGTGCGGTGAGTGGGTCCACGTACACATGCTCTTCGTAGTAAGGAGTCAAATTCTCTACGTTGAATACTCGGCTGATGCCCATACCATGAGGAATGTCTATCTCATATGCGTTCGTACCAATTCGCCGCACGACTGTATAGGGGCCCATTCTGCGCGCGCTTAATTTTTTTGCTGGTCCTTGTGGGACCCTCTCAGATCTAATGTGAATTAATACATGTTCTTCTTCCTCAAAGATTTATTCCCGCTTGTGCTGATCTGCTTGATCCTTATAATAATCATTACTAGATGCAATCTTCTTACGGACTGACTCATGTAGGGCGTGCACATGTTGAATGAAAGACTCTACTGACTCACTAGGTCTAGACCCTAGGGGAATATCCACCAAATCAACTGGTTTCCTAGGCTCATACCCTAATATGATATGAAATGGACTCAAGCCCGTGATCCTATTAACTTAGCTATTGTATGCAAATTCGGCTATGGGAAGTACAGAATCCCAGGTCGTCGGACTTTCTCCAACTAGGCAACGAAGAAGAGTTCCAAGACTACGGTTAACCCTTCAGTTTGTTCGTCCGTCTGCGGGTGGTAGGCGGAGGAAAACTTCAGGGTTTTACACTTCTTTTTCCCTAAAGTCTTCCAGAAATAACTCATGAATCACACGTCGCGATCAGAAACTATGGAGGTGGGGAGACCATGGTACTTAACTACTTCTTTAAAGAATAACACTGCTACGTGGGAGGCGTCAGCGGTCTTTCAACAAGGAATGAAATGCGTCATCTTAGAGAAACGATCAACTACAATAAATATCGAATCGAGCTTCTTCAGAGTGTGAGGGAGCCCGAGAACAAAATCCATACTAATATCAGACCAGGGCCTCTCAGGGATGGGAAATGAAGTGTATAGCCCGTGGGTTGGCGAGACCCCTTTGCCGTCTAGCGAACTCTACAATGCCTCACCACTCTGGTGACGTCTTTCTTTAGGCCGGGCCAGAAGAAACGATCCTCAACCAACGCAATCGTCTTATCTCTACCAAAGTGCCCTGCAGCTTCGCCTGCGTGTAACTCCCAGATAAGGAAATCTCGGAGGGATGACTGAGGAATGCAGAGGCGAGAGCGCATAAATAAATACCCATCAGATATCAAATAACCCACCAGTAGGTCGGGCGAGTCCTTCGAGAGCGCGGAGTAAATATCCCTAAAATCAGGGCACTCTGGGCAAGCGTGAACTAGCTGCTCAAACCCCACTACTCAGATGCTCATGGTGTGGAGGATGCTAACTCGGCGACTTAATGCGTCTGCCTGTTTGTTCTCAACACATGCTCGATGCTTAAGAACATGGTGGAACTCCTGCATATACTCCACCCATTTGGCGTGACGGTGACCCAATTTCTTTCGGGAATCGAGATATCTCAGTGCCTGATGGTCTGAATATAAAGTGAACTCCTTGTCGGGCCTCGTTCAACTTCTTGCTAAAGTAGGTCACTGGGTGGCCTTCCCGACTAAGGACTGCACCGATACCAACTCCTAACGCATCACAAGCTACCTCAAAGGGCTTAGAGAAATCTGGTAAGCGTAAAACGGGAGCAGTAAACAGTTTCTCTTTGATCTCCTCAAAAGCTCGAATGGCAGCCTTCGTCTACATGAAATCACCCATACGAATGCAACTCGTAATGGGGGTCATGACCGAACTGAAGGCACAGACAAACCTTCTATAAAAGGTGGCAAGTCCATGAAAACTACGAGCCTCATGGACGTTTGTCGGAGTGGGCCACTCTCGGATCGCCCTGACTTTGTCAGGATCGGCAAAAATACCAGATGTCGATACAACATAACCCAAGAAATGAACGGATATGGATAGGAACAAGCACTTCTTCATGTTGATGTATAGATGCTCCTTTCTTTGAAGCTCGAACACCAAGGGAATGTGGCGTAAATGCTCGGTGCGACCCTGGCTGTAAATCAAAATATCATCGAAATATACGACCAAGAATTTGCCCATATCGGGCCGCAGAACCTGAGTCATCACCCTCATAAATTTATTGGGTGCGTTCGATAATCCAAACGACATCACCAACCACTCGTACAAGCCGTCCTTCGTCTTAAAGGCCGTCTTCCACTCATCCCCCTCTCTAACTCTAATCTGGTGGTACCCACTGCGAAGATCAATCTTCGAAAAGATCTGGGCACCAACCATCGCATCCAAGAGATTGTCGAGGCGGGGAATCGAAAAATGATACTTCACCGTGATCTTATTTATGGCACGACTATCAATGCACATGTGTCAACTCCCGTTCTTCTTCGGAGTAAGAAGGGTCGGTACGGCACGTGGACTCAAACTTTCTCGTATAAACTTCTTTCGCAGAAGATCATCGACTTGCCACTTTAGCTTAGCATGCTCAGTCGGATTCAAACAATAGTGCGCCAGATTGGGCAAAGATGCCCCTGATCAGATCAATCGCATGCTGGATGCCCCTCAGTGGGGGAAGCTCATCGAGGAGCTGCTTGGACATTATGTCTTTAAAGTCATCCATCAACTGCCGAACATCCGGATTAGTAATCTCGGTCTCGCTAGGGGTCTCAGCCGCCAACGTGGCCGCTATAATAAACATGATCCCAGTCTCTAGGCTCTCTCTCAAGAAATCACCCCTTCTCAAGATATGCAGGGGTCTCGACGATCCCGCGCTAACTGATGAGTCAACCTTACGCTTGGGAGGATCCCTAGGCTGAGTCGGGGTAAGAGTAATCTTTCGACCCTTGTCGAAGAATACGCACATGTTGGAACTACCATAACACGTGGCGTCGCGATCGTAAAACCAGGGTCTTCCTAGCAGAACGTGAGCGACACTCATAGGGATAACGTCGCACCAAATCTGATCCTCGGTAGATGCCAATCGGATCGGCACCAGACACCGCTGTGTAACTTGAATGGTGGGCTCGTCCACTCATAAGACACGATACGGATGAGGATGGGGCTCAGCAGTAAGCTGCATTCTCTCCAACCCTTTCCTAGCAATAATATTTACGCAGCTACCACTGTCGATGGCGAGCTTGCAGGGTCCTCCTGCGCTCGGGAAATAAGTGAAAAAGATAGTGGTGCGACGCCAATCCTCAGCACGTGGGGTGTGGAGGATGCGACGGAGGACTCCTACTTCTAACGATCTCTCGACATTGCTCTCCCATCCATCCTCAACAACAACAGTAACCTCCTCAGTGGTGACGTCCGCAGCCTCAGCGTTGGGCTCGCCAGAATCCTTAATCAGCAAGTTCCTGGTAGGGCATTGTGCTGCAAAATACCCTTTGTCGAAACAACGATAACATTGGATTCCCCCAATTTTGGGGCCTCCAGTAACAATAGCTTTCCCCGTCGCGTCTGTGGGAGCGCGAGGGGTACCAGAAGTCGTGGTAGGGACGGGCTTCCTAAATGTGGTAGCATCCGGTCTAGTGGAAGCCTGTCTCGGGCCGGCTAAGCGCAAATACTGCTCGTATTTTAGGGCAAGCTGAAAGACCTTCTCAACCGACTCCATCCTATGGGGAATCAGTTCCCTTCAGATGTCTGATCTAAGGCCAGCACGAAAGCACGAGGCAGTGACAATGGGCTCCTCCATAATGTCACTACGAACTACGAGTTCGTCAAATCGAGACATGTAATTAGCAACAGAAAGAGTACCCTGACGTAGCGCGTACAACTGATCTAAAAGCTGATCTCGATAGGAAGCGGGAAGATACTTATCCTGTAAGCGTTGCTTCATCTCATCCCATCGGGTAATGAGGTAGTAGCCATCACGCTCCAAAGATCTCTCTAGACTCGACCAATATATCTTTGTTTGGCCAAGTAGTTTTATCTTCGCGAATACACGCCTCTCGTCGCTCATCTCGAACCAGTCAAAGTAGTGGTCCATGTCCATGAGCCAATCACTAAACGTCTTCGGGTCCAGGTGACCATCGAAGGTGGGGGCATCAATACGGATATGTCGGGTGATGTCATCCTCCTCTAGAGTCATCCCACAACGGGGCTCACGAAAGTCACCGTCGTCATATTCATATCAGGGTCTATCTCTACGATGAGGTGGTGGAGGACGGGGTTCATCCAAAGGACGATCTCATCGAAACTCGTAACCACGACGATAATTCGCTCTTGGTGGGGGTGGAAGATCTCGGCGAGGGCCGTCTCTACCACGTCTCCCGGGAGGTGGTGTGGCATCTCAGGGGTCCTCGATAGGCTCCTCATCAGGTGGAGGGTTCGTTCGATCTCTAGGTGTCTCTAACTGGTCTACTCTCGTGCTAACCCTCGCAATATCACCTCTAAGTGTGTCGAATTGGACACCCATTCGATCAAATCGATCGAGGACAAACCTTTGGTTCCGCGGGCGTCATGTCCGTCTGAGAGCTAGGGGTCCTATCGTCCGGGTGATTGTGACTCGACATAGACTGACGAGAATCCCTACCACTACGTAACATGCAATGACCCTAACCTACCCTCTGATACCAATTTGATGCAGTGACAGGCCAGACACGGAGTGAACTCGCTAAATGCAGCCCTAAATGTGATGCAGTGGAATGCTAGTGCAAAGAGAGGTCCGCCCAAAAATTACAACAAATAATTATTTATTATAAAACTAACAGCATGGGCACTTGCAGTTCCAAATAGGTAAGTAACGAAGAACGAGTATTAATTTTCAAACGATGATGGCACAAATAATCTTAAGCACGCATGGAATAGTCTCCGCAAATCACACGAACGGGGATACTAATAGCAAATAAAAGTAACAACCAATACATATATGGTGCCAAATAAACAACAGTGAAGGACACAACTTCATACCACAATTTATGCGTGCAGGCGGCAGCGACGAAGAGTGTGAAAGACATCCAAGGTTTCAGTAACGTCGGGGTCAGGTGCTTTGAAGTGGGTCCACGACAGAGGGGGAGTGGTTGGCCGGCGGGATGACAAAGAGAAGGAGAAGAGTGAAATCGTGGCTGACAGTTGATGGCAGGGCTTCAAGTGGGAAGGCAGGATGACGGGGAGTCGGGCTCTGTTTGACAGGGAAGAGGCCTTGAAGGAGGGGTGGGGGACAATGTTGGTTCAACTCAAAATTTAGGGTTGGGGTGGAGAGTCGGGCGAGAGAAAGGAGAGGTCGACTGACTAGTCAGGGAGGAGGAAATGAGTAGCTGTGGTGGGGAGATCAGCGAGAAAGGAAATGGAGGGGTGGATTTCCGACAGGAGCAGGCGACGAAGTAGGGGAGGAAGGTTAGCGGCGTTGGGGCTTGCGAGCTGGTCGGAGAAAGAGTAGTAGGGCTTACCAGGGAGGAAGAGTAGGCGAAAAGAGGCTTACCGGCATCACACCGGAGAAGGCAAGGGGTGGAGTGGGCTTCCCGGCGTCACACCGGAAGGGAGGAAGACGATGCGGATCGGCATCACACCGATTGGAGACCGACGGTTCGGGGAAAATGCCAAAACCCTCGATGCCTTTAACCGCCATCTGCATACACATTAATAGCCCTAATGTCATAACCGCTCAAAACAACTGAGATACAAATAAAATTAAAAAAAAAAACCCAAATCGGACGGCAAACACTGTTTGGGCCGATCGGGGGCAAAATACAACTCAAAATATAAAAACCCATTTATGAACTTGACTCGGATTGACCATCCGGACGCAACCACTGGCTCTGATCACCCGCTCGGGCAGTGGATCACCGCCTCCTACGGGAATACACGCGCGTCGGTCGTGGCGCACAGTCAACTCTGAGTTTCCATTATGTTATAAAAGGTGACTTGTGTTTATCTATTATTTCTTTATGTGATTTTACCTCTGATAATTTTGCATGCTTCTGTCAGGAAAGAAAATTAGTTTGTTGCACAAGCCTTATAATTGCTAGATTACAGGTTTAAGCACAAGCCACAATGATACTGGTTGTTTCATATTTTATACTTGCAAAAGAATATAAACATTGAAATAGAAGAAGTGTGTACTCGAACTATATTCATTTAGTTTATCTATAAAAGATTCTTTTAATTTTTCCTTCTCTCTCAAGTACCATTTCACTGAGTTTATAAACCCTTAAAAACAGTCTTATAACAAGCAAGCACTTTATGTAACATCTCAACCTATATACTGGAAATGTTTAATGACTCATTCGGCGACGTGTCATCCGACTATCCAGCGACGTGCCATTAGACTATCCAACGACGTGCCATTAGACTATCCGACGACGTGCCATTCGACTATCCGATGACAAGCCATCCTACTGTCCGACGGCATGCCATCCGACTGTCTGACGACAAACCATCCGACCATCGAATCTCCGACAATATGTCATTTGGCTGTCCAACGACATGTCATACGAATATCTGACATGTCACGACATGCCATACAACTGTCCAGCGACATGCAATCCGACTGTCCGACGACATGCCACGAAATGTCATCCGACTATTCGAGGACAAGCTACCATACTGTCTGACCATCCGACGACATGCTACTACATGCCATCCAACTATTTGATGACATGCGACGACATGCCCAAGAACTATGCGACGACATGCTTTCCCATTGTGTGATGGCATGCCATCTGATGGTACCACAATATGCCATCTGACATCTTTTATCTACAAACAATAACATTTATTTCTTCACTTATAGTTGTCCGACGACGTGCCATCCGACTGTCCGACGACATGCCATCCGATTGTCCGACGACATGCCATCTGACTGTCCGATGACGAGTCGTCCGACTGTCCGATGACGAGTAGTCCGACTGTCCGATGACGAGTCGTCCGACTGTCCGACGACGTGGCACGACATGTCATACGACTGTCCGATAATATGCCATGACATGTAATTTGACTGTTCGACGATGTACGTGCCCATGTTGCTATCTTTTACAGGTGCAGATGTTATGGTGAGGCTGATTTATGTTTAAACTTGCAATGGTTTGGGCAAAATACATTAGTTCCTCTAGTTTGCTTCTAGTATAATTATTGGCAAGCTATGTTTCTTTTTGATTTTTTACATGATAATGACTCACCATGGTTATAACATTTTGCTATTTGGCAGGGGACGCACTCAACCAAAACATTGTCTGAGGTAAGTGGGACAGGGAAGAAGCCATACAAGCAAAAGGGAACTGGGCGAGCAAGGCATGGTACATTGCGTGGTCCACAGGTTAATTTTATCACTTTTGAGTTGACTCTCTGTTTCCTCGCAATCCTTTGTGTTAGATATGACATGAGCCACCCAGTGGATATGTCCTTGACCTTCAAAAGTGGGGCTGAGATTTTACCTTCCCCACAAGTTTTAAAAAATGTGGACACCTTTCAAACTAATGTTATGAAAAAAATAAAAGTTTATTGTATGTTTTAACAGTTTAGGGGTGGATGCACTATGCATGGACCTAAGCCTAGAAGTCATGCAATCAAGCTCCAGAAGAAGGTTAGGCGTCTGGGGTTGAAAATTGCATTGTCAGCTAGAGTTGCAGAAGGGAAGGTAATTTTAATATTTTCTTTTTGTATGTCATATCATCACTGTTTCTTTTTGCGGAGATGTAAATATCATATTTTATTGAACACTTAGCCCTCTATTCTCCAAGCCTCTTAGCCGACAAGGTGTGTCAACTGAGTCCTGTCATCCCTTCAGTGGCCAACACATCCAGTCCTTTTTTTACTCCCTATTGATTGAAGTAGAAGAATGGTGTGAAAATTGGTTATGAGGAACTTCTAGGCTACCCCTATTTCGTCTATTCATATTGTTTGTAATGACTCCCCAAGAAAATTTTCACCTTTTGTTATCCTAGACTCATCCAAGTGTAGTGTTAGGGGAAACCTCAAGGCCCAAATCCTCCAAATGTAACACCCCAGTTAAAGAATACTCTTTTTTCTTAGTTAACTAGTAGCCGTGTACAGGTTTCCCATGTGTACAGTGTGCGATAGAGACAATGCATAACCGTCACTAGATCCACAATCCAGTATTGTTCTAGTCTGGAACGGAATCTTGAAACGACTGTGGAGGGCTCCTCTTGAATCACGCTCCTCACTACTAGCTCGTCAAAACAATTCATATACTTAGCAACATACATGAATCTTTGTTAAAGGGTAAATATTTGCTTGATGAGGCGTCTCCTATATGATGCCAACTAATATCTATGACACAATTTCCGCTTCATCTGCACCCAGCTAGTGATGGGACAAAGATGATCTTGCTTAAGGATCCTCTCAACGATATTGTAGTATGCCCTCGTCTGATCTAGTAATCTAAGTTTCGCAAACCTGACGCCACACTCACTGAATAGCTTGTACCAATCTAGGTAGCATTTCATGCCCATTAGTCAATAGTTAAAGGACTCGGGACTCGGCAAACCATCAAACTGTGGGGCCACTCTATAAAGCATATACTCAAAATCCTCCTCGGAATGATGATCGTAATAATTAAAGACTCTTGCATAGTCGAATCATGTCAAAGGATCAATATGATCCCTACGAGCGAGGAGCTGGGGATAAGGTTGATAATTGTAATAGTATGATTATCTCTTTGGAGTGACTCTATCTGAAAAATGATTCTATAGACTCAACCGTCGCGTATCACAATAAGGCTTGAACCTGGGGCTTTGAACCAACTGTTACAGGACGAATCTACAAGTGGCAGCCGTAGTGATGTCCTAACCCTAAATGAAGATGAAAATGTGCACAGGCATGTAATCTGATGGGCAGCTTACTCATGAATAGACCATAATGCAATGTAGCTCAATCATGCAATTAATTCTGACATGCATTAAACAATGTTAATTTTAAAATTCTGCACAAGCGTCGCAATTGTTTACAAACAAATAACATTAAAAAACTATCAGAAGTGCATAAAAATAAAAAGTTACATCTTTACAATGTAAGGAAATGAAAGTAAAAGTAAATTTTCATCGAGTGCGTTGCGTTCAAGGAGGATGTGATGGGCTTGGGAAGGCCGCGGGTGCGTTGTGTTGGGTCGTGCGAGTGGTTGGTGGGGAACGGGGGTTGTAATTTCAAAGCTAGAGAAATTTTAGAGATTTTAGGTGTTTGAAGGTTTTAAGGTGGGGGAAAATGCTTTGTCGACGTTCCTCTGAAAAATTATGTTTCCCCCCTGTTCATGTGTTATAGCTGTCGGGCATATGTCCATATATTTTATTTACTTCTGTATGCATTATAAAGATTTGGAATGAAACTATAAGGAAAGACATGATGTACTTAGGCATTAATGAGATTATGACTAGATAGGGCACAATGTCGACAAAGAATCCATATAGCCGACCCCACTATGATGGAATAAAGGCTTGAGTCTTGTTGTTATGCATTATTAATTATAATACATTCAACTTCGATTTATAAATTAATTATAATTATGTACATCATTAATTATTTCCATCAAAGCAAATTAAAGAATAGTGATGTGATTGTCATCATATTTACAAAATAGGAGTAATATAAATATAATAATCGATTAATTGATCTCATCTTTTCTCTTCCCTCACATATTTTTATTGTAAAAAGAATAAATCACGAGTGATAAAATGGGAAAGGGCATGTTTCACCTAAGAGTAGTTTTCTCTTATTATATTGTGTAAATATAGATATGGCATTAAAGAGAAACTATTTTAGCTGAGATGGCACAAACCTTTATAACATGTACATGGTTGTAGATGTTGGAAGTCAGGTTCACGACGGTTTTAGTCTGAAATGTCGGATGTCGGATTGCGGGGATATTTCAGAGATATTTTACAATGTAGGATTTTAATACAGTAACAACAACACTCGAGCCTTTATCCCACTATAGTGGGGTTGGTTATATGGATCATTTGTCGCCATTGTGCCCTATCTTTAGTCATAATCTCACTAATGCCCAAGTATATCATGCCTTTCCTTCTAATTTCATTCCAAGTCTTTATTGGTCCACCTCTCCCCCTTTTAACATGTCTAGTGACTAAACTCTTACAACGCCTAACAGGTCCCTCTAATGATCTCCTTTGTACGTTTCTGAACCATCTTATTCAAAATTATTGCATCTTCGTTACAATTGTTGCCCCTCATATCTTATCCCTGATAAATTCATTCCTAATTTTATCCAGTCTCGTGTGTCCACACATCCACCTAAGCATTCTCATCACCGCAACTCCCATTTTTTGCTCATGTACACAAGTCACTGCCCAACACTCAGAACCGCAGAACATCACTAGTCTAATTGCAGTACGACAAAACTTGCCTTTAAGTTTTAATGGTACTTCTCAATCACATAAGATCCCTGGCGCACCTCTCCACTTCAACCAACCTGCTTGGGTTTTGTGCATCACATTTTTATCTGCACCTCTATCCTTTTGAACGATTGATCCCAGATATTTAAAGCATTTATTGTGTGAACTATCTTGATCAACCAACTTAATAAGAGAGTAATCCATCTTTCTTGCACTACTAAATTTAAGCTTCATATACTTCGTTTTTAGCCTACTCGACCTAAAACTCTTCTTTTCTAAAGTGGCTCGCCAAGATTCAAGTTTCGCTTTTACACCTTCGCGCGTCTCATCGACCAAAACAATATTATCCGCAAACAATAAACAACAAGGTATTGCTTGTCGGATTTTAATATTTAAATAAAATTATTTATATATACATATTTTTGTAAATATGTATAATTGTACTTCTAATGTATGTACATGAATTACACAATAATCATGTAATAATATGATTAAAATAAATTAATAAACACGAAACAAAATTGTACCGCTTGGTATTCGAAGCTAGGTTCAGTGAGATGCGCTAAATGAAGCACAGAACTAAATGTTATCACTCCACCGCTTAAAAGAAATGATTTTTTTAATACTCACGCCAATATATCGGCCTTGAGATATCTCCCGATATATCGTGCGAAACCAATATATTGGACAATATTTTCAAAATTGACATGTGTCGTTTTCTCCACAATACTTTTATGTCGGCTGACATGATCGGGACGAAACATTTATTATATGCTTACTTTTTTGTTTATTCATCATATATTCCTCCTTAACCCTTGCATACATTTTGAAGTATGGATCCAGCAAACAAATGTCTTACTCTCTGTTTAACCAGCTTCTAGTTTTTGAGGATTTGACAATCCCGACCCATAAAACGAAGAACGTCGTGAACTATGTTTCCCTGATGGAGGGCACGAAGAAGGTTTTACTGGTCAACGGCGGCGACATCGACAAAAATTTGAAGCTCGCAACCAAAAATCTTCATTATGTGAATGTGCTTCCCTCCATTGTAAGCCACCTGCACCATTCTAATGTCTCTGGTGGTTATAAATTTTATAATGCTATCCTGTATGAGTTAGTGATGCCTGCTGGGCTTGTTTTTGTTCAGGGTTTAAATGTCTACAGCATCCTTCAGCATGACACGCTCGTGATGACCAGAGATGCAGTCGACACCATCGTCACACGTATGCACACGCGCATTAATCGCTGACGTACTCAGCCGCATGCGTGCGCACCCATTAGTCGTGTTACAGGAATATTTTTTGCATGATTATTTTAGTTTAATGTCAAGGCAGTTCTAGTGGATATCTAGGGTTTAGGTTTTTTCCAGAGAAATCCTGAAGTAGGCGAGTACTGAGGGAAATAGGGTTCATGTTGTAGGACAACTTTGCAACAATGTTCTAGTTTTTGTCTCGAATATTGCGATAAAATTGATTTACTTTTTGGCTTTGAATGGAATTGGGTTCGAAATCGTCGTGCTGGTCAATGAGGTCCATGGAGCTCGACTGGCTACCGCAAGAGGTGCATTTTCACCCTAAGGTTCCTCCATGGTTTAGTGGGGAATCATCCCTAAAGATTTTGGTTAGTCAGGAATGTGTCACCGTGAATAACCCTAAAACCATGACTTTTATGGCTGCTCGAATACCTGCTTATAAGGTGCATTTTCCCGAGGGTGCCCTAAAGTTCCTCCAAACTGCAGAGGCAGGGAATTGTCCCAAAAGATTTCAGTTAGGACAGATATATCTCAACATGAACACCCCTAGAATTAGGGCTGGAACACAATTGGATCAATTATGTTTATGGTACAAGGTCTGTGATAAGAATAATTATCAAAATTTTCTCTGAATGTTAGCATAATTATAGGTTGCACTACTCTTACTATTGAACAACAACATTCAAGCTATATGGATCTTTTGTCACCATTGTGCCCTATCTTTTGTCATAATCTCACTAATGCCCGAGTACATCATGTTTTTCCCTACAGTTTCATTCCAAGTCTTTATTGGTCTACCCCTCCCTCGTTTAACAAGCCTAGTGACTAGACTCTCACAATGCCTAACAGGTGCCTCTAATGGTCCCATTTGTATGTGTCCAAACCATCTTAAACGAGCTTCTCGCATCTTCACTGCAATTGGTCCTACTCCTGTCTTATCTCTGATACTTTCATTCCTAATTATATTCAATCTCTGCAACTCCCGTTTTTTATTCATATACACAATTCATTGTCCAACATTCAGAACCATAGAGCATCGTGGGTCTAATTGCAGTACGGTAAAACTTGCCCTTAAGTTTTAGCGGTACTTTACGATCACATAAGATCTCTGACGCGTCTCTCCTCTTACTATTAAAATCATAAAAATTTCCCTATAAATTTATATTTCATAATAATCATGCACAAAAAATCGCATGAAAATTTACTCCAAGTTGATATTTTTGTGCACGAGGGATGATATTTTCATGCATAGCATCTGATTAGCAAAATCATTATTTTGATGATAATATATTTAGGGTATGCTTGTTTGGGCGGCGGTGGCATTTTGAAGCGTTGAGAATGAGAGTCGTGGGAATGCAGTGAGGGAGCTGCGTTGATATTGAAGACCAAAAATGATGTTACAGAACATTGAGAATATTTTGAGCATCGGCCCGCCTTTTCGTCTCTCCCTTTTTAAATTATGTTATTTATTTTATTTAACTACTTTTTCCCTTCTTTTTATTATTTTTCTATATGTACACAAGCTATTATCTTTTATATTATAATAATATGTGACCTTCTTATGGCATGAATAATTACTTATAAGACTTGCCTATCTCCCACGAGGCTTAATACTAATCTTTGACTATATATTAAAATATTTATGCAATTGTATAGGCCTAAAAAGTTGTTCAAACTTATAGTCACTAAAGACAAGCATTCTATGTATTCTGCTGTTCCACATGATATCAGAGCGCAACAAATACTAAAGTAAAATTGAGACAAATTTGATCACGTAGCTTGAGCTTGCCGTTGCCGTCGAGCCCCGACATTGCTATAGTTCATCTCGCTGCTCTGCTCTGTGCCTCTAGCATTCTATCACGTATCAATTGGATCGATGCATTGGTGTCATCCGCAAACTATACACTCGGCCTTCGTACACTCGCTCCGAGCCCACGAAAGAGGTGTCCTACACCTCCTGTCTGGGCCAATTTGGTTCCGGTAGATTCCCCGGTGAACCCTCTTGAGACTGTCCAGGGTCAAAACGGACTCAAAATCACGTGAAAACAGGTCGGTTTTCTTGCTACCTATCCTTTTTTACACTGCCTCAAATGCTGACCTGAGCCTGCTCACGCAGCCACACGGGTGGGAGCAAATTGATTATGATTTTATTGAAAATTAAAATTTTTAAAATCTAAATCGTAGAGAGCATATTGACCAAAACAATGACAAACCAGACAAGAAAAAATTAAAAAATGTTACTAATTAAAAGTTGGTGAAGGTAGTGATTAATTTTAAATTATTTATCAAATTAAAATATCATTTTAAAAAAAAACTTGAAGAGTGATTATTAATAGTTATGCCTCCAAATTAATATTGACCGTACAGTACATAAGTCGACTCGAAAGTCTTCGAAGACTCGTTGACTTTAGAACTTACCCAGCATTTTACATTCTACTTCAAATGAAAGAAGCCTGTATTTGCTATATATAATGCCATGGAGTATCTCGCTCGCTCGGGCCACTTCTAATGAAGAAGCTTATCCACAGCCTCGTCCTTCTCCTCTCCTTCGCCGTCGCGGCTTCAGGGCAGTCGCCGGCGACGGTGAAGGTAGGCTTCATCATGGACCTCACCACACCCGTCGGCCGCGGGACGCTCGCCGCGGTCTACGTCGCCCTCTCCGACTTCCACGCCGCTCGCCCTGAAACCGCCGCACGAATCGAATTGCTTCGCCGTCACTCCCCCAGATCCGACGATATCGACGCCGCCTCCACCGCCCTCGACCTCCTATCCAACGATCAGGTCGCCGCAATCCTCGGCCCGCAAACCTCCGCATCCGCGGCCTTCGTCGCCGATCTCGGCGCCCGGGCCCGAGTTCCCGTCGTCTCCTTCTCCGCCACATCGCCGTCCGTCTCCCCGGCCCTCTCGCCGTTCTTCATCCGCGCGTCCCCCTCCGACGCTTCCATGGGCCCTGTGATTGCCGCCCTCGCCTTGCAGTTCTCCTGGCGCCGTATTGTCCCCATCTACGAAGACTCCGATTTCGGATCCTCCCTCCTCCCCAACCTCGTCGACGCATTCTCCGCCTCCGGCGACACGCGGATCCCGTACCGGTGCCCTATCCCGGCCGCCGCCACCGACGACCGCATCGGCGAGGAGCTCTACCGCCTCAAAACCCTACAAACCCGGGTGTTCGTCCTCCACGCCCCTTCCGCACTCGCGTCCCGCATTCTCTCCGCCGCCACGGCGGCCGGCATGACGGATGAAGACTACGCCTGGATTCTCACCGCCGCCGTCGCCGGTCAGCTCGGATCCATTAATCCCGCCATCGTCCTCGACTCTATGCAGGGCGCCATCGGCGTTCGCCCCTTCATCCGCCGAACCAAACGGGTTCGTGACTTCGAATACCGTTGGCGGCTCGAGTTCCTCAAGCAGAATCCTAATCTCACATCCGACATCGCCGCCGACGAGCTCAGCCCCTTCGTATACTACGCCTACGACACCTTCTGGGCCGTCGCCACGGCCGCCGACACAGTAATCGCCGCCGATTCCTCTTTGCTTAAGGCGCCTCCGTCGAGGAATCAATCCTCCGCCCCTGCCGAGATCTCGAGATTAGGGGTTTCTGATATTGGCCCGAAGCTTCTGGAATCCATTCGGGAAATAGATTTCGACGGCATCACCGGGAGATTCAGCTTGATCGACGGCGAGCTGAACGTGTCCGCGTTCCAGATCGTAAATGTGAACGGGGAGAGGGCGCGGGAAGTTGGGTTCTGGACGCCGTCGGCGGGTTTATCGAGGATTCTGAAATCCGGCGGAGGCGGGTCGACGGAGAGAGGTAGTCTGGGGCCGGTGATATGGTCGGGGGAATCCATGGCGCCGCCGAAGGGGTGGGAGGTGCCCACCGGCGGCGAAAAGCTGAGGATCGCCGTGCCCGGGCCGGTGGACCCTGGATTCCAGTCGTTTCTGAGCTTGGGTTGGGATCCAGATACCGGCAAGGTGGTCGTCGGCGGGTACGTGATCGAGGTTTTTGAGGCGTGCGTGCGGCGGCTGCCGTATGCCCTGCCGCTGGAGTACATCTCATGGGCGAACGTCAGCGGGAAGAGCGGCGGCGACTACAACGCTCTTGTCAAGGCTGTCTCCGATCAGGTCAGTAACTCCAATCTCGAACTCTTTATAAAGTTTAGGCTTTGTTTGAGCGTTTTCGCCGGCCGTTTGGCGCAAACGCTCCTGACTGCGGCTAATCAAATAGGGCGAAGTCTCCGTTTTTTTCGTTTGCGCCCGCAGCAAAGAGAAAAAGCACTCGAGGCCTTTCCGTTTTGATCCCCACATTCTCTCCTCCGATCTCAGTGCTCCCTTTCCGACTGCCACATGCTCCCGCCACCATCTAACTAAACAAAACCTTGAAGAATAATATCAATATTTACAAGCAATAACTATATGAAAGCCCACTAAATTGAAAATGTACTGCATATAATTGAAAATAATTTGCATATAACATCACCATATTTATATTATATATAAAGATGATCATACAGTCTTATCTATAAATCTGTTGGGTCTTTCATTTATAGTGAATTCGAATTTGAATTCGAATTCAAGACTGGATCCAAATTCAATTTAGTTCATGAGCACCCCTATTCACATTCTCCGGTGTTTGACCACATTTGCATGTTTGGTGTGATATTTTTCCTTAAAATGTGATTTGCACGCACACCTTCACAAACATTGCGTGTATTTGTCATAACTACAGTCACAACCACCGCCACTATCCTAACCATCATATTAACTAACATTTTCAGCGTTACAAACTTGACTGTCACACGGGATGCTTCGAGCACAGTAACAGTTTGGACCCACCGTTTTCGGCAAACCCCGCCGCACGGGAGGTAATCAAATGCCGTGTGACGGCGTTTACCGCATTTGGACCCGCCCGGTTATGGAAAACGGCAGAAATACCTCCGTTTAGATCCGCGGCTTCCACCCTCCATTTCGATCGACTGGATCGCCTCCTCCTGCAGAAACAAATCAAGCCTAATTTATAGGAATATCGATCCATTAGCGTATTCTTGGCCTAAAATTGATGCTCCTTGATAAATATGTTAAGACTGTGTATGAATACTAGAAATGATAAGTTTGGATAATATCACTACCTTCAATGTATATTTGACAACCGGTTATGATCATCATCAAAACCACACATGAACTATGGTTCATAACCATCACGTTTGTGACCATCAACTCCGTGCCAGACAGTGCCATAAAAGATAAAATATAAAAAAAATATTTTCTATCCGGTGACTAGGCCCAAGAGAAATAGATAGGCTATATACAATATTATGCATGATAATTCATCTAAGGACACTTGGATAAAATGGCATTAAGCTTAAGGGTTCCTTTGGGACGGAGTTTTCAAGCGAAATCACAGCCGCATGGCGGAAAAATAAATGTCGGGCGGCGGTGTTTGCTCTTACGGCCAAGTGAAAAACGTCACCGACTCTCCGTCTCCATCAACGTGATTAAAGCTCTGTTTGGCGCGGCGTTTTAGAGGTGGGGTGCCGCGATTTTTCATGCAGCTGCGCCAAACAAATTTACACGGGGGGTACGGTGGCATCAGCCACCCGTGTTTTCTGAGTCGCGGAATCCAGCTCAGAAAACGCATCAGCGTTGCAGCCTGCAGCCTTGCTGTTTTTTTTTTAATATTAAATATTTATTATCAAATATTAAATATATTAAATATTAAGTTATATATATTATTAATATTATTATTATGGATTATTATATTAAATTATTAAATATTAAGTTATATAATGTATATAAACAGCACTGTAAACGCTGCTCTTTCAAATAAATTCACAGATTTTGTCACCACTCTGCAAAACAGCTGACTATTTCACCATTATTTTCCACCACTGCTTCTTCAGTCGCTGCAGCCGCGCCAAACAGAATCTAAGCTCCATTTCGAGCGCCGCGTTGGGGGAAAAATAGAAAAGCAGAATTTTAAAGAAATGGTGTTTTACATTTTTAATATATCTAGTAGGTTAGTTTAGACATATATTATTATTTTGAATATATTTATGGGAGTTTATTTTCATGGCAAAATGCAGAAATTCGACGGCGTGGTGGGGGATGTGACCATAACATGGAACCGGTCGGAGTACGCCGACTTCACCTTTCCCTACACCATCTCCGGCGTCTCCATGGTGGTGCCGGTGCGCAACGCCCGAAGCCACCGCGCGTGGATCTTCCTCGATCCCCTCACCACCGACCTCTGGCTCGCCAGCGGCGCCTTCTTCCTCTTCACCGGCGTCGTCGTCTGGTTCCTCGAGCACCGCATCAACCGCGATTTCCGCGGCCCCCCTTCCCACCAGCTCGGCACCGTCTTCTACTTCTCCTTCTCCACCCTCGTCTTCGCTCATAGTAATTTCTACCCTCTCAATCAAACATTAATTAATTAATTACTCCAACAATCTAATTTCTCCGAAACCCTAATTAATCGCAGAGGAGGCGATAACCACCAATCTGTCGAGGCTGGTGCTTACGATTTGGGTGTTTGTGGTGCTAATATTGACTTCAAGTTACACGGCGAGCCTCACTTCGATGCTCACCGTCCGTCAATTCCAGCCCACCATCACTGATTTCCGGCAGCTCATCGACACCCGGAAGCCCGTCGGGTATCTCCGCCACTCCTTCGTCAAGGGGCTTCTCTTGAATATGGGCTTCCACGAAACCCAGCTCCTGCCTTACAAATCTCCTCAGGCGTACAAGGATGCCCTCTCTAACGGCACCGTCGCCGCCATTATCGACGAGATCCCCTACCTCAAAGTCTTCCTCAAGTACTTCTGCGACAACTTCACCATGGGAAGCATCCTCTACAAGACCTCCGGTTTCGGATTTGTAAGTCGAGACCTGATTAATTTATCAATGGGTTCTGTATTCTTCTTCAATCCCTCTCGCCGGAAAACATAAAACACCACTGTTTGCAGGTGTTTCCCAAAGGCTCGTCCCTTGTTCCAGATCTTTCGAGGGCGATTCTTAATCTGACGGAGAGCCAAGAGATGATCGAGATCGAGCGGCGCTGGTTTGGGGATCTCTCCTCCTGCCCTAACCCGGGAAGCGGCTCTCTCTCCTCCAACAGTCTCGATCTCAACAGCTTCTACGGCCTCTTCCTAATCACCGGCGTAATATCCGTACTCGCTGTCCTCATCTACGCCATCTCCTTCTTCTACCGCTACCGGGACTCCTTGGCCGGCATTGGCGCCCGGGAGAAAACCTTGAGGAGGAGGATGACCTCCGTCGCCAAGCTCTACGATCAGAAGGACCTCCATTCACACACCTTCAAGAATTCCCCCGAGGCCGCCGCCGTCCATGGCAGAGGGGATACCGGCGCCGGCACTTCACCTGGATTCGACGTCGCCGGATCTGAAAGCCCCTTCACGATTACCCCGGGAACGGAGATTTCTTTGTCGCAGGAGTTAGACGCCTCGCCGGCGGACACTTCACTGTCACAGGAGTTCGCCGCCCCACCGGCGAATACGCCGGCCAGAAATGAAACGGAAGGCTTGGCGCGGTAGTTACATCCAAGGATGCACGCAGGCGGCCCAATTTATGGAGAAAATTGGGGTTAAATTGATTATATTCGTTTAGGCCGTTAATTTGTAATATAAAGTGATGCATAAGCCCAATTGTATAAGGTGATTGTTATGGGCAAATTAATTTTGAATAGGTGTAAATTAATTTTACGAGCAAATCAAAATTTTATATGTGCAACTCAAATTGTTACGCGTAAATTAATATAAATTTTTTAAAAAATTCTTTAGCAAAATATGAACAAATAATTTAACATTAATATTATAAAATTTAATGTATTACAAAAGTTTTAAATTCATCATATAAATTTTCTTTTAATGATCATTGCAACTTTTCGACGTTCTTTTTATTCGCTTGAGAAATACGAAAACAAATGATGAAAATGAGAAATAGGAAAAAACAGTTTAAATCTACAGCTTGCTTCAGGTAAAAGGAAATGAGTGAAAATGACTGACGCAAATAAATTTAGAGCTTCTGCATTGATCACAAGCGAGGATGTGTAGTAAGTGTCATCGCGTATGGCTTGCGGTAGGCGTTGGCAGAGGTGTCGATGGCAGCGGCGGCGGCGGTGTCGATGGCAGCGGTGTTGACGGCGGCGAAGAGAGAGGCGTCGGCGGTGGTGGCGGTGTCGTCGCATATGGCTCACTCATGTCAACATGATGGGGAAATGGTTTGCCCCTATCAATTTTACCGCAACATTTAAAATAATTGTTTAAGAGTTTTTATTTTAAAAGTTGGTTTGCACCTATCCAAAATAGGTTTGCCCATAACAAGTACCTTGTATAATTATTTATGGGTGCTGTTATTATAGCAAATTTAGTTCGACTTTTAGCAAATCCAAAATCCTCTTGAATTTTATTTTTTTTCCTTTTTTTTGAAAGTCTTATTTCCGCTCCTAGCAAATTATATAAAATTTAGTTCGGCTTTTTTCCCTAAATCGTTTCAGCCCCCTTCCTTACTTTCGTTCGCGACTCACGTCCCTCTCCCATGCAAGAATCTCGGGCATTGCCCAAACGGCACCTCTCCCATTTCCTTTCGCAACGCCCCTTTCTCTCTTTTTCACAATTCTTGGGCAGGTCGTTCCCAGCCGGAGCCGCTAGCCCTGCAAGGACGAGCCCCCCCCCCCCCCTCCTCCATCACCACCCGGAGGAGGGCGGCCTCGCCGCAGCCGGCTCCCGCGAGGGCTGGGTGGCCTCGCCACTGCCAACCCTCGTGAGGGACGCCCGAGGTCGCCCGTGCCCGGGCGACCTCGCTGCGGCCCGAGGACGCTCGTGCCCGATTGGCTGCAGCCGCCTAATCGCGGTCGGCCGCAGCCTCGTAGTCGCGGTCGGCTTCCCCTCTCGGCTGCCCGCCGTGCATAGGAGGGGTGGACGCCGTCGTCGTCGGGTGTAACAAAAGGGGGAGAAGGGTCGCCGGTAAAGGCAGACCGGGGAGGAGAGAGGAGAAAGCTTAGGGGAGAGAGACAAAGGATAAAAGTAAGATTAAGAGTAATAGCATGCTTCCTTATAATAATGACTATACAATGATATACATACACAACTCACGGCCAGATGACCGTTGGACTTATCGGCTACATATATGGTTACATGGTTTTGAATAAAAGTTTATACATGCTACATATATGGCTACATTCCCTGCCCTGCCCGATTTTGCTGCCCTGACCGTTCAGAGCTGCTCGGGCCTCTTCGCTTTTAAACCATCCAGCGGCTCTTCCTTTTTTAATCCTTCTTATCTCCTCCGCTTTTAGATCATTTCCAGCGGTAGGGTTTCAGTATTCCTCCTCTTCCTGCCAGTGAGAGTTCGGCGACGATGAGGAACGTCGGGAAGCTTTCAAAGGCGGTGAAGTAAGGATGTCGCCACTCTATGAGACCAATGAAGGCCATTGTTTGGGAAGATCTTCTCTTCAGGTATCTCTGTATCTCCACCACATGCTCCCGGTTGTTGCTTAAAATTCAGAGAGAGTGTGGATCTTGTACTAGGACTCCAGATCTGTGATTTATCGTTTACTTTTTTGTTAATCTGTTGAGAAGCAAGTAACGGGATGACATGAGAAATAGTTTCGATGATAATTTGCCTGTTGTTGCCTCTGATTAAAGTGTTGTCTGATTTCTCTGTGTTGCTTGAGTCTTCCAAATCTGTCTCTGTGAGATCATGCGATGATCCCAAAAGTTTTATGTTATTATTGTTTTTATCTATATTTGGGATGACATTTTTGTAAACATGGTTGTGATCTTCCCTAAGCTGAGCAGATCGTTGTCCTTTGCGTTTTATATGCTTGGATTAGACTGTTGTCGTGATGCTGGGATGTCGTCCTGTGAAGAATACGAATCATTAGTAATTAGAGGACGATTTTTGACTTGGATGACATTGGATTTGTTTTGAAAGCTTTCTTCCCCGTCATCCGTTTGTATTTGTGCATAGGGTGCCGATTTGCGTTCCTCTTTTCTGTCGTTGACCTGTCCATAAGGAAATTGATTATTAGGTATCACCAAATCTATTTTTGGGATGACAGTGGATGTAGACTGAATTATGTCTTCCCTGAATGATTCCCGTGTTGTTGATGCTTCTTTCTGCGAAGCAGAAGATGGGTTAAAAAAGTTATTTGTAAAGTTATTGGGGATGACAAAACTAGTGTCTTGGAGAACATCTTCCCTGTATGATTACTTTGCGGCCGCCTCTTTGCATGTGCATGGTAGATTTAATCTTTGGCATGTCTTCTTATCTAAGCTGGACAAATTTTCCCATGTTGCTTCCTCTGATAGCAACCCTTCCCAGTGAATTAATCCTTGATGAACTTAATGTCCATCTTGTACGATGATGCGTGTTTCCAAAAGTTCAAGAGGATATCGAGGGACATTCACGATATCTGGTAAATCATGAATTTCATACGCGGTGTTTTGATGATATGACTTAAGTAAGCTAACGTGAAAAACTGAATGAATTTTGGCAGAATTGGCAAATTTTGTTTATATGCTACTTCGCCTATTCATTCTAAAATTTTAAATGGCCCAAAATAACGCAGCTGAAATCGTTTACATGCTTTTGTGTGTAGGAACAATTGGCGATATGGGTGCAATCTTAACAGCACCAAATCACCTTTTTGAAAAGATATAGCTTTTCTTCTTTTATCTGCGTTTAATTTCTTTTTTTTCTGGGCTTGCTGTAAATGATTCTGTAGCTAACAGATAAGCTGATCCCTGGGTATGGATTGTGATAAAACATGGGTGGCCGGCAGACCACCATCCTGATTATGTAAGAAATCTGGTGGAGGTCGGCCAAACATGGCTTCATAAGGGGACATACCGGCAGCGGCGTGATAACTAGTGTTATAGTGGTACTCAGCCCAGCTCAAAAGGTGTGCCCAGTGTTGGGGATGTTGATAAGCAAAAATCCGCAAGTACTGGTTAAGACAACGATTAACTCGCTCGGTCTGGCCATCAGTCTGTGGATGGTAAGCCGAGCTAAAATGTAGTTGTGTCATTAGTTTGAAAGTACGTCATCCAAAAAGTGCTTAAAAAATTGAATCGCGATCCGAAACAATTGTTCCAGGAAGTCCATGTAGTTTGCTATAATATTCCAAAAATACTTGGGCCACGATAGGTGCAGAATAATGTGTCGGTAATTGTGCGAAATGGGCTGCTTTGGTTAATCTATCCACCATTACTAATATTGTGGTATACTTTTTAGATTTGGGTAAGTGCGTAATAAAATCGATAGTAATATCTGCCCAAATTTGGGACGGAATAGGCAAAGGTTGTAGCTTATCATATGGTAAAGCATTGCAATCCTTTGCCTTCTGACATATGTCACAACGTTGAATATAACTATGGACATCAGTGTGCATGTTTGGCCAATAATAATAGTGTCCTAAACGATGAGAAGTTGCCGTGACGCCAGAATGACCTCCGACCTTAGTATCGTGTGCTTCGCTTATGAGTATTGTGCGTATTAGAGTTTGGGATGTATAAGCATTTTTTATGAAAAAAATTTCCTTCTATCTTTGTCCAATGAGGTAGCGACAATTGGTCGGATGCTAGTTTTCCTTGTATTTAGTTAGCTAACTCATCATGTTCGTATAAAGAGAGTAAATCAGCGAAAATATTAGAATAGGAAAAAGATATATTCTGCATCCCGAGTATATGAGGGTGTTCTATTGGTTCCCCGATTCGGGAGAGGGCATCCACAACAGAGTTTTCTTTTCCTGGGCGAAAAAGTATTGAGTAGTTAAATCCTAACATTTTAGACAAAAATTTATGTTGCTCTGGCATCGTTATAACCTGAGAGTTTAAATTGTGTAAAGTCTGGTGGTTAGTCAAAATAGTGAATGATGTCCCGATTAGATAATGTCGCCATTTGCTAACAGCGCATGTTATTACTAATAATTTCCTAAGATATGTGGATTTAGCTTGATCTTTAATGGAGAACTTTTTACTAAAATACTCTATAGGGTGACCCTTTTGAGATAGAACTGCTCCAATGCCCACTAGAGATGCATCTGATTCTATAACAAAAGGAAGGGAAAATTCCGGTAAAGATAAAACTGGAGCTGAAATAAGTAACGTTTTAATTTTCAGAAAATCTTGTTCGGCTGAGTCGATCCAAAGAAAACCGTTCTTTGTTAATAAGTCTGTAAGTGGTGCTGTTATTATGCCGTATTGGCGTATAAAACGTTGGTAATAACCCGCAATACCTAAAAACGCTCTAAGTTGTTTTTGGGTTGTCGGTACTGGCCAATCCTGGATTGCTTGTATTTTTGTTGGATTTGGGATGACTCCCGTTTGGGCAATAATGTGCCCGAGAAATTCGACTGTAGATGTAAAAAAGGAGCACTTAGAGGCTTTGATAGCTAACTTGTGTTCAAATAGGGTTTGAAAAACTGAGCGGAGGTGTGATATATGGTCATGTTCCGTTTTGTTGTAAATAAGGATGTCGTCAAAAAAATCACTACAAAACGTCGTAGAAAAGGTTTAAAAATAGTGTTCATTAATGACTGAAAAGTTGCTGGTGCGTTGGACAGATCAAAAGGCATGACGAGAAATTCATAAAACCCATTATGAGTTCTGAAAGCTGTTTTATGTATGTCTTTGGAGTCCATTCTAACCTGATGGTAACCTGACTGTAAGTCTAGTTTTGAAAAAAAATTGCTCCACAAAGTTCATCTAGCAGTTCATCAATTGTTGGCATAGAAAAATTGTTTTTAAGAGTTAGAGAGTTTAAAACTCTGTAATCAACACAAAATCGCCAGCTGCCGTCTTTTTTCTTAATTAATAGTACTGGAGAACTAAAAGTAGATGTACTTGGGCGAATCAATCCTTGGTCTAACATCTCCGCTATTAGTCGTTCTATTTCATTTTTATGCAAATAAGGATATCGATAAGGCTTAACCTTAGCAATTTTAGTTTCGTCTATTAACGGAATTTTATGATCTAAAGTTCGAATTGGTGGTAAACCAGTAGGTTTCTGGAAAAGGGAGTGAAATTCGAAGAATAAATTTTATAGGAGCTGATTACTAGTACTTGGAATGACTGACGCTGACTGGAAGGTATTGGTTTTGGTAGGATCAGATTGCATGCATAATAACATAGAATCTATGGAGTCTTGAGCCACCAATTTTTTAATTTGAGAAGGGGATACTAATCTTGAGTTTAATGTTTGGTCTCCCTTAATTTTATATGATTTGTCATGGTAATTGAAAAGCATTTCTCGTTTGGCGTAGTCTGTTGTTATAGGGCCCAAGGTTTCGAACCAGTTAAAACCTAAAATTATATTTGTCACATGCAGGTCAGTGATATATAAATCAATAATGAAATTGATGTCTTTGATGATTAATGTTACTCGAGAGCAAAGCTTCTTACAAAACATGTTGGTCTCATTACCTACATGTATCCTAAAAGGGGGAATTGTTATAATTGGTAATTTAAGAAATACCGTCGCATGCTTAGTAATAAAATTGTGAGTACTTCCATTGTCCAGGAAGATGTGCATAGTTGTTTGTCCTATTTTCCCCTGCACCCGTTGTGATTTAGATGGGAAAGTTCCCATAAGCGCGTTAACACTTATTTCGGGACTATCTTCTAGATCTGGTGTATTTTCTGGAACCGATATCATTTCTAAGTCGTTAGTCAGAGCTTCTAAATTCTCCTCGTGATCGCCTTCTAAAATGAACAGTGCATATTTGTTTTTGCATTTATGTCCCGGTGTATATCGTTCGTCACAGGTAAAACATTGTCCACGCTCTCTTTGTGCCTGTAATTCAGTGGGCGATAATCTTTTAATAGGCATTCAGTTATGCTGGGAAGGATTAAAATGGGCTTGTTGTGTGTTTCGTGTAGACCCATGCTTATACGTTCTAGGGTCTTCTAAAAATTGATCCTCAAAAATTTTTGCTAATTTAAAAGTTTCATACAGTGATTCAGCATGATGAACAATAACTTCTCTTTTAATGTGAGGTTTCAATCCGGGAATACAATTTCGTTTTAAAACATCTTGCGAAAATTCGCTAATTTGACTTGCCAACATTTCAAAAGTATCTTAATAAGCGGAAACGGTAGTAGTTTGTGTAAGTTTCATGATCTTACTTAAAGGATCCTCATAATCGGAAGGGCCAAATCTGTCCAGAATGGCATTCTTGAAAGTATGCCAGTCAGGGCATAATCCATTCCGCAACATGCCTTAAAACCATTGTGATGTTGGCCTATCCAGGTGCATTGAAGCAATAAAAACAAAATCTAAAGGATTAACTTTATGATACCTTAAGAACATTTCTATTTTGAATATCCTGTTGGTCGGGTCTCCGGTTGAGAATGTAGGGCAATCGATCTTTGCGGGTAAATGACTGTAGTGATCATTCTTGAATCCTGTGATTTCTGGATCTGCGAAATTCGTTGTTGGTGCTGATAACGTGGGCATTTCTGGTATGATAGCGAATTATTCAGTGTTGGTGTGGAACTTGATGACATGGCTGTTGGCAAAGCTCCTAAGAGCCCTGGCTGTGATGAATCTGATATAGTAATGATTGGGGCCCGGAACCGGGGCAGTCCTTTGCCTGGAAGAGGCTGTCCGAGGACGTCGGGCGCTGCTGATGTATCCAAATGATCAGAATTCTGAGCCGATATTGAGCTCGATGGATCTTTGTGCTCTGTTGTTATCATTGTCATCATAAACCGTTGTAAATCTCCTCGTAAATCCTTAAATTCCTGATAGATCTTTTTTTGTGAATCTTGAAGTTGTTCTTGAGTCTTTTGAAATGAAGCTTGTTGTTGAGCGTGTGCAGACAGAGTAGAATGCAAATTTTGTATTTCTTGCGAAAAAGTGTCTTGAGTGTGGTTGATAGAATCAGAAATGGATGAATTCTGAGCCATGTAAATGGCGTGACGACGATCAAGATCCGACCATGTGACCGGCATTGACTGATGTGTGGTAAACGGGGCGGTCGGTGAAGATGACCTCACCATAGAGAGGTTTTCTCTCAACGAGAGCACCAATGTAACAAAAGCGGTAGAAGGGTCGCTGGTAAAGGCAGACCGGGGAGGTGAGAGGAGAAAGGTTAGGGGAGAGAGACAGAGGATAAAGGTAAAATTAAGAGTAATAACATGCGTCCTTATAATAATGACTGAACAGTGCTATATATACACAACTCACGGCCAGCTGACCGTTGGACTTATCGGCTACATATAAGGCTACAGGGCTTTGAATAAAAGTTTATACAGGCTACATATATGGCTACACCGGCCCGCCGTTCTTCGCGGGTTAGGTTCTCTTTCGGCCCAGGGGTAGGATCGCCATTTTCCAAAAATGATGTCCTTGTGCTTCAATATGAGCACTCTCATTGGCTGGTAAGGTCCGATAATTATCATCTGCATTTAGCAGGTAGGTTGAGAGAATTTTTTTTGCAAATTTTATTTTTGGAATATAACCACTGATATGTCTGTTATTGACCGATATATTCGTTGATATATCGTCTGAAATATATCCTGATATTCTATAGATTATTTTTTTCAATTTATTTTAATTAGTGTCTATGATCTAATGGACAATAGATTAAAATTATTTCATTATTTAGGTTATTTTTTCTTCCTTGCTCAAGTCTATTGTACAACCCATATTTATTGAGGTTGGGCTCGGTCAATACAGAAGTCAAAGTCAACAGATCAAAACAAAAGTCAAAGTCAACATTCAAGAACAAATGAAGACCTGAGCGAGTATGGTGAGTACCCCTCCCATAATCACCAGGTAGGCGACCAAGATAGATATTCGCTCAAACCAGGCGAGCTCCACCAATAGTCGTCTGGTCGCCAAGTGGGGGTTGGATATAAATAAGACCCCCCTCACCTTGGATTTCTCTATAAATAGGACCCCATGAGTACATGGATGAGGACTTTTGCATAGCTTTTGGATCCTGCTATCGAAGACTTGAGTTGTGAGACAGTGATCATCCCCTTTGGTCGCCATCTATAGATAGTCACCAAGTTAGTGCCGCCCGTGTACCTTGCTCAGCCATTCTTGGTTGTGGAGGGGAAGTTTTTCTAAGCATCTGGATACGTGGTGGGACCTCCTTGTTGCAATACCTAGGGTTCTCTTAGTGTTCCATCTATTTTGTGTCCTTGCCTGTCAAGCCATCAAGCATGACCGCGAGACCAGTAATCCTAGGTTGCATTGATCTGAATCTTGGAGTGGGGAATTTTTCCGGCTTCAACACTTTGGTGCGGTGAACGTGAATCGTAGCTGAGGAGGAAAATCTTGCGACTAGGCGAGATGGTGTATACACGCGAGCATGGAGAGATGGTCGACAACTCGGTAGGTGGAGACAGCTATGCGACAGTAATTCCTTTTGAAGAGTTCGTGAGCAGGGTAGAGGGGACCGTGCGAGCAACATTCCTTCCTTGCCCGGAGGTTACGGCGACTTCGCCCTGTCGCGTGACTCCGCCGGAGGATGGCGGTCCCCCCAGGTGACTTGAGAATGAGCATGAGTGGAAGAGCCAGAGCGACTAGTGCAGTCACAGTTCTACCAAGCGAGCTCGCAGGGCATCAGGTTTTGAGATTCGGAGAATCCGGCGAGATACCAGGATACTCGCCCAAGTGGCGAGTATAGAGGAGTTACTCGTTAGTTTGAGGACCATCGTCGCTAGACCGGAATGAGTCTGTTTACCGAGGAGGTGTTGTCAGTCCCAGTTCAAAAAGGCTTCAGGGAGTCTGTTGAAGACAGGAAAATCTCTACTCCAAAATATTTCGATCAATGTATCATAAGTTTACTGGTCAAGCGGTCGGCCTTGACGGCTAAACGGGCTAAAATGCAGGAAAAGCAGGATAACAAAAATGACTCCACATGTTGCGGTAGGGAGGTCCCAGCACGTACCCAGATGCTTAGAAGAAGCTTCTTCTCCACAACCAAAGATGGTCGAGCAGGGTACAAAGGGGACACTAGCTGAGAACTTGACTCTTCGGAAAAAAGATTTGAAGGCTCAGGTAAAAGTCCAAGGAAATAGGTGGTCAAGATCTTTTCAAGATTTTGAAGTCCATATTCTTGTACCAAGAAATACATAATAAACAAAAATTACAATGACGAGCAAAATTTAGAAAGGACCCCGGACAACGCTTCAGGCGGAACCCCCCGACTTCTCGCTCTCGTGAAAGTGAGTGGGAGAGAGAGAGAGATAGAGAGAGTTGGAGCGAGAGGGGGGGGGGGTCGAGTTCGGGAGAGTGAGAGAATGGATAAATTTTTGGGTGCGGCCCCGTCTCCAGATTTGGAGACGGGACCGTTCCGATTTTGACACGTGGCGAGCTTTTATTATCTTTTTTTGAATACTGCGATCCCTGGCAATATCTTTGTACAACCCCGTATCCGGCGAGTGAGCTGACAGGAGCCAAACTGGCCGGCTCAGACCGCCCCAGAGCTCCAGGCGAGTTCAGCGGAGCATGCCGAGCCCAGCATGCCGAGTACGGGCTCGGCAATCGTCGGGCCAAGTTCGGAGTTCGTGGAGCCGAGCAGATCTGGCCAGGGGCGTGCTCGCCGGAACCAAGGGGTGGGCGAGTGCCAGCATGCCCGCGAGCATGGGTTCCAGAGCCGACCCGCTCAGGCCCAAGGCGAGGCGAGCCAGGCCGTGGCGTTGAGAGAGGCGAGGCGAGCAGGCCGCGGCGTTGAGAGAGGCGAGCTCACTCAATGCCTTCTCCCGTGGCGTTGAGAGAGGCGAGCTCACTCAACGCCTTCTCCCGTGGCATTGAGAGAGACGAGCTCACTCAACGCCTTCTCCCGTGGCGTTGAGTGGGGAGAGCACCCTCACCACCTTTCCCCTCGGCGTGGGGGGAAGCTTTCCCGCTCCTGTACTCGCCGCCCTAGCCTAATGGACGTTTTCTCAGGGCCAGCTCGCCCTTCAGCTATGGTGTATTTTTACCATCTTACCCCCTTGGGACTGCCTAGAGTCCTCGAAAACAGTGAAGTTTGGATATTTGCAGGCCGTATTTTCTTATAAATAGGACCCAAGGGGTACCTCAGAAGGCACGCTTTCTGGTGCCCGGTCTTCCAACGCTTTCTGAGATACCTTAGCTTCAGCACTTGGCTAAGGAGGGAAAGCACTCTAAAATCTTCCGGGTGTGTGGTGGGACCTCTGTGCTAGAGCCTTGGGTCCGTCCCTAATCCTCTTCCTTTGTCATTCGGGCTCGTTGGGAGAGAAGTAAGTGTGAGATCACCCCTTCCCCAAGGGTCGTACTCCTCAGAGACCGATTTTTCGGTCTCAACACTTTGGTGCGGTGAGCGTGGAGCGTGGTTAGCACAGAAAATCTTTCGCAAGTCCGATGGCAAGAGATGAAGGGCAAGGTTCAGGCAGGGCGAGTTCGCCACCCCTCCCCCTCCCGTGACGGCGGGGATGTCCGCGGAGCTCAGAGAGGAAGTGCTCGGACTCGTCAAGATCGCACTCGGCATGCAAGTCGAGAGCACGGCGCCGGTGGTTCCCGTGGTCGCCGATCCAGCACTAGGCAACGACGCGCCCATCAGGCGAGCCGGGAAGGAAATCGCGAGCGAGGGGGAGTGCGAGCCGGGGGGGCGAGTCCTTTTCCCAGGCTCGGCAGGCGAGTGCCAGTTCGGCGAGACAGTGGGAAGGGAGCTCCCAACTCGCCCGGCTGAGGGAGGAAACCCCTTCAGCGAGTTCGTTTCTTCTGCCCCAGTTCCAGAGGGGTTCCGAGAGCCGGAGATGTCCTACTATTTAGGGAAGGGAGATCCGGTCTAGCACGTCCAGTGGTTTGAAGACGTGGTCTCAATCCAACAGATGTCAGATGGCTTCAAGTGTAGGCTCTTTGCCATCACCCTCAGGGAGAAAGCGAGAGAGTGGTTTCATTAGCTCCTGACCGGCTCCATCTACTGCTTCGAGGACCTGCGCAGAGGGTTCATGTTGAGATTCACCACCTCAAGGAAAAGGAAGAGGGAGGTCGAGTCCTTGTTCCGTATCAAACAGAGAGCAGGGGAGACCCTGGGAAGTTACCTGGGCAGGTTTCAGGAGGAACTGCCCCAGGTTCAGGAGATGCCAGGGCACACCATGATGGTGGCCTTCACCCTGGGTCTCCAGCCCGGGTTCTTCGTCATGGAATTGAAGAGGACGCCTCCCGTATCTCTTGAGGCACTCCTGGAGAGGGCGACAAGGGAGGCCGACATGGAAGCAGCTCACCCAGAGTTTGCCCAGAGGTTGGCCAGGTTGGCCGTAGAGGAGGAGAAGCCAAGGGGTGGCCGATCCCAGGAGGAGAGAAGGGTCGAGGCTCGGCAGAGAGCAGCAGCAGTAGCAGCCCAGGTGGGGGCGTCAGGAACCAAATAACTGGTTGGGTTGGAGGCCGGAGTGGCAGGATCAAGGGCCACAAAGGGGTTATCACGGAGGAGATAACCGCCAAGGTGGGCGCGACCAGTTTTACCCCCAGGGGGAGGCAGGGTCAGAGACCCCCCCCCCCCTTCCCGATCAGGAGGAGGCCATGACTATCGCCCTGGGGGGGAGAAGGAGAAGACTGTCACAACCCGCATTTTTCTCACTATATTTTAAATCAGAGTAAGAGAAAATCTACGCGCTGTGATGCCACGTCGAGCAGGGGATAACTGTCGACGTTCAGGCGACACTCCAAATCCTTCAAATCATGAATTAATTGATTATAAAAAACTTGATTTATTTATTGGCCGTATCCCTCGGCTCAGTGGACCAAAGAGTCCACGGTTTCAAAACTGATTTTTTAATACGTAGCGGAAGATACTTCATTTATGACCACATCCTAAATGAGCGCATAAGTGATCCCGAAGGACCCTTACGCTGAACCAAAACTCTAGTTTTAATTTATACATATATAGGAAAATTCATTTGTTATACGTAATTATGAAAATACGTTAAGTGAGTTCTTTTTAGAAATCATGCTGATCATATGCTTATACATAATATAGTTTTACTTTTAGCTTTTAAAGTAACTAGCAACCTAGCATAAAACTTCCCAGAGCAAATAGACTATCTCCCAGAAAGGGTAGCAGTAAGAAGAAAAGCATATCTAGTACAAAAAGGTAAAACTACCAGGGGCGCCAACAGCTGACACGAACCCACTGGCAAGTATGTATGTCTGTAGAAAGTGCAGTAAAACTACCTCACAATGACTCAAGAGAGTCTCAACAGTCAACAAAAGGACCTCCAGCAGCACCACAGCAACAGCCACCTACTGGCTACCGCCCAGAACCTGAGGCGTTCAGAAGAAAAATAGAACACCTCAGAGCAAGGAATGCAAGTGCTAAAAAGGAAAGTAAGGTAAAAACAGGTAAAGTAAGGTAAAGAGAGTACAAACAAGAGTACAAGCAACGATGCCCTAGGAAGGGCGAAAAGCAAACCTGCACCAAGTGCGGGTAAACAGCAACTACTCTGCCTAAAAACCTGCAGAGTCAACATGGCCATGATGCCAAAAAAAATGCTGCAACACCTACGGAAGAAACGCCTAACATCCTAAATTGTGAGAGGCGGCAGTAGCAAAAACAAGAAACTTGGCATCAGGTTGAAAGCGTTCCAAACGCCCAACCACTAATTCCGAGTCAACAAATTGCTCAAGGGTTGACACGTGAAGGCACAAAAGACCCATCACTCACTTGCCCAGAAACTACTCGGGTCAAGGTAAAGAGTGTGGTCAAGGCTACATCACGCCACACAACCCCTAAAAGAGCCATCCACCACCACTACTGACCACAACCCACGATTCGGCCTTCGAAAGGTAACAGCCGACAAGGGACTCTCGATACACGAGCAAAACACTCGGGGAGAAATCAACGCTAAGGGATTAGTCGTTGCGATTACGCAACGCCGCTGCGAGTGAGTACACTCACTCGATCCTAAGCCTAGCGTACGAGCACCGACATTGGGTCGCACGATTTAAAAGACGCACGACCAAAGGCCGTGCGTACACAATTACACCTAAACGCCTCGATTAGGCAAACTAGGAAAAATCCCAAAACCCTAGACCTACACCTAGGCCTAACATAAACCCAACCCGACGCTAACCCATATCTACGCGACACACCTACCGCGACGCCGTCCTAAATCGGAAGCTACTAGCGGGAGGGTAGAAATCCTAATTTTTCTAGCGCGCTACTAGTAGGGGTTAGGGTTAGGAGAAATTAAATCAACAAATTTAACAATTTTTGATTATGAATTTAACATGCAATAGAGGAAAAGAGAGGCCAAACGGCGAAAGGGAGAAACACTTGCCTCGCTAAATTACCAAAAATTTCGCCAGCACAACGGCGCTATGGCGGACGCCCAAAAAATTCCGGAAGGCTTCCAATCACTCCAACCAACCTAAGATTGCATTCTATCAACACAAGGAGCGAAAAACAAACCACATCCATTCCAAATCACAAAAAAATCTACGGTGAAACTCAAAATAAATTACCTCGGAACGAAGATCTCGCCTAGGGGATCACGGATCCGGGCTCGGATCGGGGAGGGGAGGCCGGAGCAGCCGGCGGCGGGCGGCGGAAGGAGCCGGCTAGGTCGTCGCCGGGCTCGGGCTCGCACAGGAGAACAGAAAAAGTAAAAGGGGGGGGGGGGGGGGGGGGGGGGGGGGGGGGGGGGGGGGGGGGGGGGCGGCTGCTGGTTCACGGGTGAAGGGGGGGGGGGGTTTAATATAAAACCTAAATACTTAATATAAAACCTAAATTATAATTAATATAGGGGGGGGTTTAATAAAAAACGAAAAAAGGGGGGGGCCTGCTGGTTCACGGGTGAAGGGGGGGGGGGGGTTTAATACCTAAAATAAACCTAAGCATACTTATAACCTAATTAAACCCATAAAAACCTAAACAAAAAAAATCATGCTATAACCTAATAACAAAATCAAACCAAAACCCAATAATCTAATATCACTTAATTATATATCATACCTTATATAATTATTAACTAATATAACTAAATTACACACTAACACACATGCATACATACTAACACCCATATATAAATAAATACATACTACACAAACGCCGACACGCACGCGTAAATTTTCCTACTCCGCACGTACATACACGCACACTAATATAAATACCGGCACGCATAAATTACGCGCCACGCTACTCATGCGTAAATAAATAGATATGCCATCATAAAAAAAGAAATGACGACTCGCACAAATAACTACCGCCAAAACGACGCGAAAACGCGACGTCCTCGGATTTCGACCAAAATCGCACCGTAGCTAAAAACCCGGGCTACGAGGACAACGACGAAGTCAAAAACGACTTCCGACGAACAAAACTCGAGCTAACCTTGCCCGAAGCCAAACACGAGAATTCCCTGAAAGGCTCAACCGGGTCTCCAAAACAGACACCGGCTAGCTGGGGAAACCCGCAAACAGGCTAAACCTCTAAGAACACCTAACGAGGTACTCTAACAACGGCTCGAGACGGAAAACGTCAACGTAACGCCGAAAAAGGATTTAAAATAAATCATCGAAAATTCGGGGGCGTTACAGTCACTCCCCCTAACAAAAAGTTTCGACCCGAAACTTTGCGAAAACTACTCCTACAACAGAAGGAAAGAAACCAACCACTAGAGAGGAAACGTACCCGACAACTCAGGGGAACAAATGAGGGTGAGCCTCCCTCATAGCCGACTCTAGCTCCCAAGTCGCGCTCTCCAAATCCTGATTCTTCCAAAGAACCTTCACCATAGGAATAGACTTCGTCCGCAACACTCGAGCTTGAGCTTCCAAGATGCGGACCGGCACCTCGACATACGAGAGGTTGGGCTCCAACTGGGGCACAGCGTCCAAGACTTGCCCACTGCTCCGCACGCACTTCCGCAACTGGCTCACATGAAAGACATTATGAACCCCCGGGAAGCTAGCTGGCAGATCCAGCCTATAAGCAGCCACACCAACACGCTCCAAAATCCTGAACGGGCCCACAAATCTCGGATCCAACTTCCGATTTCTGCCAAACCTCTTCACTCCTACCATCGGAGACACCTTCAAGAAGACCAAATCATCCACTGAAAACTCCAAATCGGACCTACGCCGATTGGCGTTCTTCTCATACCTCTCCTGAGCAACTCGAAGCTTCTCCCGAATGAGCTTCACGGAAACCTCCATCTCTTCGAGTGCATCAGGACCCAAAACAGGCCTCTCACCGGCCTCGGCCCAAAACAAAGGGGTTCTGCAGCGCCTCCCATACAACGCCTCGAAGGGAGCCATCTGTAGACTCTCTTGGTAGCTGTTGTTGTAGGCAAATTCCATGAGCCGTAAACGCTCATCCCAAGCACCTCCATGATCGAGAATATAGCACCGGATCATATCCTCCACAATCTGATTCACACGCTCGGTCTGCCCGTTGGTCTGCGGATGGTAAGCTGTGGAATACCTCAAATCAGTGCCCAAACCCTCCTGCAAACTCCTCCAGAAACGGGATGTAAACCGAGAGTCTCGATCTGAAACGATGCTAACTGGAACGCCGTGCAATCTGACGACCTCATCTAAATACAACTCAGCAATCTTCTTCATCGAGTAATCGATCTTATATGGCACGAAGTGCGCACACTTCGTCAATCGGTCCACGATCACCCAAACAGAATCAAACCCTCTCGGAGATCTCGGTAAGCCTGTAATGAAATCCATCGAGATGCTTTCCCACTTCCAAGTCGGGATCTCCAAAGGTGCCAACTTGCCACCAGGCCTCCCATGGTCGGCCTTCACCCGCCTGCAAGTGAAACACTCCGAGACAAAACGAGCTATATCACCCTTCATCCCATACCACCAGGCGATCTGCTTCAGATCATGGTACATCTTCGTAGATCCCGGGTGGTAGGAAACACTGGATCCGTGAGCCTCTTTGCAAATCAATACCCTGATGTCTCCAACTGCGGGGATGCAAAACCTGCTGCGGTACTTCAAAGTACCCGCCTCGTCGATGGAGAAATCTGGCAACTCTCCCCTCTCAGCTCTGAGGTACAAGTGCAACAAATCCGGATCCTCTTTCTGATGCAATCTGGTGAGAGAAATCCATGACGGCTCTGCCACTACCAAACTGCTCTGCAACTCACAGCGTCCTGCGGTGATATCCATCAATAGAAACTCCTCCACTAAACGATCCGCGGTGAGATTGAAGACTTTCCCCGTCTTCCGGCTCAAGGCGTCGGCCACCACATTGGCCTTGCCCGGATGGTACTGAATCTCAACATCGTAATCAGCAACATAGTCAAGCCACCGCCGCTGGCGCAAATTCAGTTCCTTCTGAGTGAACACGTACTTCAGGCTCTTATGATCGGTAAAGATCCTGCACTGGGCCCCATAAAGTAAGTGTCTCCACAGCTTCAAGGCAAAAATCACCGCTGCGAACTCGAGGTCGTGCGTAGGATAGTTCCGCTCATGAACCTTCAACTGACGAGACCCATAAGCGATCACCTTCCCTTCCTGCATCAACACGCCACCGAGTCCAACGTGCGAGGCATCCACATAAACGTCATAGTCCTGTCCCTCCGCCGGCAAGGTCAACACAGGGGCAGAACATAACCTGCTCTTTAGCTCCAGAAAGGCCTCCTCGCACTTATCACTCCAAACGAACGCCGCATGCTTCTGCGTCAGCTTTGTCAAGGGCGCTGCCAAGGTAGAAAAGCCCTCGACGAATCTTCTATAATAGCCGGCCAACCCCAAGAAGCTCCTGATCTCCTTGGGTGTGCTCGGCCTACTCCAATCCATCACTGCTGAGATCTTCTCCGGGTCCACTGAAATACCATCTTTGTTCACCACATGACCCAGGAAGGAAACTTGAGGCAACCAGAACTCGCACTTGCTCAGCTTGGCGTACAACTGATGATCCCTCAAGGCGGATAACACCAACCGCAAATGCTGATCATGCTCCGCCGCATTCCGAGAATAAATCAGAACGTCGTCAATGAACACAACGACAAACTTATCCAGAAAGTCCTTGAACACCCGGTTCATCATGTCTATAAATGCTGAAGGCGCATTGGTCAGCCCAAAAGACATGACCAGGAACTCGAAATGACCATGCCTCGATCGGAAAGCCGTCCGTGGGACATCCGACTCTCGGATCCTAAGCTGATGGTAACCCGAACGGAGGTCTATCTTCGAAAAAACTGAACTGCCACGCAACTGATCAAATAAGTCGTCGATTCTGGGCAGTGGATATCTGTTCTTGATGGTGACTTTGTTCAACTCTCTATAGTCGATACAAAGGCGCATCGAACCATCCTTCTTCTTTACAAAGAGAACCGGAGCACCCCAGGGCGACGAGCTTTGCCTTATGAAGCCCTTCTCCAACAACTCATCAAGCTGAGTACGAAGCTCCTCCAGCTCTCGCGGGGCCATGCGATACGGCGCCTTGGCAATCGGACGCGTACCAGGCTCCAAATCAATCACGAACTCCACATCCCTGTCTGGGGGAAGACCGGGAAGATCGCTAGGAAACACGTCAGGAAACTCTCGCGCAACCGGAATCTCATCCAAAAGCGGCACACTGCTAACAGTCCCCAACACTGAGACTAGACAAGCAAAACAACCAGCAGGAAAAACCCTCTGAGCACATACCGCAGAAATCGCCGGAGAGTCCCGACGCGAATCACCGAAAACACTCCCGGGCTGACCGCTGTCCTTTCTGAAATCCAAGCGCTTTCCCCTGCACTGAATCACTGCATCATATCGGGACAACCAGTCCATACCCAGGATGACATCGAAATCCTCTAAGTCCAACACCTTCAGATCAGCCTTGGCCAGATAATCCCCCAACAAAATAGGGCAGTCCAGAATGCCCTGATCCGATATCACGGATTCACCCGAGGGGAACTTGACGCTAAAGGCACCACCAACACGATCAGGAACCCACTGGCACCGCTCGACAAAGGCCCTAGCCACAAAGGAGTGGGTAGCACCTGAGTCAAACAGAACGCGGGCCCAGCGGTTCCTTACCTTAAATTTCCCTATACACAAACAAAACAATAAACGCACAAGCAATAAACAAAACCAAAGCAACACTAAAACTGCTACAAAAGAGAAAGCCAAGCGAGGGGGGGGGTTTACCTGAAATGACCCGCGTCGAAGTCTCAGCCTCCGCTGAAGATACCACATTCAGCTTCCCTTTACCCTTGTCCACCGGCTGAGGCGGAGGTAAGGCCTGAAGCGGAATAGCATGAAGAGCGGACTGAACCTGAGGGCACCTCGACTTAACATGGCCCTTCTGGCCACACTGGAAGCAAACACGATCCTTGGACCAGCACTGAGCAGCATCGTGACCGGGTCGCTTGCAGACAGGACAAGGAACATCCCTCCTAGGAGCACCCTGGATGGCATGCACATGCTCCTTCTTCTGGACCCTTGCCCTCTTGAAGCACCTCTCAGCTGGGTGGCCCGGATGGCCACAGAAACTGCACACTACCTTGCTCTTCTTCTCAGAAGCAGCACCAAGAACCAGGGGACCCTTTTCCTCAACTGACCTCCTCTTCTCGTTTCTCGCCTGCTGCCCACGCTGCTTCGCGTTCTCGATAGCCTCTACCTTCAAAGCGGCCTCAACTGCTCCCGCATAAGTAACTGCGCCGTGAGCAACCGCAAGCTGCTGGATATCGCTCCTGAGGCCACCAAGAAACCGCTTCACCCTGTCCTCCTCGGAGCTCACCAAGCTAGGACCAAAGCGACTGAGTTTGCTAAACTCAATCTCGTAGTCGCTGACGGATAGCTGCCTCTGCTTCAAATGAATAAAGTCATTCATCAGCCTGTCTCGCTCTACTGACGGTAGAAACTTCCTCATCAGGATCTCTTTGAAGGATGCCCAAGTACATCCTCCCACCATGCCTTCCTTCTCTCGCATCCACCAGCTCTTCGCTAGCCCCTTCAGCTGATAGGCGGCTAACATCACCTTCTGGTCTTCAGTCACCCCTGAGTAGAGAAACATCTCCTCCATAGTGATCAGCCAGTCGTCCAATACCATGAAATCCGCCTTCCCATCGTACGTGGGAGGGCTCAGCCTCTGGAACTGGGAGATGAAAGCCATCCCGGGGGCACCACCACTGGAGGCACGAGAGGAGCAGGGGGGCAGGAACAGCTGTACCCACGGCGGGGTCCTGAACTCCCGGAGTCTGACCCGCCGCTCCGGATAAAAAGGACTGCATCTGGGCCTGCAACTCCACCACCTGCCTTGATAAGGCCTCGTTACTCTGCCTCAGGCTTTCCACCAACGCATCACTTTGAGCACCGGAGGACTCACCCTCAGACTGGGGAGTCGACCTCGTCACTCTACGCTTCGGCGGCATACTATAAGGAAAAATTAAAACATAACAAACGATTAGAACTTAGCTAAACTCCTAGGATTAGACAAAAGGTACAGACAATACATACATAAATATGATCTTCTACTGCTATATTTGCTCTGAGATTTTATTTTATTTAATACAAAAGGAATGATATGCTTAGCCTAAGATGGTTCACCACCATCACACTAACTCTTGTGCCTAGATCGGGAATGCATGAATTATATTATTTTTGACTCAAAAATTATGTGTGTACACATGTCATCCTGCACGTCTTTAGCTTGGCGCGTTGTGCTTATGCGATGTTATGCTATGCATGATTATGCTATGCATTCTAAAAAGGCCCTAGTGCATGCCATGGCGGAGTACACATGAAAATGTTATGCATCCCATACTACATAACATTCCCATGCGACTAAAAAGAAAACGTGCTAGTCGCAGTCATGTGGTGAGGTTATGCATCCCATACTACATAACCCTCACATGTAGCCCCTATGGTGGATCCATATACGAACACATATTATGCATCCCATACTACATAATATGCCCCGTATACTTCATGTTATGCTTATGCGTGTGGTGCAGTGTTCGTGCTTCAGCCAAAACGTGCCGATGACATGTCGGTGTGTGTATGATATGACTCTAAACATCTAACACAAACAAAGGAAGGTTGCCCGACCAATTGTCAAGCAACCTCCCTCTGATACCAACTGTCACAACCCGCATTTTTCTCACTATATTTTAAATCAGAGTAAGAGAAAATCTACGCGCTGTGATGCCACGTCGAGCAGGGGATAACTGTCGACGTTCAGGCGACACTCCAAATCCTTCAAATCATGAATTAATTGATTATAAAAAACTTGATTTATTTATTGGCCGTATCCCTCGGCTCAGTGGACCAAAGAGTCCACGGTTTCAAAACTGATTTTTTAATACGTAGCGGAAGATACTTCATTTATGACCACATCCTAAATGAGCGCATAAGTGATCCCGAAGGACCCTTACGCTGAACCAAAACTCTAGTTTTAATTTATACATATATAGGAAAATTCATTTGTTATACGTAATTATGAAAATACGTTAAGTGAGTTCTTTTTAGAAATCATGCTGATCATATGCTTATACATAATATAGTTTTACTTTTAGCTTTTAAAGTAACTAGCAACCTAGCATAAAACTTCCCAGAGCAAATAGACTATCTCCCAGAAAGGGTAGCAGTAAGAAGAAAAGCATATCTAGTACAAAAAGGTAAAACTACCAGGGGCGCCAACAGCTGACACGAACCCACTGGCAAGTATGTATGTCTGTAGAAAGTGCAGTAAAACTACCTCACAATGACTCAAGAGAGTCTCAACAGTCAACAAAAGGACCTCCAGCAGCACCACAGCAACAGCCACCTACTGGCTACCGCCCAGAACCTGAGGCGTTCAGAAGAAAAATAGAACACCTCAGAGCAAGGAATGCAAGTGCTAAAAAGGAAAGTAAGGTAAAAACAGGTAAAGTAAGGTAAAGAGAGTACAAACAAGAGTACAAGCAACGATGCCCTAGGAAGGGCGAAAAGCAAACCTGCACCAAGTGCGGGTAAACAGCAACTACTCTGCCTAAAAACCTGCAGAGTCAACATGGCCATGATGCCAAAAAAAATGCTGCAACACCTACGGAAGAAACGCCTAACATCCTAAATTGTGAGAGGCGGCAGTAGCAAAAACAAGAAACTTGGCATCAGGTTGAAAGCGTTCCAAACGCCCAACCACTAATTCCGAGTCAACAAATTGCTCAAGGGTTGACACGTGAAGGCACAAAAGACCCATCACTCACTTGCCCAGAAACTACTCGGGTCAAGGTAAAGAGTGTGGTCAAGGCTACATCACGCCACACAACCCCTAAAAGAGCCATCCACCACCACTACTGACCACAACCCACGATTCGGCCTTCGAAAGGTAACAGCCGACAAGGGACTCTCGATACACGAGCAAAACACTCGGGGAGAAATCAACGCTAAGGGATTAGTCGTTGCGATTACGCAACGCCGCTGCGAGTGAGTACACTCACTCGATCCTAAGCCTAGCGTACGAGCACCGACATTGGGTCGCACGATTTAAAAGACGCACGACCAAAGGCCGTGCGTACACAATTACACCTAAACGCCTCGATTAGGCAAACTAGGAAAAATCCCAAAACCCTAGACCTACACCTAGGCCTAACATAAACCCAACCCGACGCTAACCCATATCTACGCGACACACCTACCGCGACGCCGTCCTAAATCGGAAGCTACTAGCGGGAGGGTAGAAATCCTAATTTTTCTAGCGCGCTACTAGTAGGGGTTAGGGTTAGGAGAAATTAAATCAACAAATTTAACAATTTTTGATTATGAATTTAACATGCAATAGAGGAAAAGAGAGGCAAACGGCGAAAGGGAGAAACACTTGCCTCGCTAAATTACCAAAAATTTCGCCAGCACAACGGCGCTATGGCGGACGCCCAAAAAAATTCCGGAAGGCTTCCAATCACTCCAACCAACCTAAGATTGCATTCTATCAACACAAGGAGCGAAAAACAAACCACATCCATTCCAAATCACAAAAAAATCTACGGTGAAACTCAAAATAAATTACCTCGGAACGAAGATCTCGCCTAGGGGATCACGGATCCGGGCTCGGATCGGGGAGGGGAGGCCGGAGCAGCCGGCGGCGGGCGGCGGAAGGAGCCGGCTAGGTCGTCGCCGGGCTCGGGCTCGCACAGGAGAACAGAAAAAGTAAAAGGGGGGGGGGCGGCTGCTGGTTCACGGGTGAAGGGGGGGGGGGTTTAATATAAAACCTAAATACTTAATATAAAACCTAAATTATAATTAATATAGGGGGGGGTTTAATAAAAAACGAAAAAGGGGGGGGGGGCCTGCTGGTTCACGGGTGAAGGGGGGGGGGGGGTTTAATACCTAAAATAAACCTAAGCATACTTATAACCTAATTAAACCCATAAAAACCTAAACAAAAAAAATCATGCTATAACCTAATAACAAAATCAAACCAAAACCCAATAATCTAATATCACTTAATTATATATCATACCTTATATAATTATTAACTAATATAACTAAATTACACACTAACACACATGCATACATACTAACACCCATATATAAATAAATACATACTACACAAACGCCGACACGCACGCGTAAATTTTCCTACTCCGCACGTACATACACGCACACTAATATAAATACCGGCACGCATAAATTACGCGCCACGCTACTCATGCGTAAATAAATAGATATGCCATCATAAAAAAAGAAATGACGACTCGCACAAATAACTACCGCCAAAACGACGCGAAAACGCGACGTCCTCGGATTTCGACCAAAATCGCACCGTAGCTAAAAACCCGGGCTACGAGGACAACGACGAAGTCAAAAACGACTTCCGACGAACAAAACTCGAGCTAACCTTGCCCGAAGCCAAACACGAGAATTCCCTGAAAGGCTCAACCGGGTCTCCAAAACAGACACCGGCTAGCTGGGGAAACCCGCAAACAGGCTAAACCTCTAAGAACACCTAACGAGGTACTCTAACAACGGCTCGAGACGGAAAACGTCAACGTAACGCCGAAAAAGGATTTAAAATAAATCATCGAAAATTCGGGGGCGTTACAAAGACAGCCAAGGAGGAGGAGGGAGGTCAGGGTAGACCTGCCCTACTGTGACTACCATCAAGAGGAGGGGCACACGATGATCACGTGTCCGGAGTTCCTCGAGATGCGGGGGAATAGAGAGCAGCAGCAGCAGAACCGCCAGGAAGTACGGATTGAGGAAGTCCGGCCTCAGGCGGAGGGGGATCGTTGTGAAGACCAGGCCGATGTAGGGACCCGAGGAGGGATCAGAGTGATCCATGGGGGGGTGGGGGTCGAAGCTTCTCGGAAAGCAAGCCTCCACACCATGTACCGAAGGAGCATCGGCTCCACATCCTAGACTCCACCCCCAGAGGAGAGGATCACCTTATTAAGGGAGGACATGCCGGGTCATGAGGACCCCTTCTGCGATGCGCTAGTCATCCAGACGGCCATCGAGAACTTCACCGTCTCCCGGATCCTCATTGACAATGGGAGCTCCGTCAACATCATCTTCAAGAAGCCCTTCGACGCCATGCAAGTAGAAGCTAAGAGGGGTGCTGGCCTCTGATGAGCCTCTCTTCGGTTTTTCGGGGGAAAGGAAAGAAGTAGAGGGGGAGTGGGACTCCATGTCAGCTTAGGAGGGCAATCCAGGAACTGCCGATTCGTTATAGTGGAGGCCCCCAGCAGCTAGAACGCCATTTTCGGACGGCCCCTCATCAGCTCTTTCCGCTGCGTCCCCTCCTCCTTCCATCAATGCCTTAAGTTCAACGCAAAAGGGATCCAGGTCCGAGTTCACGGCGACCCCAAGGCATCTCGGGAATGCTACGTGACGTCAGTGAATTCCATTTCTTGGCAGGAGGAGGTCGAAGAGATGGGGAGAAGGATGGAAGAGGTGGAAGGGCAGGAGGCCGGAGAAGAAAGCAGGGAGGAAGGAAGGATGGAGGGGGAAGCCCGCGAGGAGGTACTCCCAGAGGAGTCGGTCGAGGCGATGACCGTAGAAGGAGGGGAGGTCCTTACTCCAAGAGGGGAGGATATTGCAGAGTGGGAGGAGCAGTCCCGGTTGGAGGCCGCCGAGAAAGTGGTAGAGATGGAGGTTCTCACCCAGGATGGCAGGGTGGAGAAGGTCCGCATCAGCGGAGGGCTGACCCCGGAGGATCAAGGTGGGATGCTGGAGTGCATCCAGAAGAATGTGGATGTCTTCGCATGGAGCGCGGCCGAGATGCCTGGGATCGATGCTAACGTCGTTTGCCACCGTCTCAACCTAGACCTGGAGGCTCGCCCCATCCAGCAGAAGAGGAGGTCCATCACGGACAAGCTGGCCGAACCAATCAGGGAGGAAGTCGCCAAGCTCCTCAAGGCCGGTTTCATTTCTGAAATTCAATACCCCGGCTGGGTCTCGAATGTTGTAATGGTGAAAAAAGGGGACGGCCGGTGGAGGTGGTGTGTAGATTTTTCACTTCTTAATAAATCATGTCCGAAAGATTGTTACCCCTTGCCTAGAATCGACGCGCTGGTAGATTCAGCCGTTGGTTTTTCTGTAATAAGTATTTTAGATGCCTTTTCAGGTTATCATCAGATCAGGATGCACCCTCCTGACGTAAAGAATGTCTCATTCATCACAGGAGATGGATGTTACTGCTACAAGATGATGCCTTTTGGGTTGACGAATGCAGGGGCAACATACCAGAAGATGATAGACCGTGTATTCCAGGGACAGAAGGGGAGGAACCTGGAAGTATACGTTGATGACTTGATGATAAAAAGTCAGGAGGTCGGTGTTGAAATCGAGAAATCGGTCTCTGTGGAGTTCAACCCTTGGGGAAGGGGTGACCGTGCACCTATTACACTCGAGTGAACAATCTAGGCTCAAGGCTAGGAACACAAGGGACAGACCCAAGGCCTCAGCGTGGAGGTCCCGCCGCATACCAGGAAGAATAACAAACTCTTCCCCTCCCAAACCAGGGGCTGAGCTAAGACACCTTCGGCAGGCTCTCTTGGCCGGCCGGAACATCTAAGGAGGATCTCAAGATCCACTCCTTAACTAGAGGTGTCTCCCTGGGTCTATAAAAACTGTTCCCCGCCCGCCTTTTTAATAGCGTAAAACCGCCCAACAGCCCTACTCTACGCAGACCCAATTGGGCCGCTAAAATCATAACATAGGCCTTCTAGGGCCGCCACAGAGCATCGCAGATATTTAAATTTACAGGAATATGAATTCCATACATCGGCACGCAGGCCGGCAATATAAACAAACTAGGCCTTCGGGGGTCGGCACGAGCTTGGGCTTAAGCCTGCTATTCCCCGCTTGGTACTGCAGCACCTGTACGTCAACGTCCCGCCAAGCGATAGCAAAATAAATACCGGCTCCACCTCTGCCTCAGGGCGGTGATACTTATCTCCCAAGAGCAAATAATAAACAACTTCCACAGGGTTTTCCCCGGGAACCCCAGAACATCACCAATCCGGCTTACATATCCGGACGGGCTTCACACAGCATGCCTAAACCTGTACTCACGCTTCCGGGTGCTAATGCAATTAACTGCGGGGACGTACACGTCAACCCGTCGGAGAGCATCCTTTCCCCACTCGTCGGTGGAGAGGTGCTTCCATGCAAATATGAAAATTAAGGGCTTCATTTGCCCAAGTAGAAACATCATTACCCTTAGCGCGTGTGTTGACGAAACCGTAGCCGCGTGCCTTGCATGAGGCTCGATGCGTGGCGACTGTGGTGGTTGTACACGCACGGGCTGTGCTCCTCCCTACGGCGGCCTGGACGGAAAAAGAGAAGGGGTCGGGCTGCACTCCTCCTTGAGGTTGCCTGGACAAAAAAAGAGAAGGGAAGAAGTGGCTTAGGCTTCTTCTGCTGGTGGCAGCCTGGACAGGAAGAGCGACAAGGCTCGGGAAAATCTCCAGGCGGAGGCCTGGACTGGAAAAGGTGGAGGCTGAGAGGCTCGGGTTGGCTCCTCCTTGTAGCTGGCTGGACAGGAGATATGGAGGGGCGGATGGCTCCAGGCGGCGGCCTGGACTGGAAAAGGTGGAGGCTGAGAGGCTCGGGCTGGCTCCTCCTTATAGCTGGCTGGACAGGAGAAATGGAGGGGGCGGCTGGCTCCAAGCGGCGGCCTGGACTGGAGATCTGGAGGGGGCGGCTGTGCTCCTCCTTGCGGCGGCCTGTACGAAGAGAGGGAGGGAGCGGCCTGGACTGGAGAACTGGAGGGGGCGGCTGTGCTCCTCCTTGCGGCGGCCTGGACGGAGAGAGGGAGGGAGGCAGGCGGCTCCTTCCATGCTGAGGCGGCGGCCAGAGATGGAGAGGGAGGCGAGCAACCTGCACCAGGCCGAGAGAGAGGGAGAGGGGGGTCGTGCTGCTGCTCAAGGCCGACGGGGGAGGGGAAGGGGGCGGCGGCGGGGTCAGTCTGCTCCGCCTAGGCGGCGACGGGACAGAGGGGAAGGGGGAGGCGACTGTGCCCTAACCTGGGAATAAATCCTGATGCCCCCCTTTCTCCCTTTCTTCATATATAAAATATATCTATATATATAAAATAAATGTAATTATAAATATATATATATATATAATAAACATATATATATTTATAACATGAAATATAAAACCTCCATGTGCATGCACGAGCGCTCGCATGTGCTCGAACGGGGTCACACCAACTCGTCGCCCATAACACGCCACTAGCTAGGCTGATATTTTGGGAGGGTCCCACTCGCCCGGCTACGGGGTTGTACATAATCCCCGCTCTTTTCAAGGTTTGTACAAGCTCAGAAAGAATCATCCAACCCTACGTATCCGGCGAGTGGGAGCCGACCCAAAGAAAAAATTTGTGAGAATTCTTCATTTGGGTATAAAGGGAGCTCCACCCCAGGGCTTACTTTTCACATAGTTCTGCTAGAGGCTCTAGCACGAATATCACTAGCCCGTATTTTTCCTCCTAGGCTCATCATCAGCGATACACGTAATATTTAATACACTGCAACATAGCAGAAAATCAACTCTTCTCAAGCTCTCTCCCTTTCCCCCCAGGTGTGCCTACAGCTTTGCCAGCTAGTGAAAGCCTGACAGCGAGTCTACCCGGGGCCGAGCAGCACTCGGGGTCCCTTACCCCCCAGGCGAGCCTACGGACTTGCCAGCCAGTAGGATCCAGGCAGCGCGTCTACCCGGGGCCGAGCATCACTCGGGGTCCTACACAATATCCAAACTCTTCTTAAACACCAAACTATCTCCCTTTCCCCCCAGGTGTGCCTACAACCCTGCCAGCTAGTGAAAACCTGACAGCGAGTCTACCCGGGGCCGAGCAGCACTCGGGGTCCCTTACCCCCCAGGCGAGCCTACGGACCTGCCAGCTAGTAGGAGCCAGGAAGCGGGTCTACCCGGGGCCGAACATCACTCGGGGTCCTGCACAATATCCAAACTCTTCTCAAACACCAAACTATCTCCCTTTCCCCTCAGGTGTGCCTACAGCCCTGCCAGCTTGTGAAAGCCTGACAGCGAGTCTACCCGGGGCCGAGCAGCACTCGGGGTCCCTTACCCCCCAGGCGAGCCTACGGACCTGCCAGCTAGTAGGTGCCAAACAGCGGGTCTACCCGGGGTCGAGCATCACTCGGGGTCCTGCACAATATCCAAACTCTTCTCAAACACCAAACTATCTCCCTTTCCCCCCAGGTGTGCCTACAGCCCTGCCAGCTAGTGAAAGCCTGACAACGAGTCTACCCGGGGCCGAGAAGCACTCAGGGTCCCTTACCCCCCAGGCGAGCCTACGGACCTGCCAGCTAGTAGGAGCCAGACAGCGGGTCTACCCGGGGCCGAGCATCACTCGGGGTCCTGCACAATATCCGAACTCTTCTCAAACACCAAACTATCTCCCTTCCCCCCCAGGTGTGCCTACCGCCCTGCCAGCTAATGAAAGCCTGACAGCGAGTCTACCCGGGGCTGAGCAGCACTCGGGGTCCTGCAAAATATCCAAACTCAAAAACTCTTTCCAAACTATCTCCCTTTCCCCCCAGGTGTGCCTACAGCCCTGCCAGCTAGTGAGAGCCTGACAGCGAGTCTACCCGGGGCCGAGCAGCACTCAGGATCCCTTACCCCCCAGGCGAGCCTACGGACCTGCCAGCTAGTAGGAGCCAAGAAGCGGGTCTACCCGGGGCCGAGCATCACTCGGGGTCCTGCAAAATACCCAAACTCTTCCCAAACCTCAAACTATCTCCCTTTCTCCCCAGGTGTGCCTACAGCCCTGCCAGCTAGTGAAAGCCTGACAGCGAGTCTACTCGAGGCCGAGCAGCACTCGGGGTCCCTTACCCCCCAGGCGAGCCTACGGACCTGCCAGCTAGTAGGAGCCAGACAGCGGGTCTACCCGGGGCCGAGCATCACTCGGGGTCCTGCACAATATCCAAACTCTTCTCAAACACCAAACTATCTCCCTTCCCCCCCAGGTGTGCCTACAGCCCTGCCAGCTAGTGAAAGCCTGACAACGAGTCTACCCGGTGTAACACCCCTATCTATCACATAGCATATAGCAGTAGGTCCGGCCGGGGCCCGACGCCATATACCACGGACAGACCGGTTGGTTACTTATTGAGACCAATCAACCAATCATAACGTCCTACACAACACCTAGCGGAAGCAATTATTAAGTTGCAAGAAAGGAAAAAACCCAGCCACACGCATGAATGTCCACTACACAAACCAAATAGGAATGTACAATACACGAGTACGGGCCTTAAGGCCTTACAACAGTTTGCTTTAAATAAAGTGTTTTCCAAACCTCGGCACGCAGGCCGGCCATACATGATAAACGGGAAAAACATAAACATTTAGGCCTTCGAGGGCCGGCACAGCTTCAAGGGCTTTAGCCCGCTATTTTCCGCTCGGCTCCGCAGCACCTGCAAGCCACAAACCACCGCCTAGTGGTAAACAAAATAACGGTCAGCTATGCTGACCAAATTATAGCGATCCCGCCCCCAAAATCGGGGCGGCGATGCTCTTTCCCTGCACGTTATTAGTAGGCAACAACAATAGTGTAAACACACTTCATCACAGGCGTAGGCTCGCACGGACACACACCACATGCACTCAGGGCACATTCACGGCGAACCGACCAACGTCACGTCAATTCAAGCCATAGACGTTCCCGTTCCACCACCGCCTCTTGGACGGCCAACCATATGAGCATTTTGCCTTCCTGACCTTGGTCACGGCAATTTAAGCCATAGACCGCCGAAGACCCTCATTCATGCCAACGGTCCTACCGAACGACATAGACCGGGTACGGTTCCGCCTGACCCGTGCTCATACCGCAACGACAATTTAAGCCATATGCGCAGGTCAAGACTCACCGAGTCCCGTTTCCACCGCAATAATCGCATAACCCGGTTATGTTCACGTTGGCTCCCCGGCCACTGTGTTGGCAAAACTCGCTTTTGCCCAGTTTTCCGGATGCACCTTAGAGTTAATCTCTAAGACTCCCTGTTGCAATCTACCACGTAAAAAACCCGAAAACACCCAAACATCCGGAGTCTTGCCCGGTTCAAATGCAATGCAACATCACCGATCCGGACCAACATGTCCGAATAGGTTTCACACACAATGCCTATGCCCGTTTACGCATACGGACTCTACACAAGGGGGACTTTACATATCTACCCCAAAGAACGCTCCAACTCTTCGCTCACTCGCGAGAGAGGGCTTCCTATGCAAAGGGAAAAAGGGCTTCACATGCCCAAGGATGAAAAATCGTTACCCTTGCGTTCTTCCGTGGCGCCATAAAAATCTATGCGGATGAAAAACACTGCAATCTCCTTGCCTCCGCGGATCCGAAGACGGTTCGCGATTTGGAGCTCTGAATCTCCTCCGGCGACCGGATCTAGCCCTTCTTCCTCCTCCTTGCTCTCTCCTCTCTCTAGCTTTTAGAAAGAGAACCACTCAAGAGAAATGAGGGTTTCTGATAGTTTAACTTTCAAGACAGCCTAGACACCTAGAGGGGGGGTGAATAGGTTCTGCTTATTTATAAAAACTTCTAGGCAGTATTCAATTCAATGACTGACAAAAGAATCACAGCAATCACAGAAAAAATAAAACATCACAGATTGCACAATATTTTATAGTGGTTCCCCAAGGTCTGGGTACATCCACTTTCCCCCTTCACCTATCTAGCAGTATGCTAGATTTGGCCAAACTTCCACTAATCTCAGATCAATAGATCCTACAACTCAGGCACAACAGCCCTACCTCAGCCTTGCCCCAAGGCCTACAACTCAGAGAAGATCCTTCTCCTACACTCAGGCAAACAGCCCTACCACTCAGAGTTCAACACTCCTACACTCAGCCTTTATAACATAGGCTTACAACTCAGATCTGTGTAAACAGATCCTACAGAAATATGGAAAATATTATCTAACTGTCTTGCCTAAAATTGAGAGAGAAAAGGCCAAGACAATTCTTGATCAGCTGATGAAATCAACTGTATCTGAGCTTTCTTCAAAGCTTCTTGAATAAGAACTTAGCTGAGTTGATTTCCAAACAGCTTCTTGAGAATCCACTGGTGGTTTCTTTCTTCTTCTTCAAATTCTGGCTTGATCTCTCTCTATCCAGCACTTTGAATGATTCTTCTGAATTCTGATTAGAACTCTTCTTTGATCTATCCTTAGATAGTCTTCTTAGATCTCCCGGAGAAGATCTTCTTAAGTGCCTAGCACTTTCTTGAAATGAATTGGATCGTAATCCTTCTCAACTTTTTGATTCTCAACAATGTTTTCCAACAGTTGCTTTCTTCTTCTGAATCCGTCTATTTATAGACTTTCTTCATGGTAACCGGCTGATCCGGTTTCTAACCGTTTTCTGACAAGTCTGACAGCTTCAGTTAACTGGTGGCAATCCTCAGCTGTCAAGTCTCCAAACAAGTCCTGTGCCTTAGTCTTGAACCATAAGTTGTCGAGACAGTCTGTCAGAAAGTGTCGAGACCATCTGTTTATTTGTGTCGACACAATTGACTTTGGTGTCGACACAGTCTTCAGTGATGTCGACTAAGTTGCCTTTGAGTCGACACAGCTCCTTCTGAAAATAACTTGGTCTTGACTCTCCAGTGTGTCGACACAAGTCCTGTGTGTCGACACAGTTGTTGTAGAATCATAACTTAGTAAGTGTCGACTTAGCCTTCAGGTGTCGACACATTCATTTTTTAACTCTGCTATAATGTGTCGACTTAATCACAATGTGTCGACACATTCTGCTGGTGTCGACAAACTTGAGGTCGACTATTTTCTTCTGTGTCGACACATTCAGCTGATGTCAACAATCTTGAGATCGACTATACTCTTCTGTGTCGACACATTCTCCCAATGTTGAGGTCAACGCTTTTCTTCTGTGTCGACACAAATTCCCAGTGTTGTGTCGACTCTTTTCTTCTGTGTCGACACAAATTCCCAGTGATGTGTCGACTTACTTCTTCTGTGTCGACACTTTTTCCCAGTGTAGTTGTAGACTAACTGCTATGTGTCGACACTGCTTCCCAGTGTTGTGTCGACTATTTTCTTCTATGTGTCGACACTGCTTCATCTGTGTCGACACTTGGACTTAGAATTTTTCTGCATACTTTATCAATTCTTCACATGCACATGTCAACTTTAAAACAACATCAAATACACCTTGATGTATATCATTGAGCTAGGTTGGGCTTCTTCAAATCAGGTACACATTTTCCAATGTACCCAACAGTTTCTAAACCCTATTCCCGGGTATAACCCTGGGGAAACAACCCCCAGCCGTTGGATCTCAAATCAAAGAAACGAACGGCCTTGATCGGGCCTGAAAATACCAAATCTGCGCCGAACACGGGTTGCAACACGGCCGTGTGCCTGGCCGTGTAGTTCATTCGTCGTCTCGACCGATTCGGAAACCAGCACACGACCTTTGATACGGCCTCCGACACGCCCGTGTCACTTTTGACACGCCCGTGTCGGGACCCGTGTCACGCCCCCCGTATGCGATCGGCCAACACTTCGCAGTCAGAGAGGTACACGGCCTTATGACACGACATCAGACATGCCCGTGTCAAATTTGACACGCCCGTGTTCGTGCCCGTGTCACGGCCCGTGTACCACACTTGCAGATTCCCTGGAGTGACACGGCCTGGGACACGCCCGTGTCCTAGGCCGTGTTTTACAACTCGACGATCGTCGACCGCCAAAGCGTCGATCGCACGACCCGTGGTCGAACACGCCCTGACACGACCTCCGACATGCCCGTGTCGAGACCCGTGTCACCTGCTCCAAACTTTAGACTGGGCTTAAAACATCACCCGTCCCTCTTTTGAGTTTCGGGGTGTTACAACTCTCTCCCCCTTAAAAGAATTTCGCCCACGAAATTTACTAAAGGAAAACCATAGGAACTTAAAACTTTTAACGGTACCTGGGCGGAATAACTCCGGGTACTCCTCCAGCATGGTTTGCTCCATTTCCCAAGAGAGCTCCTCCCGACCGTAATTATCCCACCGGACCTTAACCATCCGGATCTCCTTGTTACGGAGCCTCTTGACCTCTGCGTCTTCAATACAAACGGGCTTGACCTTAGTTGTCAACCCTTCGCCCACCGGTACTTGATCCACTGCGATCACTAGCGAAGGCTCTTGCACCGCCTTCCGCAACACAGAGATGTGGAATACATCGTGTAGCCCACTCAACTCCACCGATAGCTTCAAACGGTATGCGGCTTCGCCGACTCGCTCCAGGACCTCAAAAGGTCCAAGGTATCTTGGGCTCAGCTTCTTCAAGCGTCTCACCCGCGAAACTCCCTTGAACGGCTTCACTTTCAAGTATACCCAATCGCCCACCGCGAACTCCACGTTCCGGTGCTTGGCATTGTAATACTTCGCCTGCCTGTCCTGAGCGATCAACAAGCGCTCCCGAATGATCCGCACCAATGAGGTAGCACTCTCCACCTCCTGCTTCTTGTACAACCTTGCCTCACCCGTTTCTAACCAAGACAACGGCGTGCGACATTTTCTACCATAAAGGGCCTCAAAGGGCGCCATTTGGATACTCGTCTGGTAGCTATTGTTGTACGCGAACTCCACCAAATACAGGTGGTCCTCCCAATGCTTCCCGAAGTCTAGAACACACATGCGGAGCATGTCCTCCATCGTTCTATTGACTCTCTCGGTCTGCCCATCCGTCTGCGGATGGAAGGCTGTGCTGAACTTCAACTTTGTCCCCAGCATCTACTGCACCAACCTCCAATCATTGGACGTGAAACGCCCATCGCGATCACTCACAATGCTGCAAGGCACACCATGCAGTCTAACTATATTGTCAACATACAACTTTGCCAATTTCTCCACTGGATCATCCTTCCTATGCGGAATGAAGTGTGACACCTTTGTTAACCGGTCTACGATCACCCAGATGGTGTCGTTCCCTTTCTGCGACCTTGGCAAGCCATGCACATAGTCCATCGATATATCATCGAACTTCCACTCCGGAATAGGCAAGGATTTCAAGAATCCTCCAGGCTTTTGGCACTCCGCCTTTACCAAGGCACAGGTTTGACACTTAGCTACAAACAGTGCCACATCCTTCTTGAGCCCTGGCCACCAAAACAGCTTCTTTAGGTCCCGGTACATCTTCGTGCTCCCAGGGTGGATTGAGTACTTGGTATTATGAGCCTCGTACATCAACTCCGCCCGTAGGTTACTCCCGCTTGGGATGCACAACCGATGATCCTTCCTTAGCAACCCATCTTTCACTGAAAACTGGGAATTTGACCCATCCAACGCTGCCTCCATAAGCTCCTTCATGGAGTCATCTAACTCCAATGCCTGCCGAACTCGATCAGCCAGGTCACAATGAACTTCTGTCCAGTACAACATTGCTTTGGCGCTCGTCTGCTTGTCAACGCAACAGATCTCAAGCTTCTCCAACTCCCGTATCAGCCGCTTATCATGCACCGACAACCAGTTGGCTTGGGCGGGAGCCCTGCGACTCAACGCATCAGCAACCGCATTGCCCTTCCCGGGTACATAATGAATTTTGAAGGTGTAGTCCCCCAGGAACTCCATCCACCTTCTCTGCCTCATGTTAAGATCCTTCTGATCCAATAGGTACTTCAGGCTCTTGTGATCGGTATATATATCGACCCTTACGCCGTATAGGTAGTGCCTCCACAGCTTAAGTGCAAATATCACGGCCGCCAACTCCAAGTCGTGGACCGGATAGTTCCTTTCATGCACTTTCAGCTAACGCGATCCATAAGCTATCACGCTCCCATACTGCAACAACACGCAGCCCAAACCACTACCCGAGGCGTCACTATACACCTCGAAGCCCTCGGTCCCACTCGGCGAACTAAGCACTAGCGCCGTGGTCAACCGTCTCTTCAGCTCCTCAAACGCTTGCACGCACTCCTGCGTCCACAAGAATCTCTGATTTTTCCTTGTAAACTTCGTGAGAGGTAGCGCTATCCGCGAGAAGTTCTCTACGAAGCGTCTGTAATATCCGGCAAGCCCGAGGAAACTACGGACTTCCGCGACAGAAGACAACGCAGGCCACTCCCGTATCGCAACGATCTTCGCCGGATCCACCGCTATACCTTCCCCACTAACAATGTGACCAAGGAACGCTACTGAGGGTAGCCAGAACTCGCACTTGGAGAATTTCGCATAAAGCTCATTCCTCCTCAAAGTCTCAAACACCAGATGCAAGTGCTTGAAGTGATCTTCTTCGCACTGCGAGTACACCAATATATCGTCAATAAAGACGATCACAAAGCAGTCCAGGAAATCTCGGAACGTCCTGTTCATCAAGTCCATAAACACTGATGGCGCATTCGTCAGTCCAAATGGCATGACCGTGAACTCGAAATGCCCATACCTTGTGCTGAACGCTGTCTTCGGGATATCACATTCCCTTATCCTCAACTGATAGTACCCCGACTTCAAGTCCAACTTAGAATATACCGACGATCCGACCAACTGATCGAACAGATCATCAATCCTCGGGATCGGGTACTTGTTCTTCTCCGTCAGCTTGTTCAACTCTTTGTAGTCGATACACAACCGCATACTCCTGTCCTTCTTCTTAACGAAGAGGACCGGTGCGCTCCAAGGCGACGAGCTTGGACGCACATAACCTTGCTCCATCAGCTCCTCTAGCTGAACTTTCAACTCTGCTATCTCCTTAGGCGCCAACCTATACGGAGCACGTGACACCGGTTTGGCCCCCGGTACGAGCTCGATGGTGAAATCAATCTTCCGATGCGGTGGGGCTCCGGGAAGACTATCCGGGAACACATCGGGGTATTCACAAACCACGGGGATGCTATCCAACGCGGACTTTGGCTCCACATCCCCCACCATTGCGAAGAACAGCTCTGCACCAGCACGAACTGCCTTTACCACTTAAAGAACAGACATCAGCGTCTTGCTCGACCCCTTGAGTCCCTCGAATGTTGTCCCCAGCCCAACACCCAGCTTGACCTCCTTCCGGTCATAGTCAATCCAAGATTTCTGCTCCGAAAGCCAATCCATCCCAAAGATAACGTCGAACTCTACTAGCGGCAGCAATGACGCTAGCAAGTCGAACTCTTGGCTCCCAATGTGAACCTTTACGGTGCACAACCTATCCGCACGCATCGAGCACCCATTCGGTAGCAGCACATCCAACTTGTCCTTCGCCATCGAAGAAGGGACTCCGATGCGCGATATAAAATTTTCGGACAAGAAGGAGTGTGAAGCTCCCGTATCGAACAGTGTCCGTGTCGGACTATCGCTAATCAAAACAAAGCCTATGCAAACCATATTAGGCTAACAAGCAATAAACAACAGTATCTAAGTTAACTTGCTATAAATTAACTCGTACCTGTCACCACATCCGCTTGTTTAATAGCCTCCTGCTGCCCCAAGTTGTAGACTCTAGGCTGAGTCGGAGCATAGTGGGACGCGGTTGACTCCACCGCCTTGCCCTTCTCTTCGTAAGTAGCTCCTTGCTTTCTCTCGGACTTTGGGCGTCCGCTCCAGCAATTGCGGGCAAAGTGCCCCGTCTTGCCACAAGTAAAACAAGTGCACAGGGTTCGATTTGTAGTTGCCCCCAAGGCACCTGAAGAAGGAGCTGGACCCGACGTCCTAGCCTTCTTGAAGAATTTTTGATAGCCTGACTTCGACGTAGTCGGCGCTTTGAACTCCGGTTTCTTACCACCGGATTCCTTCTTCGCTTGAACATTCTTCATGTCCTTCTCCAAGGACCGGGCCGAGTTGACCAAGGTTAGGAAACCCTGTGCCATGGGCCCTGACAGTAGCAACCTCAGCTCATCTCTTAACCCTTCGTAGAAGCGGTTAGTCTTTTGCTCCTCATCGACAAAAGTAGCGCTAACATATCTCCCCAACCGGGTAAACTCGTGGAGGTACTCGTCTACATTGCTATCTCCTTGCACCAACTTTTGGAACTCGTTCTCCAATGCGATCCTCTGCGCTGAGGGGAGGTATCGAGCCATGAACAATCTTGCAAACTCTGCCATAGGAACTTCGGTCAACGGCCTTCCCCTCAACTGGTGTAGCTCTAGGCCTTCCCACCATAACCTTGCGTCTCCATCCAAAAGGAACGTCGCTATTGTGGTCTTCTGCCACTCTTCTGTTTCTGTCGCTGTCATCACCCTATTGACTCTTGAGAGCCAATCTTCAGCCTAGGTCGGGGTTCCCGTTCCGGAGAACACCAGTGGGTGGAAGCCCATCACATGCTTCAACTGTCTTTCAGTTGCTCTCCTAGGCAACTCCGGCTCCACCGCCACCTGCTCAACCCTTCTAGGCTCCGCCGCTTGGAGCGGCACTTGCTCCTCCACAGGAGCAGGCTGCTGCACCTGTCTTGCAGGTTGTGCATTAATCATAGCAAAGACAGCTTCTGCCACCAATCTAATGGTCTCGGCAGACGGAGGTGTTGCAGGCGCCTCACTTGGTGCACTGCTTGCCTCAGAACCTCGCCGTTCCGACGGTCCAGCACCACTTCTGGTCACCTATAATCGTGCAAAAACACCGATAAGTGACCAAACACTATTGCAAACAGCAATTATAGGAACACGCAGGTTCCTCAAACATGTGTATTTTCATTCCTAAGTGAACATTCATGGGTTCTTTTCATGTTATAACGATGACGCACACATGTGCTCACCACCCCTTAAAGTGAATTCGCCCACGAATTCATTTAAGTTTGACCGAAACCAGTAGTCTGATACTAATTTGTAACACCCATATCCGTCACATAGCATATAGCAGTAGGTCCGGCCGGGGCCCGACGCCATATACCACGGACAGACCGGTTGGTTACTTATTGAGACCAATCAACCAATCATAACGTCCTACACAACACCTAGCGGAAGCAATTATTAAGTTGCAAGAAAGGAAAGAACCCATCCACACGCATGAATGTCCACTACACAAACCAAATAGGAATGTACAATACACGAGTATGAGCTTTAAGGCCTTACAACAGTTTGCTTTAAATAAAGTGTTTTCCAAACCTCGGCACGCAGGTCGGCCATACATGATAAACGGGAAAAACATAAACATTTAGGCCTTCGAGGGCCGGCACAGCTTCAAGGGCTTTACCCCGCTATTTCCCGCTCGGCTCCGCAGCACTTGCAAGCCACAAACCACCGCCCAGTGGTAAACAAAATAACGGTCAGCTATGCTGACCAAATTATAACGATCCCGCCCCCAAAATCGGGGCGGTGATGCTCTTTCTCTGCACGTTATTAGTAGGCAACAACAATAGTGTAAACACACTTCATCACAGGCGTAGGCTCGCACGGCCACACACCCCATGCACTCAGGGCACATTCACGGCGAACCGGCCAACGTCACGTCAATTCAAGCCATAGACGTTCCCGTTCCACCACCGCCTCTTGGACGGCCAACCATATGAGCATTTTGCCTTCCTGGCCTTGGTCACGGCAATTTAAGTCATAGACCGCCGAAGACCCTCATCCATGCCAACGGTCCTACCGAACGACATAGACCGGGTACGGTTCCGCCTGACCCGTGCTCATACCGCAACGACAATTTAAGCCATATGCGCAGGTCAAGACTCACCGAGTCCCGTTTCCACCGCAATAATCACATAACCCAGTTATGTTCACGTTGGCTCCCCGGCCACCGTGTTGGCAAAACTCGCTTTTGCCCAGTTTTCCGGGTGCACCTTAGAGTTAATCTCTAAGACTCCCTGTTGCAATCTACCACGTAGAAAACCCGAAAACACCCAAACATCCGGAGTCTTGCCCGGTTCAAATGCAATGCAACATCACCGATCCGGACCAACATGTCCGAATAGGTTTCACACACAATGCCTATGCCCGTTTACACATACGGACTCTACACAAGGGGGACTTCAAATATCTACCCCAAGGAACGCTCCAACTCTTCGCTCACTCGCGAGAGAGGGCTTCCTATGCAAAGGGAAAAAGGGCTTCACATGCCCAAGGATGAGAAATCGTTACCCTTGCGTTCTTCCGGGGCGCCATTAAAATCTATGCAGATGAAAAGCACCGCAATCTCCTTGCCTCCGCGGATCCGAAGACAGTTCGCGATTTGGAGCTCCGAATCTCCTCCGGCGACCGGATCTAGCCCTTCTTCCTCCTCCTTGCTCTCTCCTCTCTCTAGCTTTTAGAAAGAGAACCACTCAAGAGAAATGAGGGTTTCTAAACCCTATTCCCGGGTATAACCCTGGGGAAACAACCCCCAGCCGTCGGATCTCAAATCAAAGAAACGAACGGCCTTGATCGGGCCTGAAAATACCAAATCTGCGCCGAACACAGGTTATAACACGGCCGTGTGCCTGGCCGTGTAGTTCATTCGCCGTCTCGACCGATTCAGAAACCAGCACACAGCCTTTGACACGGCCTCTGACACGCCCGTGTCACTTTTGACATGCCCGTGTCGGGACCCGTGTCACGCCCCCCGTGTGCGATCGGCCAACACTTCGCAGTCAGAGAGGTACACGGCCTTGTGACACGGCATCAGACACGCCCGTGTTCGTGCCCGTGTCACGGCCCGTGTACCACACTTGCAGATTCCCTGGAGTGACACGGCCTGGGACAAGCCCGTGTCCTAGGCCGTGTTCTACAACTCGACGATCGTCGACCGCCAAAGCATCGACCGCACGACCCGTGGTCGAACACGCCCTGACACGGCCTCCGACACGACCGTGTCGAGACCCGTGTCACCTGCTCAAAACTTCAGACTGGGCTTAAAACATCACCCGTCCCTCTTTTGAGTTTCGGGGTGTTACACCCGGGGCCGAGCAGCACTCGGGGTCCCTTAGCCCCCAGGCGAGCCTACAGACCTGCCAGCTAGTAGGAGCCAAACAGCGGGTCTACCCGGGGCTGAGCATCACTCAGGGTCCTGCACAATATCCGAACTCTTCTCAAACACCAAACTATCTCCCTTCCCCCCCAGGTGTGCCTGCAGCCCTTCCAGCTAGTGAAAGCCTGACAGCGAGTCTACCCGGGGCCGAGCAGCACTCGGGGTCCTGCAAAATATCCAAACTCAAAAACTCTTTCCAAACTATCTCCCTTTCCCCCCAGGTGTGCCTACAGCCCTGATGAGTCCCTATTTCATACCGAATTCCGGACTCATCTATGCTCATTTGCATGTCTTTGCACTACCATTTAGCGCCATTAGCAGTTCTTTTTGGTTCGCTACGACATTCCACGTCTTGTGCACCTTTTTAGCCTATTTCTGTGCATGTGTGTATTTCCCTTTTGCTGTGCATTATATTTATGTCTGTGACTGCCATGTCGACATCCCGTCCAGTTTTCCTGCAGGTTCTGGGATCGTGTGGGCGTCCGGGATAGGGCTTTCACCATTTTTGACAAAGGAGCCAATGGTCGTGCGTTTTTACCCACGCACGACCATCGACCTCTTTGGCGCACGATCATCGGTTGTGCGCGGTCTGCCCTCTTTTATGAAAGTTCTGCCCCTGCCATATCGCACGATCACCAGCTATACCGCGCACGATCACTGCTCGTGCGCTGCCGGTCGTGCGCAGTCATGCCATCTTTTTCCACTTTTCTGCCTCCATATCGCACGATCACGGACCATATCGCGCACGACCACTGGTCGTGCGCCTGTGATCGTGCACAGTGTTTAATTCTGTTTTCTATAAATAGCGCAGGTCCGCCCTAATTTGGAAATTCGCGATTTTCTCTGCCGTTTTTCGTCCCAGACGAAGGGTTCCGCCATTTCCCTTCATCTTCCACCATAGGGAGGTGCTCTGGTCAAGCTTTCAACGCCAAATCATAGCTGGAGCTTCCTCTCGGCCTCCTCCTTTATCCTCGAGCTTCAAGTGAGATTTGACCTAGCTTTCTTCACCAAGCTAGGAGGAGCATGTGCTTTCATCTTCCGCAGCGTGATACGAAGAAGACGGGCCACTGGGAGTGAGTGACAGCCTCCTCTACCCCGGACGCAGTTGAGGACTGTGTTTGGACTCGGATTGACAACCCGGGATCCCAACCGTGATCCCTCAATAAGGCTTCGGACCTGGTCGATTTCGCACACTCCTCTTAAGTTGTTGTTGTTAGTTTAGTTTCATTTCCATGTATTGATGAAGTATTTTTACATTGATAAACACTTTCACTTATTCATGTCTATGTGAGTTATTATGATTTTGTTACTTTTGCTTGAGGTGCGCTATATTCCATCCACCGCCATCCTCCTTGCCGCACTAGCAATTGCTAGTGGCGTGCGTTGCGAAGAGGTGCTTACGACCCTCATTCCGCCGTTCTCTCCACCTCATCCGCTAGCCTACTCGTCCATCCGCCTTGCGAATCGGTGCATAGCGGCCCGACTAGTCTTCATCCCGCCTAGCGAAGCTTTGCATAGCGGCATTGCATATGAGTAGTTTGTAGCATTTATTTTCTATTTCCGCAACCATCAAAACCCCCCATTTCATTACCTCCGACCCGAGGACTTCAATCTCAAGTCCTCCTCGAAATTAACTCCACCTTACTGTGTTCCTTGTGAGATCGGTACTTGGGAAAACTCGCCCATTTTATATTACTTGTGCGACCGGTTCACTGCCGTGATCTTTTTTGCATCAAGTTTTTGGCGTCGTTGCCGGGGAACACAGTCGTGTGAGTTTTTGGAGAGGGAGATTATAGATTGAAACCCTTTTCCATCTGTTCATTCCAAGTTTTATTTTTCTTTGCTTTAGTTTTTATAATTTGTTGCTTATTTATCTTTATTCTTTTTCTAATTTTGATATTTCAGTAGCAGGTGTTCCTTTTTATTTATCTGCTTGTGTGTAGTTAATTTTTGCTTAGAAAATTCTCGTGGTGAATTCTTTCTTGCTGCACCATGTATTCTTATGCGAATATCCGTTGTCGTTGGTGCGAGGATTATAGGCATAACAGTGATGAGTGCCCCACTGAAGAATGGGAGCAAAATTCTCGTGGTTCAGTGTATGGAGCACCGTTGTCTTATGGTACTTCATACACCGTACCCCAGTCTTATGGTCACTATTCTTCTCCGCCTTCACCTTTTTCATATTCCTCTCCGGTCCCACCTGGACCAAGGAGTAATTGAAAACGGTGTTTGTGTTGTCGTAGCACCGACCATGTGTTGAAAGATTGCGCAGAATTTCAGCGCCAGTTGGAGGCGGATGATGAACCGGATATCCGGATTGTCTCATCCACCTCTCAAAGGGCTGCTCCTTCTGATTCTGATGATGTATCCGCAGTACCACCTTGTTTATGGGGGACTGTTGTGGATACACCCATCAGACTTTCTACTGATCGATGTGACGACATTGCGGTACCGTCACCCTCTATACCTGCTTCCCCCTCTTCTTGATTCACCCCCGGAGGAACCTGCACCTAATTTCTCTGATGTTGTTGTTCCTCCGCTTTCTTTGCAAGAATCATCTACTCCCCTTTTTAGTGAGTTGGTTGATGATGTTGTGCCCTTTGGAGATTGGGAATATGAGGATGCGCCATGGTGTGACGAGGACATTATTCTCATCAATGGAGAGTATTATGTATTGGAGCACGGTGACGGACCGAGGTGTGTTGATGAGGAGATCCTTGCTGATGAGGAAGTTTCCACTTCCTTGTTGGATGAGGGGATCCAAACCACCACCGAGGACCTCCTATTCCCAGATCCCCATCGTCATGACTCATATGACGCTGACGATGATCATTGTTCGGAGCCTGCTGGGAGTGAGACCGGGACCACTCCCCCGATTAGTTCCTTATGTTCTGCGTCTCCTTTATTTCTTGATCCCCTTTCTATATTTGAGCCCGTGCGAGTTGAGTCTTCGCAGGTGCCTCAGGAGGACTTGGATCTTTTTGCTCGAGCCGTGGATGATAGCATCCTCTTTCACGAGGAGGGTGATTCATCCTCTGTTGAGGAAGCTCCATTCACTGCTTTTTCCTCTTGCCGTCTCCCTGTAGTGGATGATACCTTGCAGGGCAAGGATTTTTTGTGTGAGTTGAGTGAGGACCAGGCCTCCTCCTCATCTTATATTCTGTTTCCTCTACTTGCAGTTTGCAAGTATTATTATTCAGGTAGAGGGGTTACTGTTCTATCACCGTATCAGTACCCGTTACCGACACGGATATTAGAACAGTTACCTGTTCATTTTTCTTTTCATAGGCCCATTAGCTAGAACTGTATTGAATTTAATAAGTCGTGCTGGGATGACAGTAACCCCAGTAGTTATCTTATATTTTCTGCATTTTATTTTTCATGTCTCGTTTTAATTTTAGTATTTCTTTTTGTATATTTTTCTTTTGTTTTTGCGGAGATCACCCCTGCAGGTTTCCATTGCGAATTCATTCTGGCGGGGTTGTGATCCTTCGTTTGGCGGGCCTGCTTCTACTTTTCATGCGTCTTCTGGTATGCTCACTAGCTGAGCATTGGGTAACTTCTCCCCTTTTCCCTTTTTGATTTTAATTTCAATATCATATGTTGTTTAGTTTAAGTCTGGGGGAGAGCTAGCTAGTTGTTGCCTTTTGCACGTGCACATTTCATGTGCATACTAGAAGCTTTTATAGTTTTATTTTGATTAGTTCACTGCATTGCACTCCACTGCACCCACATGAGCGCGTGCTTAGCTGTTAGCGTGCCGCGAGTTAAACTCATTTCTTTTGTTTGATTTGGAAAAATTATTGTGCTAGTTTAGGATTGCACGATAGAGTAAAATGTTGGCCTTGCTGTGTTCCTAGTCAATTGCTCTCGTTTTGTGTAGAATTAATTTTTCTGTATGCTTATAGTTTTATATTTTCTATTTGCGTAAATATTTCTTATTCTACTCAAAAATTGGTGAATCCGGTGTGAATCAAACGGTAGCGTAGGAATGTGTGTAGCCGCAACTAGACTCGTTTTGCTCGAGTCGGGAGGAAGGATTATCTTTCTCGGTGGCTAAGAACTTGCCCCAAGCTACTCTTGAAGCATGGGTACATGGTTACTCAAGCGCGAGTGTGATGTAGGCCATCATTTTGGCCCGGTTGAGCTTTGTACCGTTCCTAACGTCATATCCTCGCTAAACCCCGTTGTGCCTACCCTTCTTTTGATTCAGCTCCACCATTATTTCACCAAAACCTCATAGCCGATCCTAGTCGCACACCCAAGTCGAGCTTAGTGTTTTATATTTTCATGTTGGGTTGTGATGTGGTATTTTTATTCGTGAAAATGTGGAAGCGCGCCCAAGTTTTTATTTGCTGAGAATTTGAAAATAAAAAGAAAAAAAAATGAAATGTTTGTAAAAAAGGAAAAAAAATGATGAAAGAAAAAGTTTAATTGAAAATCTTTTGGAGATGATTTTGATTTGGAGTAGGCGGTGCACACACCCATGTTACAAAAATCAAGTCTGGGGGTGTGGTGCACCTGGTTATATTGTGGTTTGCTGAGGGATTCTTTTATGCTAGCTCATTTGGGTTAGGTGCATAGCCATTCTTTTTATCATTGCTTACCTCACCGTAACCCAAGCCCCATGATTCTCCTAAAGACCTACGGATTCGCGCTTGTGTCGAACTAGTGCCGTGGAGAGAGTGTGAACGGGCAAGCGTATGGTCCCCGACATTGGTAGATTCCTTTGGAGGTGATCCTGAGCCCCGATCTTTGGCAAAGCTCACCTTAGTGGCCAGTCTACTTTCTTTCTACGCGTGACCGGTTGATTCACCGTGATTCTATTTTTTGAGTAGTAATAAAATGTTTTTACGCATTGTGAAAAATATAGACTATTTTGCATAGTTAGGAATTTCTTCTATTGTATTTTTATGCACACGGGCATGCGACTTCGCATGGTACTCCGTTCTGCAATTTCTTTGTTAGCTAGTTCTTTTTCCTTGTCTGCTTAAGTTGTGTTTGCTCGGGACGCGCAAACAGTTAAGTCTGGGGGTGTGATGAGTCCCTATTTCATACCGAATTCCGGACTCATCTAGGCTCATTTTCATGTCTTTGCACTACCATTTAGGGTCATTAGCACTTCTTTTTGGTTCGCTACGACATTCCACGTCTTGTGCACCTTTTTAGCCTATTTCTGTGCATGTGTGTATTTCCCTTTTGCTGTGCATTATATTTATGTCTGTGACTGCCATGTCGACATCCCGTCCAGTTTTCCTGCAGGTTCTGGGATCGTGTGGGCGTCCGGGATAGGGCTTTCACCATTTTTGACAAAGGAGCCAATGGTCGTGTGTTTTTACCCACGCACGACCATCGACCTCTTTGGCGCACGATCATCGGTCGTGCGCAGTCTGCCCTCTTTTATGAAAGTTCTGCCCCTGCCATATCGCACGATCACCAGCTATACCGCGCACGATCACTGCTCGTGCGCTGCCGGTCGTGCGCAGTCATGCCATCTTTTTCCACTTTTCTGCCTCCATATCGCACGATCACGGACCATATCGCGCACGACCACTAGTCGTGCGCCTGTGATCGTGCGCAGTGTTTAATTCTGTTTTCTATAAATAGCGCAGGTCCGCCCTAATTTGGAAATCCGCGATTTTCTCCGCCGTTTTTCGTCTCAGACGAAGGGTTCCGCCATTTCCCTTCATCTTCCACCATAGGGAGGTGCTCCGGTCAAGCTTTTAACGCCAAATCATAGCTGGAGCTTCCTCTCGGCCTCCTCCTTCATCCTCGAGCTTCAAGGGAGATTTGACCTAGCTTTCTGCACCAAGCTAGGAGGAGCATGTGCTTTCATCTTCCGTAGCGTGATACGAAGAAGACGGGCCACTGGGAGTGAGTGACAGCCTCCTCTACCCCGGACGCAGTTGAGGACTGTGTTTGGACTCGGATTGACAACCCGGGATCCCAACCGTGATCCCTCAATAAGGCTTCGGACCCGGTCGATTTCGCACACTCCTCTTAAGTTGTTGTTGTTAGTTTAGATTCATTTCCATGTATTGATGAAGTATTTTTACATTGATAAACACTTTCACTTATTCATGTCTATGTGAGTTATTGTGATTTTGTTATTTTTGCTTGAGGTGCGCTATATTCCATTCACCGCCATCCTCCTTGCCGCACTAGCAATTGCTAGTGGCGTGCGTTGCGAAGAGGTGCTTACGACCCTCATTCCGTCGTTCTCTCCACCTCATCCGCTAGCCTACTCGTCCATCCGCCTTGCAAATCGGTGCATAGCGGCCCGACTAGTCTTCATCCCGCCTAGCGAAGCTTTGCATAGCGGCATTGCATAGGAGCAGTTTGTAGCATTTATTTTCTGTTTTCGCAACCATCAAAACCCCCCATTTCATTACCTCCGACCCGAGGACTTCAATCTCAAGTCCTCTTCGAAATTAACTCCACCTTACTGTGTTCCTTGTGAGATCGATACTTGGAAAAACTCGCCCATTTTATATTACTTGTGCGACCGGTTCACTGCCGTGATCTTTTTTGCATCAAGTTTTTGGCGCCGTTGCCGGGGAACACAGTCGCGTGAGTTTTTGGAGAGGGAGATTATAGATTGAAGCCCTTTTCCATCTGTTCATTCCATGTTTTATTTTTCTTTGCTTTAGTTTTAATAATTTGTTGCTTATTTATCTTTATTCTTTTTCTAATTTTGATATTTCAGTGGCAGGTGTTCCTTTTTATTTATCTGCTTGTGTGTAGTTAATTTTTGCTTAGAAAATTCTCGTGGTGAATTCTTTCTTGCTGCACCATGTATTCTTATGCGAATATCCGTTGTCGTTGGTGCGGGGATTATAGGCATAACAGTGATGAGTGCCCCACTGAAGAATGAGAGCATAATTCTCGTGGTTCAGTGTATGGAGCACCGTTGTCTTATGGTACTTCATACACCGTACCCCAGTCTTATGGTCACTATTCTTCTCCGCCTTCACCTTTTTCATATTCCTCTCCGGTCCCACCTGGACCAAGGAGTAATGGAAAATGGTGTTTGTGTTGTCGTAGCACCGACCATGTGTTGAAAGATTGCGCAAAATTTCAGCGCCAGTTGGAGGCGGATGATGAACCGGATATCCGGATTGTCTCATCCACCTCTCAAAGGGCTGCTCCTTCTGATTCTGATGATGTATCTGCAGTACCACCTTGTTTATGGGGGACTGCTGTGAATACACCCATCAGACTTTCTACTGATCGATGTGACGACATTGCGGTACCGTCGCCCTCTATACCTACTTCCCCTCTTCTTGATTCACCCCCGGAGGAACCTGTACCTACTTTCTCTGATGTTGTTGTTCCTCCGCTTTCTTTGCAAGAATCATCTACTCCCCTTTTTAGTGAGTTGGTTGATGATGTTGTGCCCTTTGGAGATTGGGAATATGAGGATGCGTCATGGTGTGACGAGGACATTATTCTCATCAATGGAGAGTATTATGTCTTGGAGCACGGTGACGCACCGAGGTGTGTTGATGAGGAGATCCTTGCTGATGAGGAAGTTTCCACTTCCTTGTTGGATGAGGGGATCCAAACCACCACCGAGGACCTCCTATTCCCAGATCCCCATCGTCATGACTCATATGACGCCGACGATGATCATTGTTCGGAGCCTGCTGGGAGTGAGACCGGGACCACTCCCCCGATTAGTTCCTTATGTTCTTCGTCTCCTTTATTTCTTGATCCCCTTTCTATATCTGAGCCCGTGCGAGTTGAGTCTTCGCAGGTGCCTCAGGAGGACTTGGATCTTTTTGCTCGAGCCGTGGATGATAGCATCCTCTTTCACGAGGAGGGTGATTCCTCCTCTGTTGAGGAAGCTCCATTCACTGCTTTCTCCTCCTGCCGTCTCCCTGTAGTGGATGATACCTTGCAGGGCAAGGATTTTTGGTGTGAGTTGAGTGAGGACCAGGCCTCCTCCTCATCTTATATTCTGTTTCCTCTACTTGCAGTTTGCAAGTATTATTATTCAGGTAGAGGGGTTACTGTTCTATCACCGTATCAGTACCCGTTACCGACACGGATATTAGAACAGTTACCTGTTCATTTTTCTTTTCATAGGCCCATTAGCTAGAACTGTATAGAATTTAATAAGTCGTGTTGGGATGACAGTAACCCCAGTAGTTATCTTATATTTTCTGCATTTTATTTTTCATGTCTCGTTTTAGTTTTAGTATTTCTTTTTGTATATTTTTCTTTTGTTTTTGCGGAGATCACCCCTGCAGGTTTCCATTGCGAATTCATTCTGGCGGGGTTGTGATCCTTCGTTTGGCGGGCCTGCTTCTACTTTTCATGCGTCTTCTGGTATGCTCACTAGCTGAGCATTGGGTAACTTCTCCCCTTTTCCCTTTTTGATTTTAATTTCAATATCATATGTTGTTTAGTTTAAGTCTGGGGGAGAGCTAGCTAGTTGTTGACTTTTGCACGTGCACATTTCATGTGCATACTAGAAGCTTTTATAGTTTTATTTTGATTAGTTCACTGCATTGCACTCCACTGCACTCACATGAGCGCGTGCTTAGCTGTTAGTGTGCCGCGAGTTAAACTCATTTCTTTTGTTTGATTTGGAAAAATTATTGTGTTAGTTTAGGATTGCACGATAGAGTAAAATGTTGGCATTGCTGTGTTTCTAGTCAATTGCTCTCGTTTTGTGTAGAAATTTGTGTAGAATTAATTTTTCTGTATGTTTATAGTTTTATATTTTTCTATTTGCGTAAATATTTCTTATTCTACTCAAAAGTTGGTGAATCCGGTGTGAATCAAACGTAGCGTAGGAATGTGTGTAGCCGCTACTAGACTCGTTTTGCTCGAGTCGGGAGGAAGGATTATCTTTCTCGGTGGCTAAGAACTTGCCCCAAGCTACTCTTGAAGCATGGGTACATGGTTACTCAAGCGCGAGTGTGATATAGGCCATCATTTTGGCCCGGTTGAGCCTACAGCCCTGCCAGCTAGTGAGAGCCTGACAGCGAGTTTACCCGGGGCTGAGCAGCACTCGGGGTCCTGCAAAATATCCAAACTAAAAACTCTTTCCAAACTATCTCCCTTTCCCCCCAGGTGTGCCTACAACCCTGCCAGCTAGTGAGAGCCTGACGGCGAGTCTACCCGGGGCCGAGCAGCACTCGGGGTCCCTTACCCCCCAGGCGAGCCTACGGACCTACCAGCTAGTAGGAGCCAGGCAGCGGGTCTACCCGAGGCCGAGCATCACTCGGGGTCCTGCACAATATCCGAACTCTTCTCAAACACCAAACTATCTCCCTTTCCCCCCAGGTGTGCCTACAGCCCTGCCAGCTAGTGAAAGCCTGACAGCGAGTCTACCCGGGGCCGAGCAGCACTTGGGGTCACTTAACCCCAAGGCGAGCCTATGGACCTGCCAGCTAGTAGGAGCCAGGCAGCGGGTCTACCCGGGGCCGAGCATCACTCGGGGTCCTGCACAATACTCAGATTCTTTCCCACCACCGAGTGACATCCAGCCCTACCAGCTAGGTGAGAGCCTGACAGCGGGGTCCACTCGGGGTCTCGTATAGGGCTGAGCATATTATTCGAAACTCGAAAATCGTTCGAAAATTGAGCCAAATCGGAATCGGTTAAAATTGATTCGACTCAATTTGAATCGAATCTTATTTCGAGTCGATTTCGAGCCAGCCCTGAATCGCTCGAAATATGATTCGAATCAACTCGAATTAATTAAAAAAATTATGTATTTATTAATATATTGTTATTTTAAGATTAAAAATAACAAAATTTAAACCTAAATAAAAAGAATGAAGGCTTAAACGAAAAATTGCTAAATTTCGAGCCAACTTGATTCGATTTCTAGCCGACTTGATTTGATTTTGAGCCGACTCGATTCGATTTCGAGTCGACTCGATTCAATTTCGAGCCGACTCGGAATCGAGCCATTTTGAGTCGAGCCGACTCGACTCGAAATCAATTTCAATTTCGAGTCGATTTCGAGCCGAGTTCGAGTCGAAAATTTCGATTTCGAGCCGAGTCAAAATCGCTCGAAATCGACTCGATATCACCCCTAGTCTAGTAAACGAATACTTCGATCGTCCACATAGAGTGCGACGGGAGTATTGTCACTCCAAATTTCATAATGATGTTCAGGGTCATAACGATGTCCACAGAGAATCGTCCGGGCTCCCGGGTGATACTATCGGTTCAGTCAGCTAGGTGAAAGCCTGGGTGCGGGTGTTGAACATCCTCCGGGCTCAGCCCCAGGGTCCTAATGACGCCCATCGAGACACCTGCCCTGCCAGCTTAGTGGGAGTCTGACAACGGAAGAATCGAGACCTAACCCCAGAGCGAGAAGACTTGGAACATTTGCCTCTCCCAGGTGCTACCACCAGGCCAGTCAGCTAGATGGGAGCCTGAGGGCGAGTGTTGAACATCCTCCGGGCTCAGCCCCAGGGTCATAATGACGTCCATCAAGACCCCTGCCCTTCCAGCTTGGTGGGAGCCTGACAGCGGGAGAATCGAGACCTAACCCCAGAGCGAGAAGACTTGGAACTTTTGCCGAGTATAACTGGAGGGTAGGCCCCCTCACTTCGAACTCCACGTTAATCTGGGAGGACACCACCAAGGAGTCGGTAAGAACCTCCACATCATGTACCCCAAGTTCTCTAGCCAGGCACAGTCTCGCTATAACCGCCTCATACTCAGCCTGATTTTTGGTGATAGAAAAATGCACTACTACTCGAAGACTTGACTTTGTTCGAGGTGGAGACATCCTGTTTACTTAAGAGGTGTTGGAGAGTGAATTGCACCGATGCTTTTACAAATGGAGAACGCATTCTTTTATAAGAGAGATGATCTGGAAGTCGTCAAATCGGGAAGCTGGCGTCCGGGCCTGTTCCTAATAATTCCTCCAATCGGAAGAGAGATGCAATCGGGGGGACATAGGCCGACGTGCAAGGGGGGAGCTGATCTCGGTCTTCAGTGCAGAGGCTCGGTCTTACAATAGCGCTTAAAGTCCCGCGGCACCGTCCCATCGTCCGAACTAGGCTATTTAAAAGGAACAGGTTTGACGTTTGGCTTCCAGAATCGATCGCGAGACTAACCCTTGAAGCCCTAAGAAGCTCGAGGCGAATTGGCAATAAAGAGAAAACTCAACTGCTACTGAATCACAAGGAAGAGGGAACCCTTTCAGGTCACCCCAGCTCCAAATACCTCTCAGCCGCTCTCTTACTTGATCTTGAAGATAATAACCTCCAGGTTTCTCGTTGATGTAATAAGTGAGGACACACGTGTTTTCACAGGTAGAGGCGCTTCAAACTGGTGCAAATCCTACCCCAAATACTATTGGATTCAAACAACAACTATAGGAGGGAAAAACTCCGAGTATGAGGACCATACATACAAAATGTCCGCGCATGACCCTGGTCGTCTCTTGGTTCCTCTTCTAAAGCCATGACATTCACCTGAGATTTTCCGTGCTGGCCACTCTCCACGCTCACCGCACCAAAATGTTGAAACCGAGAAATCGGTCTCTATGGAGTTCGACCCTTGGGGAAGGGGTGACCGCGCACCTACTACACTCGAGTGAACAATCTAGGCTCAAGGCTATGAACACAAGGGACAGACCCAAGGCCTCAGCGTGGAAGTCCCGCCGCATACCCGGAAGACTAACAAACTCTTCCCCTCCCAAACCAGGGGCTGAACTAAGACACCTTCGACAGGCTCTCTTGGCCGGCCGGAACATCTAAGGAGGATCTCAAGATCCACTCCTTAACTAGAGGTGTCTCCCTGGGTCTATAAAAACTGTTCCCCGTCCGCCTTTTTAATAGCGTAAAACCGCCCAGCAGCCCTACTCTACGCAGACCCAATTGTGCTGCTAAAATCATAACATAGGCCTTCTAGGGCCGCCACAGAGCATCGCAGATATTTAAATTTACAGGAATATGAATTCCATACATCGGCACGCAGGCCGGCAATATAAACAAACTAGGCCTTCGGGGGTCGGCACGAGCTTGGGCTTAAGCCCGCTATTCCCCCCTTGGTACTGCATCAACTGTACGTCAACGTCCCGCCAAGCGACAGCAAAATAAATACCGGCTCCACCTCTGCCTCGGGGCGGTGATACTTATCTCCCAAGAGCAAATAATAAACAACTTCCACAGGGTTTTCCCCGGGAACCCCAGAACATCACCAATCCGGCTTACACATCCGGACGGGCTTCACACAGCATGCCTAAACCCTTACTCACGCTTCCGGGTGCTAATGCAATTAACTGCGGGGATGTACACGTCAACCCGTCGGAGAGCATTCTTTCCCCACTCGTCGGTGGAGAGGTGCTTCCATGCAAATATGAAAATTAAGGGCTTCACCTGCCCAAGTAGAAACATCGTTACCCTTGGCGCGTGTGTTGACGTAACCGCAGCCGCGTGCCTTGCATGAGGCTCGATGCGTGGCGACTGTGGTGGTTGTACATGCACAGGCTGTGCTCCTCCCTGAGCAGCCTGGACGGAAAAAGAGAAGGGGCCGGGCTGCACTCCTCCTTGAGGTGGCCTGGACAGAAAAAGAGAAGGGAAGAAGTGGCTTAGGCATCTTCTGCTGGTGGCAGCCTGGACAGGAAGAGTGGCAAGGCTCGGGAAAATCTCCAGGCGGCGGCCTGGACTGGAAAAGGTGGAGGCTGAGAGGCTCGGGCTGGCTCCTCCTTGCAGCTGGCTGGACAGGAGAAATGGAGGGGGCGGCTGGCTCCAGGCGGCGGCCTAGACTGGAAAAGGTGGAGGCTGAGAGGCTCGGGCTGGCTCCTCCTTGCAGCTGGCTGGACAGGAGAAATGGAGGGGGCGGCTGGCTCCAGGAGGCGGCCTGGACTGGAGATCTGGAGGGGGCGGCTGTGCCCCTCCTTGCGGCGGCCTGGATGGAGAGAGGGAGGGAGCGGCCTGGACTGGAGAACTGGAGGGGGCGGCTGTGCTTTTCCTTGCGGCGGCTTGGACGGAGAGAGGGAGGGAGGCGGGTAGCTCCTTCCATGCTGAGGCGGCGGCCGGAGATGGAGAGGGAGGCGGGCAACCTGCTCTAGGCCGAGAGAGAGGGAGAGGGGGAATCGTGCTGTTGCTCAAGGCCGACGGGGGAGGGGAAGGGGGCGGCGTCGGGGTCGATCTGCTCCGCCTAGGTGGCGACGGGATAAAGGGGAAGGGGGAGGCGGCCGTGCCCTAACCTGGGAATTAATCCTGATGCCCCCCTTTCTCCCTTTCTCTATATATAAAATATATCTATATATATAATAAATGTAATTATAAATAAATATATATATAATAAACATATATATATTTATAACATGAAATATAAAACCTCCATGTGCATGCACGAGCGCTCGCATGTGCTCGAACGGGGTCGCACCAACTCGTCGCCCATAATACGCCCCTAGCTAGGCTGATATTTGGGGAGGGTCCCACTCGCCCGGCTACGGGGTTGTACAGTCGGCTCCCACCTTCGGGATCTGGAGGAGACCTTCGCCACCTTGCACAAGTACAAGATGAGGCTGAATCCCTTGAAGTGCATCTTCGGGGCGAGCAGGGGCAAATTTCTGGGCCACCTCCTCACCCCCGCTGGAGTCGAACCCAACCCCGACAAGGTCCGGGCGATTATGGAGTTGGGGTCGCCTCGGGATGCAAAGGAGGTACAGCGACTGACGGGGAAGCTGGCAGGGCTGAGCAGGTTCCTCTCCCGGGCCGGGGAAAAGTGCTCTCCCTTCTTCAAGACCTTGAGAGGAGGTCAGAAGTTCGAGTGGACCTCGGAATGCGAGGAGGCATTCCAGGCCTTGAAGAGGCAGTTGACTCGGGCCCCCTTTCTCTAGGGGCCGAAGGAGGGGGAGGACTTATTCTTGTATTTGGGGGTCGGGGCGGAGGCCGTGAGTTCTGTCTTAGTTCGGGAAGAGGGGAGAAAACAGCTGCCCATCTATTACGTGAGTAGGGTTCTGAGAAAAGCGGAACTCCGCTACCCCATCTTGGAGAAGTTGGTCTTCGCTCTAATCATCTCGGCCCAGAGGCCCAGGCCCTACTTCCAGGTACACTCCATCCAGATGGTGACCGACCACCCCCTCCGCAACATCTTCGAGGGGGTGGAGCACTCAGGAAGACTCGTCAAGTGGTCAGTGGAATTGAGCGAGTTTGGCATCTCCTTTGTCCCTCGACTCGCGATCAAGGCACAGGCGATGGCTGACTTCCTGGCTGAATATGTGGTCGAGGTAGCAGAACACAAACTCACTTATCCCGTCCCTTGGAAGGTGATGGTGGATGGGGCTTCAGGAAAACACTCTTTAGGGGTTGGGGTCGTCTTGGAGAGCCCCCAAGGGACCCGAATTGAGCAGACAGTGGTAATACATTTTTCCATAACCAATAATCAGGCCGAGTACGAGGCGGTGAACGCAGGGCTGCGCCTGGCCAGGGAGTTGGGAGTGCATGACGTGAAGGTCCTCACTGACTCCATGGTAGTAGCCTCCTAGGTCAACGGGAAATTCGAAGCAAGGGAACCTACCCTGTAACGGTATCTGGCCAAGGTCGAAGGAATCATTGGGGGGTTCCAAACCTTCTTCATTCAACATGTGCCACGGAAGGAAAATGAGCAGGTCGATCATCTTGCCAAGCACGGCCCTCGGGTGGCGGGCACTATTGTGAGGACCCCATTTTGGACCCCACATAATTTGTATCTAAGCTACTTTCAAGACAGTTGTCCCAGGACGAAGTAAAGCTAGTAAGTAACAAAAGAATACACATAATAAGACGTACCTCATAAGTTGCAGATGTCCATGTGTCTTTTCATTTTATCCACAATCAACTTCACTTTTCTTTATGTATCCAAAGTCATGTCAAGTACCTGTACAAAATGACGACGAGCTTAGTCATAAAATACGACTAAGTGAGGTGAATATCTCTTTAGGTGCTGTATCCATAAACAAATGTAAAAGATTTAGCAATGTTATAATAAAATGTCTCTACTAACCATTTTGCATACTCGTACTGAAACTGTGTATCAACATTATATCTGTACTGTTAGTAGTCATAAAAACTATATAAGCAGTCATAGGACAATATTCTTCATTAGCTCTATACGAATATCAGTGCAATCATGAAAGCAATGTAACTGTAATCATGGAAGCAATGTAACTGTAAAACTATCTCAGTTCGCATGTTCATTAGCATCAGTGTGACCGTATAACCGTACGTTCTTATGTTATCTTTTACATTAGGTAATGTTAAGGGTAACTGCTAACATATCAGTAACAGTATCTTTATTTCAATATTTCAGTCTTTGGGTCCGACCCTTCCGGGTCATCAGTATCCAAAACCAGTACGTACAACACGCGTTTATGCCATCAGGCCGACTGGTTTGGTAACCCATCAGTATTTGCATGCGCATTCATGTTCAGTTATACCCTTATCATTCCCTTGCATCGATGCAATCTTATTTATGTTTGTCATACAATTCATTTCTATACTTAGGGTTCATTTGCTTCTTAATCCCCTCAGAATCTAATCGCATGTTTGCCTTTGTACAAGACCATACATATGCGAGTAATTATTATTAGTGATATGAATTATTCCATGCTACTAATAAATAGGTAATCATGTGTTTAACATGCTAAACATAAGAGTGCACATAATGAAAAAGAGAGCAATAAAGCATAAATTTAAAAAAAGTAGCTCTCACCATCAGCCGTTGTTTTTATTCATCGCAACTCATGCCATTGTCGCGTATAATTGGAGATGCCATCCTTCGCGATATGTGTGATTAATAATCATTTCATTAGGCAATTTCTATCGGGGTTGCACCTCACTATAAATACAATGTTAACTAATCTGATGACATCATTTGGCAGCTACTCATCCAGGGAAAGCCCTATAGTTTTCATAACCATAAAATAGACACAGGCTCAAAAGCAGTAAATAACAATTGATTTAACATTACTCTTACCTGCCACTACAAACCCCAATGAACATTCTTAAACATTAGATGGGCAATACATATTTATATCTTTCATTACCTCTCTACAGAACAGGAACCAAAAGTGAAATCTTCATTGAACATCACTTAAGAGAAATGTCTGCAAGTATCCACTGTAGAAATCCCTCAACAGAACAAAAGCCAACCACAACATATAACAACTATATGATTTTTCCCCCATGAGGACTTAAAATAGTTAAGATATCTCAATCTCTAAACAATACAATCCAGCCAAACAGTAAATCGAGCAAGTCTAGCTCAACAGTCGGCCCACAAAACTAGGCAAGATCATTAGAACTGAAAAGATCGAGGACCATACCATATCAGCCGACCAACTAAGGATAAACCCCCAACAAAACAACACCAACAGGAGACCAAAATCCAAGGCTCAAGATAACAAATACAATAGTCGGCTACAGGAGCAAAAGGAATCCCCCAATATCCCCATCAAAACTATACCAAACCAATTAACAGTAAACAAAAGCAACTGTCATTACTAACGCCAGGAAAAATCAATAACCCCCCCAAACTCCATCTCTTTCAAATTCATTATAGCGACTCATAGTTCAGCAATCATGAAGTAAAGAAGGTAAAACAAAACTCACAGTGCTCGTAGAACAACACAAAAGGCAGCAGCAGTTCAGTTCAACGACGGAGGCAGCACACACAGCCACAGCGGCACCATAACTCGTCGTAGTTGAACAAGAAATCCTGGTAGAACACCGAAATAGCGGCCAAGAACACGCCCTCTGGAGTGGTTAGCGAGCAGGTAAGAAGGAAATCGAAGAAGCCCTAACGTCATTTTCCTCCCAACAAACTCCAAGCGGTGGAAAATGAGATAGGGAAAGAATACAGACATATAAAATAAAAATTGGCATTACCGAGACAGCCACCGCCTCAATTAAATTGAGGTCAACAGTTGGCTAAGCTTCTCATTAAACACATAATTGTTGTTAACAACTGTACAACCGATCCACTTATCTAGACCAGCCACTGCTCTAACATCACTTTGATGTAACATTCCAAAAGACACCAACCCAATACTGTTTTTATATATTCATCATAGGGGACATTAAATAGATTAATGAGAATATGACTTGCGAGAATTATGTTGCGTGTCACAATTATACTTCAGCACACAAATTTATATCAACAGTAAACGTATGATTGTTCGTCTTAGAATTTGGGCCGTTACAACTATCACGGACCTTTTTCACCCATCCTTGGAGGAAGGAGAGTTGATGGAGATAGATCAGCGATCCACATGGATGGACCCCTTCACCACCTATTTGTCCACTGGAGAGTACCTAGAAGGGATGGATAGAAAGAAGCTCAAGTACAAGTCAGCATATTACCTCCTACGCGACGGGCAACTCTACCGCAAGACCCTTTCGGGATTACTAGCTCGTTGTGTGGCGGAGGGGGAGGTGTCGAGGATTTTGGAAGAGGTCCACTTCGGGGAATGTGGGAGTCACTCGGGAGGTCGGACCCTGGAGGGGAGAATTATCAGGCAGGGCTACTTCTGGCCTACCCTGGGGCATGATGCCTTCGAATTTGCCAAAAAATTCCGTAAGTACCAACTGTTCGCCCCCCTCCAACTACAACCGGCTCAGCCACTCAGGAGTATCACGGCCCCCTGGCCTTTCGCAATTTAGGGAATGGATCTGGTAAGGCCCTTCCCCCGGGCAAGCGGGCAAAGAAGATTCTTGTTGGTAATGATTGATTATTTTTCCAAGTGGATGAAGGTGAAGGCGTTGGCCAAGGTGACCTCGCAGATCATCCGAAATTTTGTATGGGGAGAAATCATCTGTAGGCATGGGTTGCCCCAAGCCATCGTCACCGACAACGGACCGCAGTTTGCCAGCAACGAATTCATAAAATTCTGTGAAGAGCTCGGGATTGACCTTAGGTTCGCCTCTATCCATCACCCAAGGAGCAACGGACAGGTGGAGGCGGCCAACAAGGTTATTGTGAATCTCCTTAAAAAGAAGGTTGAAAATTTGAAAGGGAGTTGGGTGGAGCAACTCCCCTCCGTTCTTTGGGCTCTGAGGACTACTCCCAATACCGCCACGGGGGAGACGCCCTTTAAACTATCTCATGGAAGCGAGGCGGTGCTCCCCATCGAACTCGAGGTCCGTACTCCCAGGGTCTCTGAGGCGGAAGCTGGAGGGGAGGAATGGAGAGTTGAAAATGAGGGAGAACAGCGGCTCTCCTTAGACTTGATAGAAGAACTGCGCGATCTCTCAGCGGTTCGGTAGGAGGAAGTCAAGCGGAGAATGACTAAGTATTTTGACAAACATGTTCGGGTCAAACAGTTTGTGGAAGGCGACCTGGTCCTAAATAAGGTAGATGCGGCGGGAAGATCGGTTGCCGTGGGCAAGCTCCATCCAAACTGGGAGGGGCCCTACATCGTAAAGGAGGCACTAAGGTCGGGAGGGTACCGCCTCCAAACTGTGGAGGGCGAGACTTTGAGCCACACCTGGAGCGGCGACGACCTGAAACGCTTCTATCCCTGACTATTTGTATGTGCCCTAGTTTTTTCAATACAATGTGTTTCATTCATTTGAGCCCTTTTTGCATGATAATCGTAACAGTGGCATGAGATGTGGCAGAACTTTCGTAGCATAATATCATAAACCCTCAAGAAATGTTCCAAGTCTTCTCGCTCTGGGGTTATGTCTCGATTCTCCCGCTGTCAGGCTCCCTCAAAGCTGGCAGGGCCGGGGTCTCGATGGACGTCGTTATGACCCTGGGGCTGAGCCCGGAGGATGTTCAACACCCGCCCTCAGGCTCCCATCTAATTGACTGGCCTGGTGGTAGCACCCGGGAGAGGCCAGTGTTCTAAGTCTTCTCGCTCTGGAGTTAGGTCTCGATTCTCCCGCTTCCAGGCTCCCTCCAAGCTGGCAGGGTCGGGGTCTCAATGGACGTCGTTATGACCCTAGGGCTGAGCCCGGAGGATGTCAAACACCCGCCCTCAGGCTCCTATCTAGCTGACTGGCCTGGTGGTAGCACCCGAGAGAGGCAAGCGTTCTAAGTCTTCTCGCTCTGGGGTTAGGTCTCGATTCTCCCGCTGCCAGGCTCCCTCCAAGCTGGCAGGGCCGGGGTCTCGATGGACGTCGTTATGACCCTGGGGCTGAGCCCGAAGGATGTTCAACACCCGCCCTCAGGCTCCCATCTAGCTGACTGGCCTGGTGGTAGCACCCGGGAGAGGCAAGCGTTCTAAGTCTTCTCGCTCTGGGGTTAGGTCTCGATTCTCCCGCTGTTAGGCTCCCTCCAAGCTGGCAGAGCCGGGGTCTCGATGGATGTCGTTATGACCCTAGGGCTGAGCCCGGAGGATGTTCAACACCTGCTCTCAGGCTCCCATCTAGCTGACTGGCCTGGTGGTAGCACCCGGGAGAGGCAAATGTTCCAAGTCTTCTCGCTCTGGGGTTAGGTCTCGATTCTCCTGCTGCCAGGCTCCCTCCAAGCTGGCAGGGCCAGGGTCTCGATGGACGTCGTTATGACCCTGGGGCTGAGCCCGGAGGATGTTTAACACCCACCCTCAAGCTCTCATCTAGCTGACTGGCCTGGTGGTAGCACCCGAGAGAGGCAAATGTTCTAAGTCTTCTCGCTCTGGGGTTAGGTCTCGATTCTCCCGCTGCCAGGCTCCCTCCAAGCTGGCAGAGCCGGGGTCTCGATGGACATCGTTATGACCCTGGGGCTGAGCCCGGAGGATGTTCAACACCCGCCCTCAGGCTCCCATCTAGCTGACTGGCCTGGTGGTAGCACCCGGGAGAGGCAAATGTTCTAAGTCTTCTCGCTCTGGGGTTAGGTCTCGATTCTCCTGCTTCCAGGCTCCCTCCAAGCTGGCAGAGTTGGGGTCTCGATGGACGTCGTTATGACCCTAGGGCTGAGCCCGGAGGATGTTCAACACCCGCCCTCAGGCTCCCATCTAGCTGACTGGCCTGGTGGTAGCACCCGGGAGAGGCAAATGTTCTAAGTCTTCTCGCTCTGGGGGTAGGTCCCGATTCTCCCGCTGTAAAGCTCCCTCCAAGCTGGCAGGGGCAGGGGTCACGATGGACGTTGTTACGATCCGGGGGGTGGACCTGAAAGTTGACACATGTCAAGCATGTGCGAGCAAACCCACCAATCAGAAGGGCGAGCTCAAGGGGTCCTGTCCCCCTTGGTTTTCTTTTAAAAGGGATTTTTGACCCTACCTCTGGTTGAGGGAAGAGTACACATCCCAGGCGAGCCCGTTCTCGCAAGGGTCGGCTCGGCAAAGGGTATTTCTCGGTATGATAGGCGGGCACCGGCGGCGACCGTTCTCGCAAAGGTCGCCTCGCGGGTGAGCGGAGTGCTCGCAAGTCTGGCCGCTGTCGACGCTTAGGGCCCCTCGGCGAGCGCGAATCCTAACTCACGTGCATTCTAGCGCTGAAGGTAAAAAGAAGATAGAAAATTTCTTCATTATAATTTCAAAAAGGGGGCTCGCCTCGACGAGATTACAAAAGGGGGGGAAACAGATTACAAAGAATATAGAAAGTGGGGGAGGGGGGGGGGGGTAGATCCGGTCAGCTCTTGCCCTCCTCCCCCAAAGGATGGTCCTCCTCGCCTCTGAGCAGCAGCTCCTTGTCCCTCGCATCATCGAAAAGGGAGCCAAAGCTCACCTCTTTTCCGCTAGGTGGTGACGGCGGGAATAGGCTCGGCAGAAGGTCCAGGACCGCCACCTCCTCGCAGCCCTCGGCCAGAATCCCCGATCCCTTCATGGCGCCCAGGAGGCATTCGGCAGACTCGATCGAGTTGACTCGCATCCGCTCCATGACCTCCCCCTTGCCGAAAACCCGAGGCCGCTTGTAGGGAAAAGGGGGCTCGGCGGCGTCCGGGGGGAAAAGGGCTTCCGTCAGCCGACAGACCTCGCCTTAGAGACCGCGGTTCTGCTCCTTTAGCGCCTCCACCTCGGTCGTCGACCGAGCAGCAAGGGCCTCCTGCTCGGCAACATGGGCCTCCTGCCCGCGCGAGCTAGCCTCCTGATCCGCGAGTCGGACCCGTAGCTGGGCGACCTCGCCCTCCAACTCGCTAGCATGGGCCTGTAACACCCTGACAGACTCGGCATCCTAAAAAGCAAAGAGGTCAGATTCCCGGTGAAGTATTTTTCCAAGTTAAAATGAGAGTTGGTTGGTTCTTACCAGCCTGCCCGAGGCCTCGTCGAGTAAGCGCTCGGCAATGTCGAACCGCTGCTCCGCGTCGGCAACTTTCTCCGTCGCCAGGTCGCGCTCCTGCTCGGCCTTTAGCAGAAGTTGGCTGAGCTGAAAGCCACTGCGAACCATCATGTGATGGAGTTCGAGGGCCCTCAGATGGGCCTGCAGACCCTCGTGGCCTATCTGCCGAGGAGTCATGTTCTTGTAGGCCTCGGCGCCCTCCCGGCCGTAGAGGCCGAAACCAAGGGCGAACGCGTGGCCCGTAGGAGGCCGACGAGCTCCCTAGGAGGGGGCGCGAGTAGAGACGGAGACACAGTGGGCCCCCTCATCCCAGATCAGCATCGGCTCGCCGGCCGTGTCCTTGCTCCTTCCCCCCTTGCCGAAGTGGGGGTGGTCCTTTGGGATTCCCGGATTGCAGGGAGCAATTTCCTCAACGAAGGGAGGAGAGGAGGACCCGCGCTTCTTCCCGCGAGGAGATGACGCCTCCTTCAGTGGGCTCGCCGGGGCTTCGTCGGAAAAAACCTCCGGCGAGCTCATAAACCTGACGGGCGACAAGGGTTGTTGTGGCCGGCCTCGCGAGATCACCCTCGCCTTTTTAGGGGCCGAGGGGCGATGGAGCGAGCTCGACCCTCCAAGCTCCAGCCGCCTCTTGCTGGAAGGCTTGCCTCTAACCTTCTCTTCTTGGCACGCCTCAGCCGCAGCCCGAGCTAGCTCGAGCGGGTCCGAAAATACTCCCGGGTCGGCGAAGGGAGGATTCATCGGGATCAGACGCTCCCCTGTAAAAAAAGACTTAGCCGGAAAATAAGGTTTTTGACCGATCAGGCCGAGTGGCGAGCAGAAGGTGGGCGAGACAAACCTTCGCCAGGAAGGACGGGCAGCAGGGACTCGAGGCCGCGGCGAAGGAAGGCGACTTCAAAGTCCTTGTACAGGAAGAACTTATGAAGCTCGAATTCATTGTCGGACACGGACGGTGGCCGGTACACCTCCTCGCTTTTCTGCAGGGGCGAGAAGGGAATGTTGCCAAGGTTGCTCCGGATGAAGACGATCTTCGACATCCAATTGTTGTTCTTGTTGGCGACCTCGCGGATCTTTATGGACGTACCGCCGAAGAAGGCGACCCCATCAGCGTTGGCTTTGTAAGAAAAGAGCTTGCGGAAGACGGTGAGGTTGAACTCGATCCGCTCTCGACGGAGGTAACAGGCAAATCCCACTACCATAACGATGAAGTTGGGGTTGAGATACGCGGGCACGGTGCCGTAATACTTAAGGACCTGACGGACCTCAGGCTAGAGCGGCAGGCACAAACCCACCTCAAAGTGCGAGATGGGGAAGGCGAGCTCGTCCTCGAAGAAGGAGTTTATGGCCTCATGCTCCGCCGGGAGGCGGGCCACGAAGCCGGCAGGGACATAATTCGCCACAAACTCGGCGAGCTCGCACGCCGTGGTATTGCCCTCGAAAAAGCAATGGTCAGCAAAGTTCTGGGCGCACTTGGCGCGGCCATCAGAATAAGGGTTCCTTTTCCTATGCCCGCCGAAGGAAGGGGAACGCGCGAGCAGAAGACGAGGAAAGCAAGGAGGGGAAGAGATAAGAAGGCAATAAAGGCGTAGCCGGGGGTAGGTGGGCATCCCTATTTATAGAAAAAGGGAGGAGAACCAGAGCCGACTTACCAGCCCGGCTCGCATACTCCGTCTCGCCGCTCTCTGCTCGCCGACCTCGGCGAGCCCGGATGAGGAATTCGAAAAGGCACGCACCGATCGAAAGAAATGAAATACACTCGCATAAACGAAAATTTATACGACTTATTAACATAGAGAGAACAAATAGTCCGGAACGATAAAAAATTAAAAAGTACACGCATGGACCAGGCAACAGCAGGGGCGAGTGCCGGCCGGCTCGCAAGGGAGCCGTCCTCAATTACCCCGTTCTCGCCGGCCCGATGTCGCCAGCCGCTGCGCGAAGAGTTGCCGAAGCTGCCCCAGGTTCCTGTTCGCCGCTCGCAAGTTCTCATCAATCTCGTCGAAGAGTATGGAGGAAGACGTCGTCATATACGCCGAGCTGACCCTCGCCTCGCCAGCAAGCTGCGCGCAATCCTCTTGCAGCCTGGAGTTGTCTTTCTTCAGCTCGTGGAGCTCGCGCACTAACTTTTTGAGGACCAGTTGGCTTCGCCTCGACCGTTCGGGGCTGTCCACCTTCGAGTCCAGGAAGATGTCTAGAGCACGCGGCGATGGAAGAGGCGAGTAGCCGGCCCGTTCGGCTGAGTCATCGGCCCCAGATTGTTGGGAAGGCCTACACAAGGGAGTCGGAATAGCGAGTGGGAGGAGCGAGCACCAATTAGAATCGGACGCAATGTGAGGGGATCAAAAACATACCTTTAGAATTTCGGGGGGAATCAGTAGCAGAAATGTGCTCGGCGTCCTCCCCAGTAGCCGCGGGGGGAGGAGAGGGTTGTCGTGAAGGGGTGTGAGCCGGCGACCCCAGCCTCCACGAGTCCAGCCCCATGGTCGCGGCGGCAAGGAGCGGGTCCTGTAGATGTAGGTCAGAGGATGGCTCAGGCGTCTTGGCAGGGGAATTCTCGACCCTCGGCGTGGAGACCTTGCCACCAGGGTCTTGTTCGGTGGTGAGGTCCACAAAGTCTTTACCGAGGGTAGCCGGAGCAGGACGGCTGGAGGAGTCGGAGCCATTGACCATAGTGTTTTTCAAGTCAGCGAAGATGTGCTCGGCCTCGGGAGGAAAGTGCCTCGTCCTCTTGACCTAGCCGAATTCAGTGAAGCGGTGAGCCGAGACGTTCAGATCCGTTAAGGCCGCCGCACGAAGGGCGGTCTCCTCGCGAGATTTCGCGAGTCGCTCCATGACCTCTTTGGGGAGTGGCATCTCGACAAGGTTTAGTAAAGGGAAGGGCGGAGGTCAGCCGGGTATGTTGGGTATGTATATATAGCCATCGGTGGGACCCACCAAGAGATTCCTTCTGGCTCCTGTCGCACTCGCAGGATCCTAGGGGTTGGATGTTTCTTTCTGAGTTTGTGCCAACCTCGCAAAGAGCGAGGATTGTGTACAACCCCGTATCCGGCGAGTGAGCTGATAGGAGCCAAACCGGCCGGCTCAGATCGCCCTAGAGCCCTAGGCGAGTTCAGCGGAGCATGCCGAGCCCAGCATGTCGAGTACGGGCTCGACAATCGTCGGGCCAAGTTCGGAGTTTGTGGAGCCGAGCAGATCCAGCCAGGGGCGTGCTCGCCGGAACCAAGGGGTGGGCGAGTGCCAGCACGCTCGCGAGCAGGGGTTCCAGAGCCGACCCGCCCAGGCCCAAGGCGAGGCGAGCCAGGCCGTGGCGTTGAGAGAGGCGAGGCGAGCCAGGCCGTGGCGTTGAGAGAGGCGAGGCGAGCCAGGCCGTGGCATTGAGAGAGGCGAGGCGAGCCAGGCCACGGCGTTGAGAGAGGCGAGCTCACTCAACGCCTTCTCCCGTGGCGTTGAGAGAGGCGAGCTCACTCAACGCCTTCTCCCGTGGCGTTGAGAGAGGCGAGCTCACTCAACGCCTTCTCCCGTGGCGTTGAGTGGGGCGAGCACCCTCACCGCCTTTCCCCTCGGCGTGGGGGGAAGCTTTCCCGCTCCTGTACTCGCCGCCCTAGCCTAATGGACGTTTTCTCAGGGCCAGCTCGCCCTTCAGCTGTGGTGTATTTTTACCATCTTACCCCCTTGGGACTTCCTAGAGTCCTCGAAAACAGTGAAGTTTGGATATTTGCCGACCGTTTTTCCTATAAATAGGACCCAAGAGGTACCTCAGAAGGCACACTTTCTGGTGCCCGGTCTTCCAGCGCTTTCTGAGGTACCTTAGCTTCATCACTTGGCTAAGGAGGGGAAACGCTCTAAGATCTTCCGGGTGTGTGGTGGGACCTCCGTGCTAGAGCCTTGGGTCCGTCCCTAATCCTCTTCCTTTGTCATCCGGGCTCGTGGGGAGAGAAGTAAGTGTGAGATCACCCCTTTCCCAATGGTCGAACTCCTCAGAGACCGATTTTTCGGTTTCAACAATCTTCGCAATATTTTTTGATCGCAAATACTACTCGTCTTCCTCATCGCGTCGGGCCTTAGGTATTCCGTGAACGATTTCGAAGTTACGAAGAGTTTTCTTCTGTTTTCTTGCTGCTCTGTCGATCGTTAAGCGGTGTTTAAGGTAATACGCTATTCGTTTTCCTCGCTTTCAATTCCTCGTTTTCTTGCTGCTCTGTCGATAGGGTAGTATTTCTTCGTTTCCTCGCATTTCCTTTTACTACCTGCAATAATTTTGGATTGTCCCTTTAATTGTATAATGTACCAGTTTTAATTTACTTACGTTCAATTTTATTTTTCTTGCGATATTTTTCGTATTTCTGCGATCAGTTTTGTATATATTGCGATCATTTTTGTATATCCTGCGATTATTTTTGTATATCCTGCGATCATTTTTGTATCTCCTGCGATCATTTTTGTATTTCTTGCGATAATTTTTGTATATCCTGCGATCATTTTTGTATATCCTGCGATCATTTTTATATATCTTGCGATCATTTTTGTATTCGTATTCCTAAAAAGCTCGTACAGAGTCATCTTCTTCTCAAATTTATGTTCTTCCTCATTTTCATTTTTACAGTTCATCAATAAATTAATATAACAATTCAGAATTCATGGTGTACCTTCTCCTTTTCATTCAGGACACATTCCATCTCTGCCATTAGCGACATGAACCGTGTGCGCGGAAATTAGCGACAGGAACCGTGTGCGCGGAAAGATAATAAATAACACTTCGTCTCCGCCATTAGCAACGAGGAATAAAAAGATGCTGCAAAATGAGGAAGAAGACCCTGTGCAATCGAAAAAAGCACTGTGAAAAGTCGAGATTTTTGTCAAAGAAGAGCGCAGAAAGATAATAAAAGCTCGCCACGTGTCAAAATCGGAACGGTCTCGTCTCCAAATCTGGAGACGGGGCCCAGACCTAAAAATTTCCCGAGAGAATGAGAGAGTGAGTGAGAGGGGGGGGGGGGGGTTTATTAAAAAAAATTATTTATTTTTGATTGAAGCCTAGGGCCTAGGCTGGCCAGCCTAGGCCCTAGGCTTTGACTGCTGTACAACAGTACAGTAGCCTTGCTGTACAGCAGTGAGCCGTTAATTAAGTGGCGTTAGTTTTTTTGAGCCGGGCTTTGCCCGTCCGTAGGCCCGGCTCGACCTGGAAAACGGGCTTTGCCCGGCCCGGCCCGGGTATCGGCCCTTGCAATAGCTCTAAAACTGGGCCCTTTAAGGGCCCTGGGCCCGGCCTCGGCCCAGGCCAGGCGTTTCCCGAACTGGGCCTAGTAGGGCTTTTTTGCCGGGCCGGGTTCGGGCCGACCCACTGAGCCCGATCCTTTTGCCCATAACTACCTACAATATAATTGTGCTCTTATCGTCGCTCGCAAAACCCCATGCACAAGGAAAAAAAACGAGCAGTGGAGTACAACATGATTTGCGAGCAGCCGGAACGCCGCCAGGACAATACAGTAACTGATATACTATCACGCAGGACATTGAGGCCCGCCCCGTCCCCCTTGTAATATCGCCCACTGTCTCTCACTAGTATTTAATGAATAATAATAGTAATTTAGGATATTTTAAGGGTGCTATTATTAGCAAACCCTATTTGGTTTCTAGCAAACCATTACTATTACCAAATCCTTATTTTTTAAAATGGCTATTTGAAAACCATTTAGTTACCAGCAAACGAACATAATTTTTTTAAAAAAAATTTAAATTTTGTTTAAAACATTCTTTTTTTCAAAATAACTCACTACATATAATGACATTATAAATGATTTCAAAAGTATTCATTCAACCACTTATGTTAGCATTAGAAATGAGTCAAAATGCCGCAAAGTTTTATTTAGTATGTCCAAAACTCCTTTTTCTGTATCAAAGTCTTTAAACAAAATATTGTCCGGTTTAGAAATATATTTGATTTCTAATTTCTATAAGGATGTGTTGTGCTATATATACGAGTTAAGTGCATATAAGAATATACGCGTCTTTTTGAACTGTGTTTTATACGTACATTTTCATAGGAAGTGTTCAACATGAAAGTTTTAGATCTTAACAAGATCTACAACTTTCATGTTGAACACTTTTTGATTTGAAGCAATTTAGACCTCCGATTTGACCCCTGAAAAAAGTCATGCCGAACATATGCACGGACGCGTGACTTTTTTCGGGGGACAAATAGAGGGTCTAAACCGCTTCAAATCAAAAAGTGTTCAACATGAAAGTTGTAGATCTCGATGAGATATACAACTTTCATGTTGAACACTTTTTGATTTGAAGTAGTTTAGACCCTCGATTTGGGCTCCGAAAAAAGTCATGCCAAAAATCTGTACGGACGACTCGTTCCGTGCGTGTCTTATTTCGGGTCCAAATTGGAGGCCTAAACGGCTTTAAATCAAAAAATGATCAACATGAAAGTTGTAGATCTCGATGTGATCTACAACTTTCATGTTGATCACTTTTTCAAATGAGAAACATTTGAGACTCAAAATTCAAAAATGCAAAAAAAATGATTTGCTAGTAGTATTTTTTGAGAAGAGATAAAAATGCAAAAAATGACTGAATCTGTTTTTTTTTTCTGGTTTGCTAGTAATTAAAGTGGGTTTGCTAATAACACCACCCTATTTTAATAATTTTGGACGGGTGGATTGAGTTTTCACAGGGTCTGATGTCCCTGTCGCCGTTTACATCCTAAATCCTCCGTTTTCTTTCCGACAGATCGCCGTCGACGCCCTTCGTTTCCGACCATCGTCCCGATCCAGCTCTTCGTCACCATCTCTCTGCCCGGCGCTTTACAGTTTCTCTCATCGCTGTTTCTCGTTCAATCAGTGCTTCGTTTAGCTTCCCGGCTGTCTCTCTCTCTGAGCCCTCCGCCTCTTCCGGCGGACGTTTGGAAATGGACGCACATCGCCGCCGCATATCTTCGGTAAGCTGTCTTGATGAATTTTCCCACAGTGGTTTTGATTTTTATGCACCTCTTTAGTTAATGTTAAACGTCGACTCTTCTATCGGGTTAGTTTGGGGTATTTAGTTAGAGCATAGTTCAAGCTAGGTATTTCATCTCCTTACAGCAGTTCTTCTGAATGATTTTGGCACCAACATCTTATGAGTTATAGGCACTTTCTGATGTGTAAATAAAGTGAGAGTTGACTAGCTTTGTTTTATAAAAATGGTGGAATCTGTAAACATATCTTAGCAACTCTTTCTCCCTCTCTGTCCTGAATGTATCCCCAGTTCATCAAACACCACTGCTAGAAGCTTAGTCAACAAAGACTATAATAAATTGCCAGTAATTCCTGTATTTTTCCTTGGATTCATGCCATCAAAAAGCTTATTTCTGATCTTGATGAACTTGAGAATCGAGCTTTAAATTGGTTATCATGATTTTCTATTGATATTGTGCAGTGTTGTTCTTCAAACCTCATAATTTAAGCCGAATTTTATTCTCACGACATGCAAAAATCTGCATCTGGGTTGAATTTGATTTGTCCTTGACATTTTTTGTTACTTTTCAATTGTTTTAGTTGAGCTCATGTGCTTCCTTGTCTAATTACCAATGAACATCATGGTGTTGTTATGATTGTCTTATCTACCTCATTTCAACTATTTTAGGATTGCTTCCTCATCTTTTTATATTTCTCCCCTCAATTAGCTTCTTTTTTATCGGTGAGTGTTTGACTAAGGTTCTGTTTGGCCCGATCGTTATGGTTGTGAACGTGGTGGTTATGAACCGTTGTTCGTGAATATCCGATCTCACCTAAGGAACTTCATCCACTTTTATGTTCAAAACTGGTTTTCTTTTCTTGGTGGCTGTCATGATCGTTGATATGGCAAACATACATTCTATGACGGTGGTGCTTTTGTCCAAATTCACCGGAGCAAAAACGCCCCTGCCAAACGGAGCCTAAGTGTTTTTATGACCCTATATATGTTAATTTGAGCAAGATCCTTTCTTTACAATTCTACCAAAATAACTTAATTTTGCATTTTGTCTTTATTCTACCTTATTATGTATTTTTCGTACTCTCTTTAATGCATTTTCTTCTAGAATTTTTATATTTATTCATGGACCAACTCAACAATATTTTTCTTTGAACATATATCCCTTGAATTGTTGTTTGTATAAGATTTTTTGAAAATTTATGCCACAGGGCACAAAAGGTTCATCAATTCTATACATCTAAATCCATTATTCAAATGGAATTTATCTACATATTATTAAGCAAAAGTCAACCTAGCTCATGACCCTACTTCCACTAGTTAATCTTCCAAGTAATCCATGCATACTCCAACATTGCTCTAGACACCAAACTCCACCTCACATTGCTCCAAACAAACACAAATTTGTAGCAGTTGCACCTAAGAAAAGAACATACTATTTAATACAATTGTAAAAAAAGGTGTTTCCTATGAATTAATCGGGAAATGTAATTTCAGTGTTTTTTGTACTCGCTTTTATCCTTTTACTATAGTTTAATGAAAGTTGCTATTTTTCAGTAAAATCTCGTCGGAAATGACTAGATGTAGATAGAATATTTTGACAACATTATTATCTTCATTTGTTTTGCTTCAAGTTTTGACTTTGAAGTTTTCTATTTCATACTTCATAGCAATTAACCCTCCATCTAAGGTTTTTCCTTCAATTTGTTTTCCTTTTCAAGCTATTTCTGCTTAGGCTCCGTTTGACGCGGCAGTGGTGGTCGTGAATGCGGGGGTTATGAACCGTCTTTCATGAACGCTCAGCCTCACCTAAGGAATTTCATCGACTTTTGTGTCCAAACCTAATTTTCTTTTCTTAGTGGCGGTCACAGAAGGTATCATGCCAAACCTATAATCTATGATGGTGGTGTTTTTGTCCAAACTCTCCGGAGCTAAAACGCCGTGCCAAACGGAGCCTTAAGCATTCATCTTCTCATTGCGTATCATGCAGTTATTTCCTTTATTAATTTTTATTAATGAAACCTGAAATATCTATTACTTTGTTAACTTCAAATTACGTGACTATTGTGTAGGGACTTGGTGGTCTTCTCTTTTGGGGTGACAATTCTGGTGTTGATGAAGATAGGTAAGATTTTTGAAAATTTATTAAGCAGGTCATAAATTTTCATTTATTTTTTACTTGACTTCTGTGGTGGAGCTGGTGTTTTCAATAAGGGAAGTTTTAATTTAGGTTGGGTTATTATTTAGGCTGGATAGTAATCGAATAATAAAGGTGATTTTAATGGCACTTCGAGTTCCAGCATCAATCGGCTGTTACTAATAAAATAAGGAGTTTCCTTTATTTTCTAATTGAAGGTAATAAATGTAATTAAAAGGGGAGTTCAAGGGGAATTTAACATATGGTTCTTGGAAATTCAACTCACGAATGAGGTTTTAAATAAAAGAGCTAGGAATTCCCATATATTAAATTTTTTTTGAAATTAAATTAATTTTTTCAATTTAAAAATATTTAATTTTAGAATTTTTTAAAATAGTAATATAGAATACTTAATTTTATATATTGAAATAAAATTGCATAAGCTTGCCCTAATTACCACTTTACCTACTTTGACGGACTAATTTATTCCGGGTCTTATTGTTCGGTCACATCAATAAACCGAAAAATGCTCTCGAGTGATTTGCATGAGAAGACACGAACGCGTGCTGATAACATACATAGAACATAACACGATATTTAGCATGCGCGTAAATAAAAGAAACAACAGGCGCAAAGACATGCTCGACACTAATAAAAATGCGGAAAATAAACTAAAATAAGACGCGATTCAGGTTGCATCAGGAACCCCCGCGCCCCGCCCGACAGTACCCCCACCACTTGCCTTCTTTGGTATGCAGCGTGCGACAACGATCAAATCTCCATCCTCGCTCTATGTCCTCTCACGACAGTACTCCCGCCGCCCGTAGTGGGGCACTGTCGCGCAGGGCGCAGTGGTTTCCCCGATTCAGACTGCTCATATTTTAATTAATAATATAATTATTTATAATTTTGTAAAAAAATCACTCAACAATCGTCGAGTTGGTGGATGACCGTCAATCTAATTTTAAAACATCACAAAATAGGAGCTGCTCGGAGATCATTCAAAAATTGCTCTTAAGCATGCATAGATAGTGTTCCTGCTCGACAATCACATCACGAGATAAAGCGAGAAGTTTAATAACACGTGTGAATCAGATGTCCATTTACCTAAAAGAAATTAGGACAACAACAACACTCAAGCCTTTATCTCATTATAGCGGGGTCGGCTATATGGATTCTTTGTCGCCATTGTGCCCTATCTTTTGTCATAATCTCACTAATGCCTAAGTACATCATGTATTTCCTTATAGTTTCATTTCAAATCTTTATTGGTCTACCCCTCCCTCGTTTAGCATGCCTAGTGACTAGACTCTTATAGCGCCTAACAGGTGCCTCTAATGGTCTCCTTTGTACGTGTCCAAACCATCTTAGTCGGGATTCTCGCATCTTCTCTGCAATTGATGCTACTCCTGTCTTATCCCTGATACATTCATTCCTAATTTTATCCAGTCTTGTGTGTCCACACATCCACCTAAGCATTTTCATCTCCGCAACTCCCATTTTTTGCTCACATACACAATTCACAGCTCAACACTCAGAACCATAGAGCATCGTGGGTCTAATTGCAGTACAGTAAAACTTGCCCTTAAGTTTTAGTGGTACTTTACGATCACATAAGATCTTTGACGCGCCTCTCCACTTCAACCAACCCGTTTGGATTCCATGTGTCACATCTTTATCAAGACCTCCGTCTTTTTGAACTATCGATCCAAGATATTTAAAACACTCACTACGAGAATTATTTTGATCACCCAACTTAATAACGAAGTCATCCATCCTTCTACTATTGCTAAATATAAGCTCCATGTTCTCCGTCTTTGCCCTACTCAACCTAAAACCCTTCTTTTCTAAAGTATCTTGCGAAGATTCAAGTTTTGCGTTTAACCTAAAAGAAATTAAGAATTTGTAAAAAAAATTTAAATATGTTAAAATAGCCCATGTAAAGGGCCCATTATTGGGCCCATTTTTATTGTTTTGTCTTCTCTCCTCCTTTAGTCCCACACCTTGTATAAGATTATCTTTTCTCTTCTTCCTCCTATATATTTGTATTCTCTCCTTGTATTTAGACACACAAGCAATACATACAAGTTTGGAGCTTTCTCAACATGGTATCAGAGGGTGCGATTCGATACTGGCGGTTTCTCCTTTTCTAACCGCCCAGCCCGCCCTTCTCCCTGTCCGCAGATTGCTCCGTGGTTTCCCTTCTCCTAACCGGTTTTGTCCGCGGGTTTCTATCCGCACCGGTCTCCCGCGGCCTGGTTTTTCTTGTCCGTTATTCTCCTCTTCCCCCTCTCCTTTTCTCCGTGGTTCCACCCTCCTTAGGCTTCTTATAGCCCTCTTTTGCTCTGCTCTGCTCGTGGGTCCCACCTCTCTTGTCCGCTGCGGGCTCGCCTCTTTCTCCTCCCTTGCCGCTTGAGTTCTTCCCAACTCGCGGTCTCGTCTTCTGTCCGCTCGACCTTCTCTACTCGTGGACTTCTTCTTCCCGCTGCGGCCTCCTTCCTATCTCGCGGCCTTCTCCTACCCACCGCATGCTTGTGTTCTCTTAATCGCTGCGGGCTTCCTCCTAATCGCTGCGGCCTCTCCCTCCTCTCGGCGCGTGAGTTCTACTTGCGGCCTTATCCTTCCCGCTGCGGCTTCTCCCTGTTTTTGCGGACTGCTCTTATCCGCCGCATCTTCTCTTCTCTCTTGCCACTCGAGTTCTCCTCACGGCCTCCTGTGCTCTGATCGCTGCTGTGTTCACCCAGACCGTGCAGACTCTTCTCTTTCCGCATTTAGGTCGCGATCTGACTACTCGCTGGTGTCCGGCTTGACCGTGCGGCCTGCTGCCTATCCGCATTTTGGTTGTGGTCTTCCTCAGTCTATCTCTCGGCGGTCTCCTTGTCTTCTCGCCGGCGGTTTATCTCCTTCTCGCCGCGGCCTTGCTCTCTTCTCGCGGTAGCCTCCTGCCCTTCTCGCGGCGACCTCGGCGGTCTGCCTCTGCGGTCTGCCCTTATGGGCTCTTCCGGTAACTCCTCTGGCTCGACGGCCAGCCCGCCTGCTGACCGCCCCGCTTGTCCGACTGACCGCCCGGTTTACACTACAGAAGTTCATGACAAGCTGCGCATCACTACCATCTCTCTTTCCGGAAAGAAGAACTTCGTTCCTCGGGTACATTCGGTTAGACGGGTTCTTCAGGCCAAGGGCCTTCTCCCTCACCTGACTCAGGCTCCTCCCTCCCCTCCTACCGATGACTGGCTCCACAATGATGGCCGAGTTCAGACCTGGGTCTTGAATTCTTTAGATGGTGAGCCATATCAAATGGCTATGTATCATGAGACTGCCAAAGATATGTGGACTGAGCTACATTCCTTATATTCTGGACGGGACAGCCTCCAGCATCTCTACGACATCCTCACTGACCTCTTTGCTCTTGACACTGGAGGGGCTTCGAATATGACCTCCTTTGTTGCTCGTGCGAAGACTCTTGCTGAAGCATGGATCCAGCATCAGCCCTTCACCAATGATGCTGCTGCTCAGCGCGCTCAGAAGGAAGCCGCCTGTACTGCCATCATCATGGCCCGTCTTCCCCCTCACCTTCAGAGCATTCGTGCTCAGGTCCTGGCTTCCTCTACCACACCATCTTTTTCTGATGTGTGCTCCATAATTCTCCGTGTTTCACCTCCTCCAGATACTACGGCTCCTCCTCCGACCCTTCTTCAGCAGGCACCCCCGCTTCTACCATTCTCTCCTCCTCCTACTCAGGGGGCTCGTTCGGGATCTCGCGGCCGTGGTCGTGGTGGCCGGGGTCGGCCGAAGTGTTCTTTTTGCGGGAAAGATGGTCATCTCGAGGCAACCTGTTACAAGAAAATTGGCTATCCTCCTCGCCCGACGGCTTCTGTTGCTACCGACGCCGGTCCTCCTGATCTTGACACTGTCCTTCTTTAGCTCCAGCATCTCCAGGGCTTGCTCAACCCACCATCTGCCTCCATTGCCTCCGTCTCTAACACAGGTACTGCTTGTCTCTCCACCGGCTTGGGCTGGATTGTGGACTCTGGCGCTACTCATCACATTACTCCACGTCGGCCTGCCCAGTACCTGAATTCCCCTTATCCACAGTCTATTACTGTGGCCAATGGAGTCACTGTTCCCGTCTCCGGCTCGACAAATCTTCCTCTCACCTCATCCATCTCCCTTCGCTCGGCTCTTTATGTCCCTAGTTCCCCGTTCAATTTACTTTCTGTGGGACGGCTTACTAATGATCTGGATTATTCTGTTATATTCACTTCCTCTTCTTTTGTTATACAGGATCGGTGGACGCAGACTATCATTGGTAAAGGCCGACTGTGGAATGAGCTCTACCTTCTCGACGACTCTCCCACCATCCTCTCTTCCGTCTCTTCAACTGATTGGCATCGTCGACTTGGGCATGCTCCTCTGCCGGTCCTCCAGCGGGCTCTCCCGAATGTTTCTTTTACCCCCTTTCAGTGTGACTCATGTATCCTCGGCAAGCAGCCGCGTTCTTCTTTTTCTTCACATTGTACTCGGAGCGCTGCTCCTTTTGATTTAGTGCATTCGGATGTTTGGGGACCATTTAAAATTACTATTTACTAGTATTTCTGGTTTTCGGTATTTTATAACATTTATTGATGATCACTCTCGCACTACCTGGCTTTACTTACTTCGTGATCGCTCCGAGCTTCCCCGTGTCTTTCAGGCATTTGTCCTCAAAACCCGTACGCAATTCCACACCACCATCAAAATACTACGCACTGACAATGCTCATGAGTACACTAGTCACGAATTTACTACTTTATGTTCTGAGTTCAGGATTCTTCATCAAACTTCCTGCGCTTACACGCCGCAACAAAACGGTGTTGCCGAACGCAAGAATCGCCACCTACTCGATGTTGCCCGGTCCCTCATGCTTCAAATGCATGTCCCTAAACCATATTGGAACTTTGCGGTCTCGACCGCCTGTTTTCTCATTAACCGTCTCCCTTCCTTCATTCTCAACTATGCTACTCCGTTTAGCATACTCTTTCCCTCCACTCCGGCCTTTCCTCTCCCACCTCGTGTCTTTGGCAGGCTCTGCTACGTCCACCGTTTGGGGCCTTCCTTGGATAAATTGGATCCACGAGCGGCTAAACATATCTTTGTTGGTTATTCACGCACCCAAAAGGGGTATGTGTGTTATTCTCCTGCTACACGCAAGATCTCCGTTTCTACTGATGTCACCTTCCGCGAGGATCAACCATTCTTTCCTGCTCCCTTACCCGACCATCTGCCACCCACACCTCCTCCTCCATCCATCCCACGCCCGGTCATTCCCGCCACTACTCCACCTCTGCCGGTTACCTCTGAACCGACTCTCGTTCCCTCCAAACCACCCATTATCCGAGTCTACACTCGTCGTTCTACCAGCTCCGTTGCCCCTCTGTCGTCGGTCTCTACCAAGGATACTCCGCATCCAAATGATCAGGTATCGCCTTCCACTGCTCATTCTCTGGCAAATTACATCTCTCTTCATCGTCTCTCTCCCCATCTACACACTTTGGCTACTTCTCTCTCTTTGGTTGCTATTCCTAATTCTGTGCAGGAGGCACTTCAGCATCCAGGATGACGAGCAGCCATGGAGGAAGAAATGTCTGCTCTCTGGTCTAACCAGACATGGTCTGTCGTTCCCCTTCCCCCGGGTCAGAAACCAGTTGGGTGTAAGTGGGTCTTTGTCATCAAACATGCTGCCGATGAGACAATTGACCGTCTAAAGGCCCGTCTTGTGGCTAGAGGTTTCACTCAACAAGAGGGGCTAGACTATGAGGAAACGTTCTCTCCGGTAGCGAGGATCAACCATTCTTTCCTGCTCCCTTACCCGACCATCTACCACCCACAACTCCTCCATCCATCCCATGCCTAGTCATTCCCGCAACTACTCCACCTCTGCCGGTTACCTCTAAACCGCCTGTCGTTCCCTCAAAACCACCCATTATCCGAGTCTACACTCGTCGCTCTACCACTTCCGTTGCCCCTCTGTCGTCGGTCTTTACCATGGATACTCCGCGTCCAAATGATCAGGTATCGCCTTCCACTGCTCATCCTCTAGCAAACTACATCTCTCTTCATCGCCTCTCTCCCCATTTACACACTTTGGCTACCTCTCTCTCTTCGGTTTCTATTCCTAATTCTGTGCAGGAGGCACTTCAACATCCAGGATGGTGAGCAGCCATGGAGGAAGAAATGTCTGCTCTCTGGTCTAACCAGACATGGTCTGTTGTTCCCCTTCCACCGGGTCAGAAACCAGTTTGGTGCAAGTGGGTCTTTGTCATCAAACATGCTGCCGATGGGACAATTGACCGTCTAAAGGCCCGTCTTGTGGCTAGAGGTTTCACTCAACAAGAGGGGCTAGACTATGAGGAAACGTTCTCTCCGGTAGCGAAGCTTAATAGTGTTCGCCAAGGTTGTCAGGATCGAGATCCCAGATGAGATCGTTTCGAGGTAGGATCGGATCTGATAGTAGAGTCAGATCGAGGATCGCTTTACAAAATCAGGATCGATTTACAAAATATGGATCGTAGGATCGTAAGATCTTATGATCTGGATCGCGATCCTGACAATCTTGGTGTTCGCGTCCTCATCTCTGTTGCGGTCCATCGCCGCTGGCCTCTTTTTCAGCTGGATATCAAGAATGCTTTCTTGAATGGGGATCTCCAGGAAACTGTCTACATGAAACAACCACCCGGGTTTGAGACCACGGGGGAGTCTCAGGTTTGCCATCTTAAAAAGGCTCTATATGGTCTCAAACAATCTCCACGGGCATGGTTTGAAAAATTCAGCAAGGTCCTCCGTGAGATTGGCTTTACTCGGAGCTCGACCGACTTCTCGCTCTTTACTCGTCACCAACCAACAGGAACGGTTATTCTGTTAGTGTACGTCGACGATATTATCATTACTGGAGATGACTCTCAAGAGATACAGGCAGTCAAAGTCCATCTAAACTCAGTCTTTCAGATAAAGGATTTGAGACCTCTTCGATATTTTTTGGGTCTTGAGATTGCCAGAAGGCCGGATGGGCTCACTCTCTCTCAACGGAAATATTGTCTTGACCTTCTTCATGATGCTGGTCAGTCAGGCTGCAAGCCAAGTGATACTCCTATGGATGTGAACCACAAACTGTGTGCCCAGGCATCTGACTCAGATCTTCTTCTCCAGAATCCTGAATATTATCGACGTCTTGTTGGAAAACTGATATATCTCACGATTACCAGACCAGATATTTCCTTTGTTGTTGGTCTTGTCAGCAGATACATGCACTCCTCGAAAATCTCATCTTCAAGCGGTGGAATGAATTTTCAGGTACCTTAAAACCGCTCCTGGTCAGAGACTTGTCTACAGGACCTCCTCTTCTGCTCCAACATTGGTGGTATATTTAGATGCTGATTATGCTGGCTCTCTCGATGACCGGCGATCTACGAGTGACTTTTGCACTTACCTTGGAGGACATCTTGTTACTTGGCGAAGCAAGAAACAAGCGGTCGTTGCTCGATCTTCAGCCGAGGCAGAGTACCGGGCAATGACATCAGTTGTATCAGAATTGACATGGCTTGAGAGTCTTCTTACTGATCTGGGTGTAAAATTACCATCACCGGCTCTTCTTCTTTGTGATAGTCAAGCCGCCATACACATCGCCAAGAACCCGGTCTTTCACGAAAGAACGAAGCATATTGAGGTCGATTGTCACTTCATCCGGGAAAAGGTTCAAATGAAGAAGCTTGACCTAAAGCATGTCCCAGGATCGGAACAAGTTGCGGATGTCCTCACGAAGGCTCTTTCCAAGGCACTCTTCTATCAATGCTTGTCCAAGCTTGGCGCATACGATTTGTACGCTCCAGCTTGCGGGGGAGTGTTAAAATAGCCCTTGTAAAGGGCCCATTTTTATTGTTTTGTCTTCTCTCCTCCTTTAGTCCCACACCTTGTATAGGATTATCTTCTCTCTTCTTCCTCCTATATATTTGTATTCTCTCATTGTATTTAGACACACAAGCAATACATACAAGTTTGGAGCTTTCTCAACAAAATAAAAATAACTTTATTTATTCAAAGTATTTTTTGAATAAAATGCAGTAAATATATTTTAGACTTTAATTATGTACATAAATTTCAATCACCTTATTTACACATTATATTGCCTATTAAATTTGCATGCACAAATTTTAATTCATGTATGCATTACATTGATGTAGGGTAAGGTTTGCCTATATTCACCCTTGTGTTGGGACCTGTAAGATTTGGGATAAGCCTTGCTTTCACTTAGAGAGAGGGGGGGGGGGTGAATATGTGACGTCTTTTATTTTTAAAAATATTTGTCTGAGTGGAATAATAAAGACGTAAGCTGAGAGAAACAAGCACACACAAACACATAGATTTATAGTGGTTCCTCAATCATGAGTACGTCCACTTTCCCCCTTCGTCTATCTATTAGTATGCTAGCCCAGACAACTTCAACTCCAATTCAACTCGGATCAACAAATGATCCTACATTCGAAGATCAAATCTCCTTCCTCAAGAACTCTAACTGGTTTCGTACCTCGGATCCCCTAGCTTGGGATCCTACACTCGGATTGCATAGAAGGAATCCTACCACAGATTCCTCTGAAGGAATCCTACAAACTCAGACTCACAAAGTAAATCCTACAAACTCAGACTCACAAAGTGAATCCTACAAACTCAGACTCACAAAGTGAATCCTACAAACTCAGACTCACAAAGTGAATCCTACAAACTCAGATTCACAAAGTGAATCCTACAAGGGTGATTATAAGGAGTTGTTACATATACTTTTGGACTCAAAATAAATAGAGATTTGAAATTTGTGTCTTCTTTAAAGCTCGATGAAATAAGCTTCTTCTTGATCGCCAAGATCAGATCTAAAAATATCTTCTCTTCCAAAGGATTTGATTCTTGCAGAGTGAGAGAAATTTTAACTTGATAAACAATGTTCTGACTTTGATCCCTTTCTTTAGAGAATCTTCTTTGCTCCTTGAAAAATAGATTAAAAGGACGACTTAGATCAAATCTTGAGCAGTAGACAGATAAATCTTGGTTGGCGCCTCCTTCAGATTCTCTGGTTTTCAGCACTTAGAATATTTCCTTCTTAGGCTTTTATGAGAACTACAACACTTGAGAAATCACGAATAAAAGTTAGGGTTTTAGAGAAATCTCTTTAGTATTTATATGATTTCGTTTTGATCAACGGTCGATTCAAAATCATTAATGATAAATATTTGATTCCTTAAATATGAGTTCTGATTGACGCAATCAACGGCGACATCAATTTGAAATTCTGAAGATTTGAACTACATTCGACGCTACGTCGAGTTCTAATTGAAGGTGTGTCAAATTCTGCCTTAGAAGAAGTCTTTGTCAACATAACTGAGAATTCGACGTTACGTCGACTTCTTATCAATGTTTGCATCTACTACTGCTTTGGAGATGCGTCGATTTCACTTCAGGGAATGCGTCGAATTCCAGTCGGAGCTACTTCGACTTCTAGTCGATGTTGCGTCGACTACTGCTTTGGATATGCGTCAACTTCACTACGTCGAATCCTGGCCGGAGTTACTTTGACTTCTAGTCGACTCATTTTAACTCAACTTATTTCTTCAAATGTCTGAACCTCTTCAACCCGATAAATACTTTATCTGACCAGCTTCAAGTCGACAAGCTTCTTGATATACTGAATTTCTAGTCGATATACTGAACTTCTAGTTGATTAAACACTTAGAATATCTTGAACAATAAAACTTCCAATCGTCAGACTTCTTCAGTAGCCCTTCTAGCCGATATATTGAACCTCTAGTTGATATCAGACTTTATTCCAGTCGATAAGCAGAGCTTCTAGTTGACATAACAATCTTCTATCTGACAAGCTGAGTTCACAGACATTATGTCTAAGGCATGTCTAGTCGATATACTCAATGTCAACTAGATGTCTAGTTGACATTTGACTTAGACAAGATTTTCTCTTTTTCTGAATTGTTGAACCTTTAGCCCAATGCACCAGCTAGCTTTATGGAACTTTGTAAATACTTAAAATGATTATGTCTAAAATATCAAAACTCAAACTTCATCAAATACAAAGTGAGTTTATCTTTATCATGAGGACTTCTTCAAATCAGGATAATTGTAGGGTAAGGATTGTCTACATTTCACCCTTGTGGTGAGACCCTTCCCCAGACCCTCGCTGCGCTGGGATGCTTTGTGCACCTGGCTGCCCTTTTTTATGTATTACATTGATGTGTTGTCGTGTGACCTTGAGGTCACGGGTTCGAGTCCTGGAAGCAGCCTCTTGCAAAAATGCAGGGCAAGGTTTGCCTGCATTATACCCTTGTGGTGGGACCCTTTTTCGGACCCTCGCTGCTCGGATATTCTTTGTGCACCGGGCTGCCCTTTATGCATTACATTGATGACTGTTATTATAGGAATTTCAAAAATGTCCATGTGCCCCTCAGATACACACTATTGCGCTTGGGAGGATTGTGAGTGGCAGGAGTACTGTTGAGCATAGATGAAACCCATGAAAAACTATTTATATTAATATTAATAATAAATATATTTACATATATATTATATAGTAAAGATTAACATTAAGAAATATAAAGATTGATATGTTACGGGTCTACTTCCATAACAGTGGTAACTCGCCAGAATAGTGATCGGAGATGGGGAAGATGACGGTGGTGGAGGATATCGTGGAGCCGGAACCGCGGCTGCCTATGCGGGGTTGCTCGTTAGAGGAAAGAACCACCAAGATTTCACAAGGGGACAAGAACTAGACTTTTCATTCATTGATGAGTCATACAGGACTCTAAGGGTCTATTTATAGAACCTCCGTGTGACACACCCGTAAATACATGAAGATGCATAGAATATTAAAAGTACATAAATATTAATATAATACGACTTTACTCCTAATATGAACTCCATACAACATATAATATGATAAATGGTGAAGGATCCGAAACCAATCCGTAACATCTCATCCGCCCTTGAAATCGAGCTGCCCTCAAGCTCGAACTCCACGTGGTGACCGGATCATCGAGCAACTTGATCTCCCGCTAGAACAATGCATGATATCGCATAGCGATGGCGGCGACGTCAGTGAATAGTGGAGATGCGGTTGGAAGGACGAGAGGTGAAAGTAATGGCGTCGGTGAGGTCGGTGGAGCGGTGATGAATAGCAGTCAGCAACAACAAGTAGGTCGAGGAAACGACGACTGATAAAACGAGTGCTGGCGGAAAGGCGGCCGCGGTGTCTGACGAAAGTGACCTAAGGTGGGGCGGCACCACCACAGCTGGTGATGGCGGAAGGGCAATTACCACTAAAAGCGGTGACACATCAGTGACCGGCACAGGTGGCGATTGCACGAAGACAGGAGACGGTGGAGGCGGCAGGTACATGGGTTGCGGCAAAAAGGCGGCTGTCAGATTCTTAATGTGGTGGAGGAGTGCGTCGGCATTTCGGAGGAGTGTGTCCATGTAGCTCATCATTTTTCGTAGCTTCGATTGGATGGCGACGGCAACCGCGACAGTCAACTTGGTGTTCCCCATAATAATATGATGAAATTATTAATAACCAATTAATTAAGAAAATGATTAATTAATTAAAAATATTTTCCTTAAGATATAATAGTATGGGGTCATTGCTGCATGCACCAGGCTCAAGAAATAATTAGAAATAAAGCAGTTGGGGAAAGGAAATAAAGGAGTGGGCTGCTGTGTGTGGAACAGTAAATTAAAATAGGTAAATAGGTGTGGAGGCGTGCGTGGCTTGGGCTCGAGGGGGGATGAACTTGATTAATAAAACACGGTCAATGACTGCGGCTTAATAAAATAGGGCTGGGTCACCAATGGATCCTTTATTAAAATAGGGCTGCTTTGGGTAGGGTTTTAATAAAAATAAAAGTGATGTGGGGTGGGGCTCGAGGAAATGACAACGAAAAAAGTAAAGGCTGGAATGTTGTAGCAGATGTGGGAAGTCACGGTCTCGTGCGGCTCAAGGAAGTAGCGGAAAAAGGCTCCACTGCTTATCGATGGGAGGGAGGCGCCGAGCGATGGAGGCGGAAAACAGAAATGGCGGAAGCTTGTCAAGTATGCTGCGGGCTTGTGACTATGGCGGAAGTGGCAACAATGCTGGGGCGGCGGAACTTGTTAAGCAGGGAAGATAATGACGAAGCGCGAAAACAACAGAGGCAGAGCTGCGCTAGGTTGCTGGAGCCGGCTTGCTGGATGATGGTGTTGGCCCGTGTTGTCGAGGAAGGAAAGGTGGCAGCGGGTTGACGTCAATTCGCTGGAAGAAGACGAGTCGCAGTGTTCGAGCGGTTGGGCTGGCGATGTGGTTGGTGTTGTCAGAAGTTCCGGCTGGTGCTGGCAGTGATTTCGACTGGTGCTAGCAGCGATTTCGATTGGTGCTGGCAGCGATTTCGATTGGTGCTGGCAGCGATTTCGATGAAGGTTCCGGCTTGTTGAGGAAGACGCACAATGAATCGTCGAGGTGCATCGGCGGAAGAGGACCGGTGGCTCTGATACCAAGTTGTTTCGGGCCTACTTCCGTAACAACAGTAACTCGCCAGAATAGTTATCAGAGATGGAGAAGGTGGTGGTGGTGGAGGATACCGTGGAGCCGGAACCGTGACTGCCTAGGCGGGGTTGCTCGTTAGAGGAGAGAGCCACCAAGATCTCACAAGGGGACAAGAACTAGACTTTTCATTCATTGATAAGTGATACAAGACTCTAAGAGTCTATTTATAGAACCCCCGGGTGGCACACCCGTAAATGCATAAAATATTAAAAATACATAAATATTAATACAATACGACTTGACTCCTAATACGAACTTCATACAACATATAATATGATAAACGGCGAATGATTCAAAACCGATCCATAACATGATATTAGTTAGTAATAAATATATTTGTATTGCAAAGAAAAGTAGGATTAATACCACATAAATTGGGATTCGCATAGTGCACAGATGCATAACATTAGAAGAAAAAAAATAGACAAAAAAAGTGAATTCCACATGGCTTGCACTATTCCACTTTTGCCGATTTTTTAATCTATTTGGTTGGAATAGGAGGCAAAAAGGAAAATTAGGAAGAGTTTGAGCTAAATCAGAAAAATTTATTTAACTGGCGGCTTAGTCTCACATCACTTGTTGGGAAGCATTAATTGTTGTGTATAAGCCGCCATGCCAGATGTTAATTAAAAAGGTCATATACTTAATTATTGGTTTGGAAGGTCTTAAATAGCTTAGTTAACAAAAAAAAACTATATTCATCTTGTTACCAAAAAAACTATTCTCTGCAGAATGAATGAAAATGAACAAGTTGTTATTTAGAAAGATCATTCTAGAAGCAGCCTCTTGCAAATATGTAGGGTAAGATTTGCCTAAATTTCACCCTCATGGTGGTACCCTTCCCCAGACTCTGGCTTTGCAGGGATGCTTTGTGCACTGCGCGCGCTGCCCATACTAGAAGTATGTCTAAACTTTCTAATGCTTTTACTGTCTTTTGTGAAGAATATTACTCAAGGCGTATGCTATTGTTAGATGTTATCCCATGCTTCTTAAGAGAGACATGATTGCAAATTGGCACTTGATCACTTCTTTAGTCATGTTTTAAAACATCTCATTTGTTTAATTTCCTCATTCAAATGAATTAATGTATTATTTCACCCAAACATGGGAATTGATTTATTTTCTAAGTACAGCCATGTTGAGCAACTACTGGACCGAATAAGCAATGGTGTCCTAGCTGAGGATCGGCGTTCTGCTATAACTGAACTGCAGCAAGTTGTTGCAGAAAGTAGTTCTGCTCAGTTAGCATTTGGTGCAATGGGTGAGCAAATTTTACTTATTTGATGGGAAAACTAGCAGTAGTGCACCAGTCTTCCGTGCGTAGTGTGTAATGATGACACTACCCGAGTGATGGCCTAGTATTATTGCCGTTGCACACTATGTTCAGGGGACTTTGTGCAGGACCAGTAGTTTCTGTAAACAACATATATATATTTTTTAATTTTATGTTATCTATATACATTACTGGATTATGACTAAAGATAGGGCGTAATGTTGACAATGGATCCATATAGCTGACCCCACTATGGCGGGATAAAAGCTTAAGTGTTGTTGTATGCTATCTATGTACATTAAAAAATTAATGCTTTCTGTTAGATTTCGGAGATGAAAATCAAATTACTCATATTCATTTGATGGTTCTATTTGAGGACTATGACCACCCAAAAATTTCTTTTTATATAGTATCAATAAGTGTTGTATCTAAATCCACTTCTATGTTAAGTTGTTGAATGAGTGTTTTTCTTACAGGATTTCCGGTACTCTTGTCCGTGTTGAAGGAAGAGCGTGATGATACTGAAATAATTCGAGGTTCTCTTGAAACTCTGGTAAGTGCACTCACACCTATTGATGCAGTACAGGGGCAAAAAAATGAAATCCGGCCAGCTTCAATGAATTCAGATATTCTTTCCCGCGAATCTGAGAACATTTCTCTTCTTCTAAGCTTGTTGGTTAGTCCTTTTTTCTTGTTTCCTTGACTTCCATTTTTTATTTTGCTATTTTCTATATGACCAGTCTTCTTTAATTTTGGCAGTCGGAAGATGATTTTTATGTTCGGTACTATACACTTCAGCTTTTGACAGCTCTTCTCACACATTTCTCTAATAGGTAATAATTTGCTAATCATTAGTATGTTTTGGGGTGAATTCACGACAAGTGTTTCTCTTTCATAGGTTGTTGTTTTACTTTTACCCTCCTAGGTTACAGGAATCTATTCTTTTAATTCCTCATGGCATTATTCGCCTCATGGACATGCTAATGGACCGTGAGGTGCGTTTTCCTCCAGTTTTTTCATATAAAACCAATGAATGAATACTTTTGACTTTTTCATGTAAGATCCCTTTTAATGATATACATATATATACACAGTTATTTACCGGACCTCCCCTCGAAATTTGCTTAATTACAGGTTGCACCCCTCTAACTTTAAAAATTACAATTACCTCCCCTCAATGTTTACATTTCATAACATCCTTGCAATCTTTAGTCCCACATTGTGGGTTGAAGAGAATTAATCATGTATAAATAGCGGATCTGTGTGCGTGGAATATTGAGAGCCGCTGTCCTACTTCGGGATAGCAATTAACGGGAGGGTATATTGGGCCTGCTATAAGCAGAGCCCATGTATTTATTGGGCGGCGGGCTACGCAGTCATGGCGGGCCTGGTTGTATATTTTTTAGAGTTGCTAAGGGTAAAATGGTAATTTCATATAGGTTTAGGACACTTCATAATAGGTTTAGGAGATCTATGAAAATGTGGAGAGAGAGGGAGCGGAAATAGGCTGTAGATCGGACGGTAATCGAATTATAGAGAGATTCGACGACTGATAGAATTTTGAACTCATACTATTTGCAGCCCACCATATTTCTTTATATATTGTATATATATTTATATATAGTTTGCGGGTCGCCCGTATTTTCTTCGGTCCGGAGAATCGGACCGCCTTAGCTCCGAGTCGGATCGGGCGCAAACAGTCAGTGAAAATTGAGCAACAATGATGAGATTTTTTAATCTTGGAAAACTCGAAAAGGGTGTAAAACCCAAAAAGAGTGAAAAACCACGCTGCCGGATCTGTGTCGGGCCTAAATCCACTATTTTCCTTAGAGTTTACAAGTAGTTGTGTCTCTCGAAGGGTGACATGTCAACTCTCAGTTACAAGCTTTGAATATGAAAATAAAGGGAAAAAACTAAGTTCACAAAGCTTGGAGAAGAGCGTCCACGAGAGCATCCTCTGATGTCTTCTCCCGCGCTCACAAAATCCTCCAAGTGAGTGCATGGTGTTGAGCGGACTAGAGAGGGAGCGGAGCGAGTTCCAAGGGGAGAAACAATCTAAGTCCCATGTTCTCGCCGGAAAATCTCAGAACTCTCTCTGGTCTCTGGAGTTGCTTATCTTCAAATGAAGACTTGGAGACTTTTTTATAGTTTTCTGGAGGGATGTGCTGGTAATTGCATCGGGCTGGATCTTAAGTTGACGAATGACGTCGCTCCGTTCCGGTCACCTTGATCACCGATTTTTACGAAATGACGGATGTGCCCCCCAGGCGGTCCGGGCGGCCCGAGCAGCTTGCCCAATGGTGGCGGTGGCCGACGATGGTCGGAGACGACGACAGCTGCCGGGGGGCACGCAATGTGCGCGGACTGCTTGCGAGCACGCTGCGCGTGCACTCGCGTATGGGCGCAGTGCGCGCGCGAGAATGGGCGCAGTGCGCATGCACGAATGGGCGCAGTGCGCGGGCTCCGAGTCAGACCAGGCGCAGCGTGCCACCGCGCTTGTCGTGCGCGAACTCGCATGCTTGAGACTGTGTTACCGCGCCGTTGTAAGCTACCGCCACACAGTAGCTTAAAATTTGAATGTTCTCCCCTCTTCTATTATTAAGGGTTCGTACCCCCATCATTTCTATAGAACTTTCAGAACTGTAGTTCAGAAGGCAAGATTGTGGTTAGCAATTGCAACAAGGAGAAGAGGTCTTTGGTTAACCCTTTTTGCAAACCCTGCAATTAGTGTCGGGTCATAAGGCGACTAGAACTTGCGGTAAGGCCAATGGTGAGTTCAATATGAAGTTGCGGGCAGCAGTTGGCGAGTCAGCGGCACGGTAACCTTACCGCCGACGGTAACTGCGGTTAAACGACCAGGACGTGTGATCTTTTCTCTTGGCGACCTCCAATAGTTCAATAAATGATCAATAGTGCGACCTTTACGGTTAAGCGGTTAAGAGGGAGTCCAGGCGATCACTCTTGTTTGTTTTGTTGTTTATTCTTGTTCTTTGTCAAATACAACGCGAAATAATGTCTCGCGCTTGTATACCTCGCCATTGTATCTGAGTTGAAGTTAATGCAAGTCATTGATGTTTTTTCTTCTCTATTATTAATGGTTTATTCATTTGGATGATTGAGTGTTTCTCAGACCTCGTAGAATTTTACATGATATCAGATGGCAGAGGTTTTAGTGGCACTTGCTAAATTCCTTTGGAAGAGATAAACCGGTATACTAGACTGGAAGGTGGTTGTGCAAGAGGACTTGAGATTGAGTTGTTGACTCAAACTAACTACAAGAAGTGGAAGTCCTGTATGAAGAGCTATTTTCTTGGAGAAGATTTTTGGGAGTTAGTTGGCGGAGATGCAAGGAAAGAGGTTGTAGCTGCCGGAGACAATGCCTATGAGGTAAGAACTTGGAGGAAGACTAATGCAAAGACCGAGTTTACGCTCAAACGACGATCTCTCCTGACTTGTTCAATCACATCATAGGTTGCAAGTTGGCTTTTGAAATTTGGACATCTATGGATGGGTTGTTCAATAAGAAGAACATTGCAAGACTGCAGTTTCTGTAGAGTGAGTTGACAAGGGTCACTCATGGAGAATTGTCAATTTCTGCCTTCTTGTTGAAGATGAAGAACCTGTGTGCTTGGATTCAAATGATATCTGAGGCAAAGATGAAGAGACTCATCATTCATGACTTACGAAAGGTGTATGTTGCCTTTATCACCTCAGTGCAGGGTTGAGCTACCCAACCATCCTTGCTGGAGTTGGAGAACTTATTGGCTTTTCAGGAGAGTCTAGCGAGGAAGATATCTGGATGTTTTATCTCAGGGTGTGATAGTGAGGTTTTGTTCTCTAGAAAAAAGAAATGGGATAAGGAGAAGATCTATGGTGGTGAGAGCACTTCTAGCTCATCACACCAGGAGGGAGGCATGACTCCTCATAAGCATGATGAAGGTCAGAAGGGACTCAGGTGCTTCAGATGCCATAAGGTGGGTCACATGAAAAAAGACTGCATGACGAATCTTCAGCCGGGACATGTAGCGGAAAAAGGAGGAGGATCCAAAGGTGGAGATGAGTAGGGGAACTATTTCTTGGCAGACATGACAACAATGCCAGTCGATGTCTTGGTCTCCATCAATTTCTAGAAAGATTGGATAGTTGACTCTGTGTGCGGTTATCATCTCACTGGAGATGAGTCGAAGTTCTCCCTTCATGCATACAAGGGAAATGATGCTATCATCACGGCTGATGATTTAGTGCATGCAGTAGAGAAAGAGGGAACAATGTCTTTGGGCAGTGATGAAAGACCACTCACTTCGAAGAATGTATATCACGTGTCGGGTATAAAAAAGAACTTGTTCTCGGTGACCAACACAGTGGATGCTGGTTACCATGTTTTGTTTGGACCAACGTAGGTAAAGTTCTTAAGGAACTTATCAATGGTGAAGGCTGATGTTACTCACATTGGGCGACGTATGAAGGACTTATTCGTATTGTCAACAAGCTCCTATGCGAAGAAAATGAGGATAAATGACAGTGCTGTCATTTGGCACGAGAGATCGGGGCATGTTGGGATGAACAAGCTGAAGGCTATGACGGCAAAGAGTTTGGTAAGAGGCTTGCCTAGTCTATCCTCTCTTGGAGACGGTCATGTGTGTGAGGATTGTCAGTTTGGGAAGGCACATCGTCTTCTATTTGACAAGTCCTTGTCCAGGTGTAAGACACCTCTAGAATGCATTCACAGTAATCTGATGGGACTGTTTGTCACCCCCACTTACTCAAGAAACAGGTACATGTTGGTGCTGGTTGATGACTTCACACGTTACACATGGGTATACTTTGTGAAGAAGAAGTCAGACGTCTTCCAGAAGTTCGTTGAGTTTAAGGAGCTTGTTAAGGGATTGCTAAGACTGCGGATCAAGAAGCGGAGGATGAACAATGGGGGCAGTTTACCTCCACTGAGTTCTTTACCTTTTGCATGAAACACGAGATCAAGAGGGAGCTATCTTATGCACATTCTCCACAACAGAATGGAGTGACGAGGAGGAAGATGCGTCACTTGGCGGAGACTTGCAAGAGTTGACTTTATACCAAAGGCATGCCCAAGGCCTTATGGGTGGAGGGAATGACTTGTGCTACTTACGTCATCAACATGATGTCACTGCGTTTTGTCAACATGAAGTCTCCTCATGAATTGATGTTCAAGGAGAAGCCAAGGGTGAAACATGTTCGGGTGTTTGGCTCTATCTGCTTTGTGCACATCCCAGATGCTCTTAGGACCAAGCTAGATGCATTGACACGGAAGTGTGTCTTCATCGAATACGATGAGCGAAAGAAGGGATGGAAGTGCATGGGTCCAAAACAAAGCAGTTTATTGTCTCACGAGATGTGGTATTCGACGAGCTAACGTCATACTAGAGTGGCTCTACTATAGAGATACAGTAGAACACAAAAGAAGGAAGAAGGAAGGAAGTTACTGAAAATCGTCTGGTGGAGCTACCTATGTCTTCCGGAGCTCCTACTCCATCAAGCTCAGGATCAGGTTTTTCGAGTTCCAGAAGCAGGGGGAGTGATGCCCCTAGAAACTCTGTCGGGGGAGCTGATACAAAGGATTCAACGAAAGTGGTGGAGAGTGGTCCGATCTTGTGGAGGTGGAAAGAACCATCATACCACCATCTCGGTACAGAGAAGGGAACATGGTGAGCATGATCTCATGTTTCTTTGTAGGACCTCTGGAGGAGCAGGAGCCGTCGTGCTTTGAATACGCCATTGGAGTGAAGAAGTCGGAGGATGTCATGAATGAGGAGATGACAATCCTCAAGAAGAACAAGACTTGGGACCTTGTGCCCAAGGTAGATGCATCATACCTGTCACTTGCAAATGAGTGTACAAGCTAATGAAAAAGGCAGATCGAGGCATAAAATGGTACAAGGCTCGCATTGTTGCTCGTGGTTTCCACAACAATACGAAGAGGACTATGATGAGACATTCAATCCTGTGACAAAGATGACGTCGGTGCGGATGGTGATTGCCTTGGTGACATGTCAAGTTTGGAAGATTTGACAACTCGACGTAAAGAACGTCTTTATTTACGGAGAGATTAACATGAACATCTTCATGATGCAACCACTGGGATATATATCCAAGTCTCATCCAGGACAAGTTTGCAAGTTGAAGGAGGTCATTTATGGATTGAAGCTAGCGCCTCGAGTCTGGTATGAGAAGATTGTTGAATACCTACAGTTCTGCGGGTACTATGCATTTGACTCATACTCGAGTCTGTTCGTGAAGAAGAGGGGTATCTTCATGTGTTGGTGTTGTTATACATCAACGATTTAATCGTGACGGGGAACAATGACAGAGAGGTGGCAAAGCTTAGAGCAGAGCTATCAATTCGATTCAAGATGAAGGATCTTGGTAAACTGCATCATTTCCTTGGTTTGGAGGTGAAGAAAATGAAGAGCGGAGTGCTTGTGTCCCAAAAGGGTTATTAGGAATGGATCGTGCAGAGATTCAACATGGAGGAGAAGAACAACTCTACTCCACTCGATGTTGGTTTGAAGCTTCGGGAGATGAAAGAAGGATTCTTCTGAATCCTAAAGTGTTCCGGGCACTAATGAGGAGTTTGATCTACCTGACAATTACGAGGCCGAACATTTCTTTTACTGTTGACCGAGAAAGTCGATATATGCAGGAGCCTTGGAAGCCTTATCTGGAGGCAGCAAAGGGGATACTGAAGTATGTGAAGTCAACCTCAGACATGGGTCTGTTCTCTGAGAAGGACACGAACTTCACCTTGCACAGTGATACTGACTATGGTGGAGATGCAGATGATCAGAAGTCCATATTTGGGTACCTCTTCATGTGCGGGTCAGCAACTATCTTGTGGTGTAGCAAAAAACATGATTCAGTGTCCATCTCCACCACTGAGGCCAAATATAAAGCATCATCCTTGGCATCCCAGGAGGGCATTTGGCTGCGCAGGTTGGTGGAGGACATCCATAAGGAGGTGCGAGGATCTACTTTGATTCGCAGTGACAATGAGAGTGTGTTGAAGCTGGTTACTAATCCAGTCTGTCACGCACAGACGAAGCATATTGAGATCGAACATCACTTTGTTCGGGAGAAAGTGTTAGATGGATCTCTGATCATGGAGTATGTGCAGAGCAAGGACAATGTTACTGACATCTTCACAAAGCTTCTTGCGAAGGGGCCGTTTGAGGTGTTGCGGAGTCTGCTTGGTGTTGTCCCGACTCTCACTTCAAGGGGGAGTGTTAAAATTTGTGAAGTGAGACCACGTGACCGCGGGATCGCGAGCTTGCATGCTTGAGACCGCATTACTGCACCGCTGTAGCTTAAGATTCTAGAATATTCTCCCTTCTCCTATAAATATAGGGGTTCATACCCTGTCATTTGTACAAAATTGTAGTTCAGAAGGCAAGATTGCAGTTAGCAATTGTGACAAGAAGAGGAGGTCTCTGGTTAATCCTTTTTGCAAATTCTGCGACTAGTGTCGGGGGATAAGGCAACTAGAACTGGCGGTAAGGCCAGTGGTGATTTTAGTGTGAAGCTGCGGGAAGCAGTTGGCAAGTGGGCGGCTAGCGCGGCGCGATAACCATACCACCAGCGGTAACTGCAGTTAAGCGACTAGAACATGTGATCTTCTCTCTTAACGACCTCCAACAGTTCAATAAATGATCAATAGTGCGACCTCAGCGGCTAAGAGGGAGTCCAGGCGGTCTCTGTTGTTTGTATTGTTGTTTGTTCTTATTTTTCGTCCAATACAACGCAAAATCATGTCTCGCGCTTGTATACCTTGGTATTTGTTTCCGAGTTGAAGTTAATACAAGTCATTATTGTTTTTTCTTCTCCATTACTAGTGGTTTATTCTCTTGGATGGTTGAGTGTTCTTCAGACTAAGTATTTTATATGTTCCACCTGCTTAATAGGCACCACACAGTCTTTGTTCCCCCTTATATTCTTCGATGTGGCATTTTGCAGCTAGGAGCCCTTTAATACCTTAATTTCCATCACAATGTAACTGGTTGCCTTCAATACCGCTAGTTCCTATCATGCTTCAAGCACTCGCTCTGATACTCTACCTAATGTTGCAAGAGGAAACGTTGATAGCATAAAGCCAACAACATGAATGAGGCAAAATACCTTAGTTGTCACTTACAAGGAGTATACAATCACACAACTTAGTGTTTTAGATTTCAAAAAGAGTTGATGTCTTCTTTCATGGAGATTTATGTGAGGCCCCATTTTAGACCCCACAGAAATTCTGTATCTGAGTACATTTGTCTCTCATTCGTTGCAGCATATATATAGGTATCTATGCATGAGCAAAAAATAAACACATAAAAACACTTAACTCATACCTTGGGTCGTTCTGCAACGAGTCTTTTTCGTTCTTCCTCGATCAACTTAGCCTTTCTTCGCGCACTCAAGGTTGCCTCAACTACCTAAAAATAGAACCATGAAGGGCTTAGTCATAAACATATGACTAAGTGAGTAACATAATTTTTTAACTGTTGTACATACAAACATAAACATTAGTGGCACTATGCATATATATTTTCATTTTTGGTATAGACAAGTGCATTAAATATTTCTGTAAAAAGTAGTAAAACAGGTACAATGCGTATGCAATCATTAAGTTATATTTCACATGGTCGTATTCTCTTTATTCGTTATTCATGGTTTTTCAACATCCTTACATTTCTTTATCGTTATTATGCAGTTTTTTTTATTCTCGTTTGCATTCTTTTTATTTATTCTCGTTTGCATTCTTTTTATCATTTCTTCACTTCGTGTTCATTTCTCATTCTTTTCATTCAGAACTGATTTTTTCATATACAATTCCACATCACATTTCTTATTTATCTTACTGTTTTTAAGTAGAAAATCATAAGAGTATGTTTAAATGCGTCTGGGTTTTTAACGACCCCTGGGCCTTCAATGACTTCTAGCCTTCAATGACCGCATATATATCTCATAAGTATTCTGACATGGGTATTCATGTTGGAAGTAAGAAGGAAAAGACTTCATTGATTTTATTCATCCCTTAAGGGGGCAATATATAAGACTTAAAGACCTGTTTGGCTAAGCTGTGACGGTGCAGGAAGCAGTACTGGCAAATAATGGTGCAGGAATCAGCTGTTTGCAGTGGTGAAAAAATTTATGAAACTGTTTTGCAGTGCTGTGTGAAACAGTGGTGCAGAATTAAACAGTGACAGTAATAATTAAACAACCCGAGAATACGAAATCAAAAAATAAATAAATAATTTGCTCGACATTAATTTTATTTAATTATAAAAGTAAATATATTAAAATTCCTCAAAAATGAGATTTTTTCCGATCTTGTCCGGCTCGACGCTACAATTCCAACGGGCACATTTCACACAATTTTTAGTACGTTCAGTATTTTCAGGACGCACATATCACTCGATTCGCTCACGAGCTAGGACAATTAATTTTTGACTAATTCACGAACGTCACGAGCTTGATTAAATATTTCACTGCGACCTTCAGTTGGCCGATAGTCCGCCAAGTGATTTCGTGTTTATGGACTGAGTAAATGTTATCCAAGACACATTCTCGCACAATCCAAGGTCGCTTGGTCTTTCAAGACGCACATATATGCTCTCGACTCGCTCACAAGCTGGAAATGAGTAGTGGCAAACAATAGGGCAAAACAATCAGGAAAACATGTTTGCAAATTTATGAAACTGTGAAAACTGTCAATGCTTGAAAAACAAACTGATGTGGAATAGCAGTGGTGCAGAATTAAACACAACAACAATAGCGATAACACAACATGCGAAAGAGAACTAAAGATGTGGAGCAAATCATCAAACGAGTGATCAGAGATAATCCGTCGAGGATAATCTGTCGGGGATAATCCGCACAAAAGGCGGTCCCACACGACATAGTCCCGCACGTCACGGTCTCTTGCGACACAACCCGATGAGACTAAAACACCAACATCAGACGCGTCCCCAACACATGACCAATCAAAAGAAAGAAAATGGGGAGACACATACGACAAAAGTCCAGAGGTCGTGTGGAATGAAAGCGAAAAACGGGAAAGATCATTCGGGTCGCTTCATCCCACCACTACCCCTCACGTGGATACCACATGCATATAAGCATAACACGACGATAGGAAGCAACTACTAACAGCAAAAAAATAAAATACCACGTAAAACGACCGATAAACAACACAACTTCAGCATCGGCGAGATATCATCACCCTCAGAAGCGGCTGTAGTGGCTGGAGCTTCGTCGATGAGCAGTGGTAAGGGAGGCAAATGCTGAATCTCAGCACTAAGAAGAGTGCAGCAGCAGGTCCTTCTGGCAACAGGATGGACGGGAGGAGCTCCAGTCAAAGCAATGATGGAAGAAGCCATCAGGAGGGATACGACGTAGGGAGGCAACAGACACGGGCCCGGATCAGCAGACGATGGCTGAAGAAGCTTTCGATCGCAGGCGAAGGGAGAATTAGCGATGGGAGAGACGATCTGGAGCAGCCGTCGACAGGGAAAACAACCAAGAACGGCCTGTGATCTGCCGTACAGAGCAGCCCAGACCCAACAATAGCCGACGAGAACCAGATGTTATTGCAGACGGCGCCGAAGAAGATGTTGCTGCTGGAGGCATCATAGATGAAGAAGACTGCTGGAAAATGAAGAAGAAGAATGAAAACGGGATGAAGCGCGGGGGACGAGCGGGATTGGGCGCGCGAGAAGGAGCGGGATTAGGCGTGCGGTACGGAGCGGGATTAGGCGCGAGACGGGATGTGGAGGACGGAAGTGGGATGGGATGCGACGGACGGAAGCAGGATGCGACTTGCAGTGTGCGGCGGAGTCGAAGCCGAGAAGTAGGAACCCTAATCGAGCGGAAGCGGAGAGAATAACATGAGATGAGCGTGAGGCGGATCGTAATTCGTAAGCCCTAGTCGCTCACGGAGGAAAGAAAGTTACGCGCTTTGATACCATGTTGGAAGTAAGAAGGAAAAGATTTCATTGATTTTATTCATCCCTTAAGGGGGCAATATATAAGACTTACATGGACACTCCAACTCAAAACTAAAGGTGTGTGACTAAACCCATACACACCTAAAAGACTCTACTAAAGGAATAATACTCATAACTCCAACAATTCACACCCCCTATAGTACTGTGTTTACCCTTATTATTTCGTACGCATCGATGCTTAATATTTTTCATCCATATTTTTAGATTCGTAGTTATACATATTTTGTATTGATATTGATTTACACAAAGGTGTGCTTTATTGAAAATTTCCCTCAGAATTCATCGCTTAATATTTCAAATTTTGCATTCATTTAGCGATTTGTAGTTATCAATGATTAAAAACTTCAAACCATTTCAATTTCATGTTAATGCACAATCACGAAAATACTTTCTAGTGTATGAGAAAAATGATACAACTTGTATTCTGAAAATAAGTTAAAGTTAAGCATAATTAAAGAGGTAAGAACTCATTGTTTTTCCCTGCCTTTATCAGCACCGGGATTTTCATCGCTCCTATCACCGGACGTCATCCACTGCAGTATCAATGAAATCATTTACTTAGGGTTGCGCCTGCTAATTAGCTACGGTTGACTTCCTACGATGATTACAACAACTTAATAGGAGTTGTCTAGGCGGGAACAACTTCGATAAATTACCAAAACGTAAACCGTCAAATTATAATATATAATGAATATAAAAGGTAGCCAAAAAGGGTTGCCAATGGCAGCCAAAAGAGCCTCAATGGAAGCCACAAGAGGCATCAGGTGAAGCCAACAAAAGCCTCTTATGGCAATCCAAGACAACTAGCAACAGCGGCCCAAAAGGCAGCTAAATCCAGGTAGCTACTTTTCAACAATATACATGGCTCAAGTTCAGCTAGTGTAAAATGTAAAATGAGAAAATAACAATCCCCCACAATACTGTAGCCGGACAAATAAGGAAACTCAGAACAGCCACTGAGGTGAGCAGATTGCATCCATAAACTTCAGTTTTTAGAACATCGATAAACCCCCAACACTACAACTGCCTGCCAACAAAAATAAAATATAGCAGCTATATGATTCCCTCCCCCATTCAGGATTTAAGACCTTAATAAAAATATATCAACCCACATGTAAATAACAGTCCAGCCGAACATCAAAGAAAGAAAAACCAAACAAAGCAACCAACATTCCCTTCCAATCTCAAAGCAGCCGGCCAATCATAAAGCAAAGTAAAAAAAATTCAGTAGCCCTCGTGTGATCCAAGCATGCCAAAGTAAACCAAAACCTCCAAGGTCAGCCATGAAAATAAAACCCTAAACCACCTTAAAAGGCAACATAAGTTCAATTCCCAAAGTTCAAGTCCAGCAGCAATAAAGGAGAAAAAGAAAATGGGAAAGAGGGAGAAGACTCAAAGTGGAGGGGCGAAGCCGAGAATCCCACGAAGACAACAATAATACCGCAAAACCAAGCTCCAGCCCTCACCGAGCCTTTCCAGCCCTTGCTGAGCTTTTTCAGCCCTTGCCGAGCCTTTCCAGCCCCGACGATGAGAGAACAGAAGCCTGTCGAGCAGAGAGGAAAGAAATAGCACAAGCCCTAGAGTCGACCAACGGCGCCGAGCTCTCCAGGATGTAAAAAAATGTTGAGAAGGGAACAGATCGAGAGGCCATCGCTTACCGCCTCACTGCATTGAATTAATTCCACCGCTCAAATGAAATGCTATAATATTATCGTAATATAAAGTGAGCAGCTAGCAGATGAAACTGTCTCAAATAATAGCATCATAATTCATAATATAAATATAACCCAAGCCAATTAAACCGACCAAGTACAAATGCAACTAGCCACACTAAATAACAATAAATTGAATCAAATTAAAGTGAAATGAAATAAAAATAAAATGAAACGAGCGTCACAAAAACATCGAGAATCCCGAAGTTCAAAAATAAATTGTGCGACGTCGAATCGACACTGATTTTATGTTCTTTTCATCATTGGGAATTTCTTTTCATATCTTTTCGGTTCAATTTTTGTTTTGGGTCGTTACAATATACAGTACAATGAGTGTAGCCTGAAAGCCATGTCATTAATTACAAAATAAATATTTGCATTTTTGCCTCCACCTAGTTAAGTGAAAGCTATTGCTAGACATATTACCCTAACTGAATCTTATCTGCCTGTGATTCTATGTTGCCTAAAAAGGGCTCCTGCTGTAACAGAGATCATGATCAAGTACTCTGTGCAGCAGCTTGAAAAATGTGTTTGCTATTAGAGGCTTCACAAGTCTTCCTGACATAATCGCTTAACAAGGGGTCCTTTCGATTGTTCCACCCCGAGCATAGTTTGGGCATTCTCTAACAAGTTCGTGATTGAGCAGATTCGTGTTTGATAAAAAGTCTACTACAGTAATAATATGCGGTCCACTATAGAGCACGATGTTCCTATGAGGATATTCTGGATTTTCTGGAACAGTAATAAATAATATAATGTAGCATGGTTGAGTGTTGAATCAGAGTGCATGATAATAAGTCTTATTGCATGTGAATTAGTCTGGTTCAACTAATTAATAAAGGAAATGGGATGTAGCTCTGAGTTTGCAATCGAGGTGATGTGTGGTAATAAAACAAGTATGTTTATTACTTGAACCTCTTTTTGTAAGGAACATACAAAACACATTAAAGTTGACTTTCATTTTACTTGAAAAACTTTTACGGGATTTGTTATATCAGCGAAGTACATGGTGAAAAATCATCACTTCGGTGCACTTTATTCAGAAATTAACTGACGGTTATATCAATTACATAGACAAGTTGGACACTTGGTTCGAGCTTGACGTGGAGTGTTAGGAAATACTAAGAAGAACCTAAAAATAAGACATTGATACACCCTAGTTATAGTTGCCGATCTTCTTTTATTAGGAACAGAGCCCATCCCTTGGATAGTTGGATAGCGACCCTAGAAAAAAGATACTCCTGCTTTTTTATTTCAGCGTTCTATGTAACAGCTTCAATTTATCTTTAGAATTGTCACTTCTTCTATTAACCGTGTTAAAATATGTGATTTTTTATGTTTTTTTTAATGTTTTTTTCCTTTTTATCTTTTGATGTCATATCCCCCCATATATAGAGGGGGCCCTTTACCCAAGAGGCCAAGATGACTCAATCATTGTTTTCAGCCGATCAACATGGTATCAGAGCCAGGTCAATGGACTCTATGTGCTCGACTCCAGCCCAACTCCACCTCCTCTGGCTCTTCATTACAGCTGATGCGGAGCAGAGACGAGGGTCTGCAGTGGAGGACGAGTTTTGGGCTCGTTCGGGGCTGATTGACGACTTTTCATATATGGCGTGCCCGAATTGACGATCGGACTCTGCAGATGTGCCCGGATTCACATTGCGAATCGATTTGATATATTACTTCATTATTTTGCGTTTTATTTTGATGTATTTGAGTGACCCACCTCCGGTCAATCATAGTTGTCGATGGTGGGATGCCCTAATCCTTCTTTTATTATAAATAGATGGTTTGTGGGCTGATTTGAGGCGTTGCAGATTTTGGTGAAAAAATTTCCGGAATCCCGCGATCCCGCCACGGTGCCGACTCCGTGGAACCCTAGGTGACGACTCCTAGGCTTGTATCTCCCTCCCCAAGGTACCCCCTAACTCTAGCCCTCTTCCTCCCCCTCCAAAACTTCTTGTCGTCACACTCAACCCCCAAAATCCGGCCACAATTAGCTGCCCAGAGATTTACATTCTCCATTCATGTTTACTGTTGAAAAATGAAATCTACTGTGCTTTTCCTATAGTTTTCTACAGCCTTACCACCACCTCCTTCAGCCGCCTCCAGCAAGCAGCCCGCCTCTAGCAAGCAGCTATGCTCCAGGCCAGCGATCCAACCACAACCACCGTCCATCCCCTATAGCCCCGCCGCCACCCCCCACACCTCTCCCTCATCTCCCAGCAACCTCCCTAACTTCCAGCCGCCTATTCCCTCTCCCCATGGCCCCTCTTCTCGTGGATCCACCTCTGTTAGCCTTTCCCCTTCCGGATCAGCCCAGATCTGGAATTTTTTAGCCCGGACCCAATCTCATATTGTCGGATCTACCCTCCCCCACCCGAATCTCTACCTACGGGCCGGATCTACCAATTTTCAGTCTGATTCCACCATCTACCACCGAGGAAAGCCACTGCCGCTATTTCCACGCCACCAGTTCCACACTCGATCGTCGTACACGCATCTCCGACTCCGGATTCTGCAGTGCCTTGGTCAGCCCACTATTTAGTGAGATTTCGTTGTATTGGTTTTTCATTTTCAGCATTTATTTATTGGGTTGGACATTTTATATTTGTTTGGAGAAATATTATCGTAGAATTTTGCCCTAGATTATTATTGTGATTTGCAGGGCTTATTCGCCGCATGCTCTTGCTTTGGTTCTCTACGCGGAGGAAAACCTAAACTTGTTTTGCCCAAATAAGATATTCTGTCTTGTTTTGAATTTATTTGTGTGAGATGTTTTAATTATTATCTAACTGTGACTTAATCCGTTGGGCTTTGCATATCATGTATAGATTCGTCCTGCGTCAATTGGTATCAGAGGCAGGTTGCACGCACATTTCGTTACGCAGTCGTAGAGTTTGTAGGTTTTTTCATTATGTCTAGGTGTCACAATTATTTATCTCCTCACTTTTGAGGTCTCGAGTTTAATTGCACCCGCCCTCATAGATCCTCTTCAGGGAGACCCTCACGACACTATGATGATTATTCGTGATCGTAACACACCACTTCCAGAGATCTTGTTGACCCACCAACACGACCCCACTATGCTAGAAACAATCTGTATGATGATCGTCGTCGCTCATATCCTTTCACACGAGCGGATCGTGTTGATCCTTCGACACGACTCGATTACCTTAGGGATGATTATATGAGAATTGTCGCTTTGAGATTGATCTTGAATGTCAATTTCATACAGTTGCCCCTTCCTTTGACGGCTCATCAAGTCCCGAGTCTTTCAGTTATTGGCTCGTGGATATGGAGTATTATCTTGATCATTTTGAGTTATTCGGTGAGCGTCGCATCACTTTTGCGAATCTTAGACTTTTAGATCAGGCGAGGGCATATTGGGCTAGCGTTGAGAGGACCCGCGAGCGAGACCGTATTCATCGCATCACTAATTGGGTGGGCATGAAACGTACTTTGTGTCAGAAGTATCTGCCTTCGTCGTATCGGAGTCGCTTGCTCGACCAATTATTTTCCCTTCAGTAAGAATCCATGTATGTCGCAGAGTACAGAGATCGCTTTGATGAGTTAATAGTGAGGAGTGATATCTGAGATGACCCAACCATGACCACTCCCCGATTTCGGCCTGGACTTCCGTCTGACATACGTACTAAGGTGGTTTATCATAACTCGAAGTCCCTCGAGCAGACATATCAGCTTGCCCTTCGTTATGAACAGTCTTTGAGATCCGCAAGAACTGGTCGATGAGATTCTCACCTTGGCCTCCGCGGTACGAGTCCCTCCCATACTGAGGTCATCACGACGCCTACCCTTGTCCTGTCAACCACGATAGAAGTGATACCTGATACGAATTGCTCTCACCCCAGTGAGGTGCTTAACCAAGTGAGTAACCTATCTCTTGTTTCTGACTCATCTCTTGTGACCCCGACTGAGAGTGAGCCTGAGCGACCTATTGAGTTTGCAGTATTGTGTCCCTCACCCACACATCTTCTTTTGCCATACACTGGGTTACTTAGCACCCCAACCACAGACCCAATTCTTGACACCACACCCACAGACCCATTCTTGAGTGTAGGTCTATGTTGCTCCCCCATTGTCATTTCTCGGAGTCACATCACGACTGAGAGCCCAGAGCTTGGTGTTGATTTCGTAGTGGCTATGTCACCCCTTCACGAGGACACTACCCCTTACGATGGTACTCATATGGAGGATCATGACCCTGGTGACAAGACTATAACGACCCATACAACACAACATTCACACAACACCTAATACATACTCATCCAAAAATCCAAACACATACATAACACTCGCATGCCCATTACCAAAAAAACACAAACATAACATCATCCACAATTACACATACAACAAAAACACATGCAAATAACCTATACAAGTCAAGAAATTTGCAATCACAACAAATTTTGCAATCCAACGAAAAAATCACAGCAGGAATTTCTTTGCAAACCTGAGAAAAAAATCACATCATCCACCTGGTTTCGGTTTGAAGAAGGATGTCACCAGCGATCGGGAGCCGCGAGCGTAGGGGGATCGGTCTCCGCAGTCAAAGGGGGGATCGGGAGCGCTCGCGATGGATAGGTTTATGGGAGCGAAGAAAACAACGAGGCTTTTGCTTCTGAGGCTGAACGCAAAAGAAAGTTGCAGATCGGAATATGTATAAAACAGCGGAACATATTAAACAATGCTTTTAAATTAAGCTGCGCTAAACGCAGCTTATTCCCAAAATGCCGGTGCGTTTCAACCGCACCGTAGGCTAAAAGCCTAACCAAACACCACCTTAAACATAGAAAATGATTCAATTAAACACAAAAGAGAATAAACTCCTCAAATAGAACAGTCCTTGGTCAAATTTATATGAACTAATATCCTGCATGATATGATAGTTCATTAAATAAGCAACAATAAGCACTATTGACTTCAAATTAGAAATTATAGGAGTAATGGGGGTCCAAGCTATGAAGCACCGACACTTCAAAATGCCTGGCGTGTCGGTGTCGGAGAGTCCGACACTCGTCCAACTCTCCGACACTCGAGTCGGAAATCCGACACGCTGGCTCACGCGAGACTCGCGTGTCCCGCTCAATCGGACATGCGTATCCCGCTCAATCGGACATGCGTGTCCCGCTCAATCGGACACGCGTGTCCCTAGATTAGCTACTCATGGTGAGGCGGGTGACAATTTGTCTTGGAAGTGCCTTTACTCCCTTCTAGCATTTCAAATAATGAAAGTGGATCTACTAGTGGCGTAGATATTTTCTCTAGAAAAAGGAAGATTGAAAGTGGGGAAAACAATTTGCATGAGAATCCATTATTTTTACTGATGATATATAATGGTAATGTGTTAATGTTCTATCATTTTTTGATTATTTGTTAAGTTTTGCATTTGAATATTTGATGAGTAATATTTAAACATGACTTAATTTATTTAAATATTTGTTATTTGTTAATTTTTTAATTTTTTGTTAAATGTTTTAGAATTGTCATAATTATAAAAAATGAATATTTAATATACGTGTCTCAGCGTGTCGGAATATGGTATTTTTTGAGAATTGATGAGTCACGTGTCGTGTCGTGTCGTATTGCGTGTCTCGTGTCGGTGTCGGTGCAACATAGGGTCAAAGGATGGTACATGTTTGTTGATTGAGTTGATTCTGGGTCTGGACAACAGAATCCGTATAAGGCTCTGAAGCTACTTTCCTGCGGTAGGGAGGAGGCACGGCTGAAATGTAGGTTTGTTGTGATGAAGGGAGGGCAGTTGTTGTGATGAAGGTAGGGCAGCGGGGCTATGTGGAAATGCAGTGGGGTGGCTGATTAAGTTGTACAGTGACTTTAATTGAGGGGGGGGGGGGTCGATTGGGTTTTGCGGGGAGTGAGAAACAAGGGGCTGTGTTTGTCGCATGGCTGGAAAAGGGGAGGAAATTGAATTGTAACTGCTTTCATTTAGTGGACAGTTATGGTACAAGGAGCAGTTTTAGGAGGTTATATGGTAATGTAGTGGAGGAATGGTGGTTATGAGGAGGGTAGTGGTCTGTTAAGGTTGGACATGGGGCTGACTAGTGGGTAGTAGGTGATTACCGACAGCTAGAGTGCTAGACGTGGTGGAGGGGTGATGGTGGTCGGACAAATGGGAGTGGGATGGTGGACTAGGCTTCAACACCCATAATTCCACGGAATTGGCATTGTGGCGCGATTGCAAGAACTTGAGAATCTATCCAAATTTTGCAATGCTCCAAAAATTAGGTCCTAGACATGTATTTATAGACTTAGAACCTATTAAGGAATAAGGACGGTCTAAATCATCCAAAACATAAAACCACTAATTTTATACGAAATAAAATACAGAAAAATAATAAAAAAAATATCTAGAAATATCTCACGCCACATCGAGCATGACTATGGACTCGGACAACGGATTGTCCGTACGATGATCCTAACTCTGTCTCCTACTGACGTGCGTAGACATGTGTAGGTTCTAATAAGGGTCGACCTGCTTGCAATCTGTGATCCCCATCACTTCCTAGTTACATTTATGTTACCTTTCCAGATATTATGATCTTTACACTTTCATAAAGATATTGAACTTATTTTTCCATAGAATTGCGTACAGAAAAATATTACAATGTTTCTTGTATTTTTGTCTATATTCTTTATTGCAAGCGAACTCTTACCTAGCCTTTGTAAGATAGCTTTCTTGAAACTCTTGTCTCTTCATATGACAGGTTATTAGAAATGAAGCTTTACTGCTTCTTACTCACCTAACTCGAGAAGCAGAGGTGAATTATTCATGTTGCTATCATGAAAAATTTAACATCAATTGTGCTTAAAATTTTATTGATAGCCCCTCCATAATGGAACATGTTGGCTTCTGGTACAGGAAATTCAAAAGATTCTTGTTTTTGAAGGCGCATTTGAGAAAATATTCAGTATTATTAAGGAAGAAGGAGGTTCCGATGGAGGTGTTGTTGTCCAGGTAACAAACCTACATTTTGAATATTGAAAACAGCCAATCATTCTCTTGGGCAAAAATAAATCAGTGTTAGTTTCTAGCAGCTGTGTTACAATATTTCTGTCTAAATAAATTAGAATACTGGAAGTCTAGTAGATGATATATTTATAGGGTCATTTACTGGGGCCCTCCCTCTAACTTTACATAATTTCAAAATTATCAAAATCTCCACTCTAAGTTTACATTGTTAACATTGTTAACAAACAGACACAAAACCCCCCTAAATGGGGGTCTTTGACCAGGATAGGCGGTGTAAATGAACTCTAATCAAATGCAACTCTAGGGAAGTGGTGGGGAAATAAATCCTATCTAGACCTAGGGATTTATGCATGAAATTAATGATCCAACGGCAAATTATGTTTAAGAATAAAGCATAAAATTTTGTGGTAAGACAGGCAATACACAAATACTTTGATCAAACAAATTGATTAGGCTTTTCACCGATTGGATGACCAAAAACTAACTTTTAGAAAAAGAAGAGAGAAATATTTGATGTATTTTATTCTTCCACGTAAGGATAATGTATAGGGAAATACAAAGACACTTAACAAGGACTCATTATGTGGGACTAAACTCAACAAATCCTAATGACTCTAATAGACCGACATAATAATATAAAATTACTAATTCCAACACTCCGCCTCAAGCTCAAGGGAGAACCTTCAGCTTGGACCTCATAATAACGGTACTGGAGGTAGGTGGTGTGGTGCAAAACATCAGACGAGTCACCAGAGAGATTCCAAATCGGGGATATAGCCACACACAATGCAGACCCTCACACGACGTGGACTCGCTGGAATCAGGTCAACCAACATCCCTTACACAACATGCGGAAGGGAACAAATGATGTGGAGTTAATCATCAAACGGGCAATCGAAGATAATCCTTCAGGGATAATCCGTCGAGGATAATCCGCACAAAGGGCGGTCCCACACGACACAACCATGCATGACACGGTCCTATGCGACACAACCCGCTGATATTAGAACAACCAACAACAATCGTTCCCCAACACAAGACAAATCAATAGAAAAAATGGGGGGACGTAAACAACATATACATAAGCCTGGAGGCCGTGTGGAATGAAGACGAAAGGTTGGGAAAATCATTTGAGGCGCTCTCATCCCAAACACTTCCCCTTATGTGGAGCACACCGCACGTGAATGCAGGCAGATACAAACACAAAGCAAGCACTAAGAACAAAATAAAGACATAGAAAACACCAAAAAATACCACAAAGCATCATCAAGCGGATAACACCCCAAAAGTGGAAGAAGTCACTGGAATCAGAAGCTCATTCAGCTGGAAGTAAGACCGCCGCTGGAAGTTGTCAAGGCATTATGGGTAGCGGCTGAAGGCGTTTGGATCGGGAGTAGCGGATGGAGTTTTCAGAACATCAGCAGAGAACAACCCATAGAGGAGAGGAAGCTTTGAATCAGCATCATGCATCATTGGCAAAAGATGCAGCGAACCGGGAGATCGGCACAGGGGAATGACGGCCGACTGTTTGGAATGCCACGGGATTGACGAATCAATGGGAGAGTAGCAACGAGTAGAAGCCCGAGCATAGTTGGTTGCAAGCACAAGCAGTAGATGGAAGCAGGGGAGTCGTCGAGACTGGCAGAGGAACGGCGGAACCAGGCCAACTGGAGCAACAACAAGGAGCACAGACAGGAGTGTCGACTAAAATTTAGATGAACCGTCTCCAGGCGGGTTCGACTTCGGGAGCAGTGGTTTGAGCCAACAGAAGCAGTAAGAAGTCGTTGACAATCATGAGAAGTAGTTGGGGCTGCAGAAGCAGCGAGTAGGCTTTAGTAAATCTCCGTGGCGGCGTCAATCCCGACATTGACAGGATTGACATCGTCGAACGAGCATAGAGAATGGGTCGATGTTATCAGGATATGCACGACGGGCTCACATCACCGATCGAGCGGGCCAGCAGTGACGGTTCGAGAAGCAGCAGCGACTCCTTCGCCAGGGAGAACAAAAGCAGCGAGACTCGCAATTACTCTAAGCCTCACGGGAGCGAAAAGCGAGCGATGGGATCAAATTTTGGCTCTGATACCGTGTTAAAAAAAGAAGAGAGAAATATTTGATCTATTTTATTCTTCCAAATAGAGGTAATATGTAGGGAAATACAAAGACACTTAACAAGGACTCGTGATGTGGGACTAAACCAAACAACTCCTAAAGACTCTAATAGACCGACATAATAATATCAAACTACTAATTCCAACACTAACTTGTGCAAGAGATAAATGTTCTGCAAATCACGGTTAGTCACTATTAGAATATGTTTTTTATTTTTTACTTTTTCCTTTCCCTCTATTGTTGTATTCCTTCTATATATAGAGGGATCTTATATTGAAATGAAAGAATTTTTTGCCGTTCAACATGGTATCAGAGCTAGACATGCTCCTGGTGCCCTAAATTTATGTCCGCTCCGTTGTTCGCACTCGCCCGCCGTCCTCTCCTCCGCTCTCGTCGACCGACTCACGACTCCCGCGAGTCATTCGCCTGACCCCGCCAGTCTTTCTTCCACTCCAACCCCGCGCCCTCTCCTTCCGCTTAGTTCCGCTCAGGACTCCTCCGCCAGGCGTTCTTTCTTCTTCTTCAGCCCTTCTTCCGGCGCCGGATTCTCAATGTAGTAAGTGGCCTGCTTCTTCCGCCGCTGTCAACCCTTCTTGGTGTTCTTATGGAGCGGATTTCTCTTCCTCTCCCGTTTTTCTTGTTGCCCTAAATCTTGGGTTGTCTCTGGATTTCTATTCCTGAGCCATTATGTCTAGCGGAGCTGATTCTTCTGCTCCCTCATCAGGGGTTGTTCCTCCTACAGTTTTTCTCGGTGGAAACCCTGATCATAATACTCTTCAGATCACTACCATTCGTCAAGATGACTTTATTTACCTTTCCTGGTCCCAGTCTATCACCCTGGCTCTCAAGAGTCATCGTCTCTTTGGTTATGTCACCAGCCAAATGAAGGAACCAGGCAAGTCCCTCTTCTGAATGGGTACAGTGGGAGTCAAAAAAAAATTTAGTCATGTCTTGGCTTACTAATTCGATGCAGGAGTTCATCGCCCGTAACTATCTATTCCTCGACAATGCTGCGGACATTTGACGACGAGCAGAGTCTACCTACTCTCGTCGAGACAATGCTGCTCAGATCTTCCAGTTGCGAAGGAAGATCTCCTTACTCCGACAGGGTAACCGTCCTCCTTCTGCGTACTACTTGGAGTTCACGCAGTTATATCAGGAATATGTTCATTTTGATTCTCTTACATTTGTTAGCCCTATTGATGAGGCTATGATTCGTGCCAGAGAAGACCGCAATCGCATATTTGAATTTCTTCATGGCCTGCATTGGGACTTCGATCAGATCAATGTTCAGATATTGGGGTGTCCGCAGTTACCTTCTCTTCCAGAGGTCTGCAACATTGTGCAACAAGAATTCGATTGATCTACTTCCTGATACTGTTCTTGAGGGTTCTGCTCTGGCTGCTACATCCCCTTCTCTTTTTGGTAGTCGTCCATCTCGTGACTCAAAGTTGAAGGGCTCCAATTAGGATCATCTCCTTTGTGATTATTGTGGCAAGAATCGCCACATTCGGGATACTTGCTTCAGGCTCCATGGGTTCCCTTCGCTGAGAGGGGGTGCTCCACCTTGTGGCGGTCGTGGTTTTGGGCGCTCCTCTGGTCGTCGCACTTCTCCTCATGTTACTCATCTCATTGATGCTACTGCTGATATCCCTCCTAGCTATTCCAGTTCTGATGCCTCTGCCCCTCCTGATGTATTTACTGCAGATGAAATGCTTGCCCTTCGACGCTTGATGCATGGACTTTCTACGGGTCCTTCTGCCTCTTTCTCATACTCTCACACGGGACTTCCAGGTGCTCATTCTGCTGCCTCTCATCCTTCCACCCAGTGGATTGTTCGACTCTGGGGCCACAAATCATATGACTGGGTTCTTTACAGATTTTATCTTCTATTCCGCTCTCTCTGGCTGTGATAATGTGAGCATTGCAGATGGTTCTTTTTTCTCTATTGCCATAAAGGCTTCCATCTCCTGCTCCTCTCTCACCTTATCCTTTGTCCTTCATGTTCTCAATTTTACTCGTAATTTACTTTTTATTAGTCATCTCTCCAACTCCATGCACTGCTCTGTGACCTTTCTTTTGTGTTTTCAGGACCTGACGACGGTGAAGGTGATTGGCTCTGGTAGCATGGTCAATGGTCTCTATGTGCTCGACTCCAGCCTAGCTCCACCTCCTCTGGCTCTTCATTCCAGCACTACCTATCCTTTGTATTCCTGACATTGTCGTCTGGGCCATTCGTCTACTTCTGTTACGAAATTATTGTTTCTCGCTATGTCTACTGTTGGCTTTTATTTATTTGTGTGATGTCTGTATTTTAAACAAACATCATCGTACTTCGTTTAAGCATGTTTTGTTGTCTACTTCTACACCTTTTGTCATTATTCATACTGATATCTGGGGGCCCTGCCCCATACCTTCTATTTTCGATTGTGTGTGGTTTGCTACTTGTATTGATTGTTCTCTCGTACTACTTGGTTATATTTGATGCACAACAAAAGTGATGTTTTTTTTTTGTTTTTCGACGATTTCATAACATGATCTTCACTCAATTTCATACCACCATTAAAATTCTTCGCAGTGGCAATGACCACGAATACATGTATTTGCAGTTTGAGCGATATCTCGTTGATCTTGACATCCTCCACCAGACTACCTGTGTTTATTCCCCAACACAAAATTGTGTTACTTAGTGGACAAATCGTCATCTCCTGGGAGTTTCTCGTTGCCTCTTGTCCACCATGCATCTTCCAAAATTCTATTGGGGCGATGCAGTTCTTACTGCGGCATATATCATTAATCGTATGCCCTCCCGTGTCCTTGGGAATGCTACTCCTCTTGACACTTTCCATGTGCCTCCTACTCAGTTTTCCCCTATGGTGTTTGGATGTTCACATCCACCACCCTTGTCCTTCCAAACTTGATCCTCGCACACTCAAGTGTGTTTTTATTGACTACTCTCCTACGCAGAAAGGGCACAGGTGCTTTCACCCACCTACAAAGAAAGTGTTTGTCACAATGGATGTCACATTCCGTGAATCCGAGGTATAATACCATGCTTTGGATGACCCAACCTCGGGTGAATCCTCTCTTGTACCTGTTCCCTCTGTTCCTGTGCCCGTACCTCCACCATATCCCTCACTTCAGGGGAGACTACACAAATGGAAGTGAGTCCTCCCACTATGTCTCAATCTCTTCCCTCTACTGCTATGAGCTTGCAGGTATATGCTCGCCATACAAAGAGGACAAGCACACAAGATCTGACTATGCCATCAGAACATTCATTAGATCCAAACTTAGGGCCTTCTAATCCATCGATTGCCCTTAGGAAAGACATCCGCTCTTGTACTCGTCATCCTCTCTCACATTATGTATTTTATGACTCTATTTCTACTGCCTGCAAGGCCTTTGCGTCCTCTCTTCTTTTTCCATACCTGTTTCATGATAGTAGGACTGAAGGTCCCTTTGTGGAGAGAGGCGATGGTTGAGGAAATGAATGCTCTTGAGAAGAACCATGCATGGGATTTGGTGCCTCTTCCCTATGGAATGAAGACCGTTGGGTGTAAAATGACTGTTCTCTGTGAAACAAAACTCACAAAGGATTGTCGAGAGGTGCAAGGCAAGACTGGTAGCAAGGGGTTATACGCAAATCCTTGGTATTGACTATCAGGAAACATTTGCCTGGTGACAAAGATGAACACTGTTAGGGTCTTATTATCTTGTGTTGCCTGTAATGGTTAGAACCTTTGGCAGCTTGATGTGAAAAACGCATTCCTCCATGTTGATCTAGATGAGGAGATCTACATGTCTATTCCTTCAGGTCTTCCTCCTAGAGGTGCAGAAGGGAAAGTTTTCAGATTAAAAAAAGGCTCTATATGAGCTGAAACAATCCCCAAGAGCCTGGTTTGGGAGGTTCCACAAAGCTATGATGTCATTTGGATATTGCCAGAGCAATGTTGATCACATACTGTTCATCAAACATAGGACCAAAAAAGTCACTGTTCTCATTATGTATGTTGATGATATAGTCATAACAAGGGATGATGTTGAAGAAATTCATAATCTAAAACGGAAATTATCCAGGAAGTTTGAGGTCAAGGACCTGGGAAAACTCAGGTATTTCTTGGGTATTGAAATCACAAGATCCAAGCAGGAAATCTTCATTTCTCAGAGAAAATATGCTCTAATCTCCTTGAGAAGGTGGGGATGAGTGGATGTAGACCAACTGACACCCCGATTGAAGCAAATCATCGATGGGGGCGCAATGATGGAGTGGTGATTGAAGACATCTAAGAGTTCCAAAGATTGGTGGAGAGGTTGATCTACCTGTCCCACACTTGCCCATTTTTTATGTCGTGAGTGTTATTAGCCAGTTCATGCTTGCTCCTAAGACACGTCACGTGGATGCAACTCACAGAATTCTTAGATACCTCAAATCTTCACCAGGAAGGAGTGTCCTGTTTGCTCTAAATCGAGGTCTAAGTATTGAAGTTTATACTGATGTCGATTGGGTCGGGTCTGTTGAGGATCAACGATCAACTTCAGGATATTGTTCCCTTGTTGGGGGTGTTACAATATGTTTTATTTTTGTCCTTTATTTTATAGCACGTGTATTATTCCTTGGGTCCGCCTCCATATATAGAGGAGACTTGTTCTCTTTGCAAATAAATCGTATAATTATTTTGTATCCTTCAACATGGTATCAGAGGGTCCTTACGACGACATATCTTATTAATCGCATGCCGTCCTGTATTCTTGGGAATGTCACTCCCCTTGGCACTCTACAGGTCCCTTCCTCTCAGCTCCCTCTTAAGGTGTTTGGATGTGTCTGCTTTGTTCACATCCATCACCCTCCTCCCACCAAACTTGATCCATGGGCACTACAATGTGTATTTATTGGCTACTCCTACTTAAAAGGGGTATAAGTGCTTCCAACCTCCTAGTAAGAAGGTTTTTGTCACTATGGATGACACGTTTTGGGAAAGTGCGGCCTACTATCATGCCCTGGGTGACTCACCTTCTTTGACCTTTTGGTGCATCCTCTGTCGCCTCCAATATTGCATGACGCTACCTTGCGTCATGAAACTTTATTTATGCTTTCTATTTTTATTACTCATGTTTTTTTATGTATTCCCTTCGCGGCACTCTTGTTTGCTTGAAATTGCTTGACTCGTTGAGTTGACCGTCCGACGAGACCTTTAATAAAAAGGTTCGGTAATTTTGGTAGTTAGGACGAAACGGACAAGCTCAAAATTATTTAAACACAAATTTAAATTTAGTAAGTTTTTGAATTTTTGAGGAATTATTGTTAAGAGGAAAAAAATCTTTATCATTTGGCAACACAATAAAATGGGAGAATACAATCTTTCTCATTTTGGAATAGTCCCCTACTTGGAAGAAAATAAAAGAAGAAATAAAATTCATGCTTAAACCTATTAAAAGGGGGGACCATGCCTCTGAATTCGGTAGCCTGGACAAGAGTAGAGAGAGAGTAATCATCGTCTCCCTCTACAGTGCCGGCCCTCAAATCCCGACATCTCCTTCTGCTGGATTTCGCGAAGCCTCCGACGGCCCTGCTATGCCACGCCTCCCGACCCGCCGTCAACTGCAGCCCTATTTCCGGCGGGCCACTGTTTCTCTGCGCTGGCCTCCCGACAACTGCGGCTCTGCGGGTCAAATACGACGGGCCACTGTTTCGCCGCATCGACCGCCGTCGACTTCGGCCCTACTTCCGGCGGCCGCTACTCCCAGTGTCGACGACCTGCAACATCACCTGCCGAATCCTGCATCTACAGCAGCACCAAATCGGCCGACGGTCAAGCCCTCGCCCGACAGGGAACAGGGGCAAAGCCGACCAGACAACATTTTTTGGTTTGTTCCTGCCCGTCGAGTTGGACTGGATCAGACTCGTGTGGTAACTACACTCGCCCCTTGCTCTTAACTGTTAGTTTTAAATTTATGCAATCATTAAATAATCACGAGCTTGCCCCGAACGTTCTTGCGCCTTAGTTACCGTTTAATTCATAAATTGTTGTTGTGGGTTATGCTTGTGAACGTCCAAATCCCGCCACGGCTCGAACCGTTAGCGCTCGCAAAGTTTTCTAAATAACAAATAATAGTTTTGTGAACTTTATTGGTAAGAGTAGTTTTTACGCGCGAACATCTCGATTTGGCCCGCCCGACCCTCTTTTCAAAATTAAAAATCCCTTAAATTTTCGGAACTCTGATAAATAAATATATTTTCTATAAAATATTGAATATTTTGAAACCCTAAATTTGAGGTTACATCACCTGTTCTTCTTTGCCCTCTTCGTCTGTCCCTTTGCCATTCCTCCACCTTATCCCTCACTTCAGGGGGAGCTTCTACCGTGAAAGTGAGTGATATTCCTGTCCCTAATACTATTCCACCTAGTGCTCCTACTTTGCAGGTATACACTCGGCGAAGAGAGAGGCTCACCGGCACACTTGACCTGACTGTGGAACCAGATCAATCATTGGACCCGGACTTAGGGCCTTCCGAACTTCCCATTTCCCCCAGCAAAGATATCTCGTCCTGTACTCAACATCTTATTTCTAATTATGTTTCTTACGACTCATTCTCCACCTCTCATAAGATCTTTGTGTCTTCACTTGCTTTCATATCCATACTAACATCTTGGCAAAGTGCTCTGGAGATTCCCGTGTGGAAAGAAGCGATGCTTAAGGAAATGGATGCTCTTGAAAAGAACAACACATGAGATTTGGTGCTTCTTCCCCATAAAAAAATACCGGTTGGATGCAAATGGGTGTTCTCTGACAAACAAAATTCTCAGGGTGTTGTTGAAAGGTGTAAGGCAAGACTGGTAGCAAGAGGGTATATTCAAACTCTTGGAATTGACTATCAGGAAACATTTGCCCCTATAGCAAAGATGGAACACTATCAGAGTCCTTTTATCTTGTGCTGCCTGTAAAGGATGAGATCTTTAACAACTTGATGTAAAAAACGCCTTCCTCAATAGGAATCGTGATGAGGAAGTTTATATGTCCTCCCACCGGGCCTTACTCTTAAAAGTTCAGTGGGACACGTTTGCAAGTTAAAGAAAGTCCTATATGGACTGAAACAGTCTCCAAGAGCTTGTTTTGGGAGATTTCACTAAACCATGTCGTTTGGGTATCACCAGGCAATGTCGATCATACATTGTTCATCAAGCGCAAGATCGGTAAACTTACAGCTCTCATTGTTTATGTTGATGACATTGTTATCACAGGCGGCGATGTGGAGGAAATCAAGCTTCTAAAGCAAAAAATGGCTTCTGAGTTTGAGGTCAAGGATCTGGGTGCACTCAAATATTTCTTGGGCATTGAAGTGGCAAGGTCCAAACATGAGATCTTTATCTCTCAGAGGAAGTATACTCTGGACCTTCTTGGGAAGACTGGGATGAGTGGTTGTCGACCAGCTGATACCCCAATTGAAGCGAACCACAAAATGGGTCGTGATGATGGAAAGGAGATTTAAAATATACCTGAAATTCAGAGGCTCGTAGGGAGACTGATCTCCCTGGCTTATACCCGTCCAGATATTGCTTGTGTAAGTGTTACCAGCCAATTTATGCATGCTCTAAGGACTCGTCACGTTGATTCTGTCAGCAGAATCAACATATATCTCAAGTCCTCACCCGGAGTGGATCTTGTTTTTCCCAAATTCGGCTCTCATAATTGAGGTCTACACCGATGCTGATTGGGCTGGGTCAATCGACGATTGACGATCTACCTCAGGGTATTGTTCTTTTGTTGGTGGAAATCTTGTCACTTGGAGGAGTAAAAAACAACAGGTCGTGGCAAGATCAGCGCTGAAGCGGAGTTTCGAGCTATGGCCCATGGTGTTTGTGAAGATCTTTGGTTACGTTCTTTGCTAAGTGACCTGGGACTCTAAAGATGAGCCCATTCGGTTGTATTGTGATAACAAGACTGCTATCAGCATCACACACAACCCTGTCCAGTATGATCGCAATAAACATATTGAAGTGGATCGTCATTTCATCAAGGAGAACATTGAAAATGGACTTATGTGTACTCTCTTTGTTCCCTCAGATAGGCAACTTGCAGATATTCTCACGAAAGGCCTGAGTGGAAGTACCTTTGGAAGAATTGTCGTCAAGTTGGGCATGGTCAACATCTCACGTCCAACTTGGGGGGGGGGGGTGATACAATATGTTTTATTTTTTGTCCTTTATTTCACAACACGTGTATTATTCCTTGTGTTTGCCTCCTTATATAGAGGGGACTTGTTCTCTTTGCAATAAATTGAATCATTATTTCGTATCCTTCAACAAGGGGCAATCTTGTTACTTGGAAGAGCATGAAGCAACAAGTTGTGGAAAGATCCAGTGCAGAACCCGAGTTTAGAGTTTTGACTCACAGGGTTTGTGAAGGTTTATGGCTTCGCTCATTGATGAGTGACCTTGGTCTTGCTTAAACAGGACCCATCTGACTGTATTGTGACAATAAGTCAGCTATTAGTATCACCCACAATCCCATTCAACATGACCACACTAAACACTTTTAAGTAGATCGACACTTTATCATGGAGAACATTGAGAGAGGAATTGTGTGTACGCCTTTTGTGCCTTCTTACAGGCAACTAGCGGACATTCTCACCAAAAGGTTGAGTGTGAATATATTTGGTAGGATTGTTGACAAGTTGTGCATGATTAACATCTCTCGTCCAACTTGATGGGTAGTGTTAGAATATGTTTTTTTTTTTTACTTTTTTTCCTTTCCCTCTATTATTGTATTCCCTCTATATATAGAGGGATCCTATATATTGAAATGAAAGAATTTTCTTCCGCAAAACAAATATACTAGCATGACATCCATAATGGTACAAGTATCCAAGGTCGTACAACAATAATGATGAATAGTGAAACCAAATAGCAAACACTCACGAATGTAGGCGAGGCAATGTGTTACAGTGAACATAAATGTTGTGACAGCTTCCTTGAACTCTGAGGAGGGCGGGATGATGGCTATGTATGAGGGGATGGGGCTGTTGTGGACTGCCTGAAGAGGGGTAAGGATGGGGTGCTTTTCAGGGATGGGACTGTTGTGGACTGCCTGAAGAGGGGTAAGGATGGGGTGCTTTTCCTGTAGTAGACCTAGGGCTGTATGGTGGATGGAGGGGTCATATGTGGTTTGGGAAGTGGCTGGGAGGGTCTAGGGGGTTGGGGTTGTAGGGGAAATGGTAAGGGAAAGGCTGGTGAGTGCTGGGGGATGTGGAATATGGGCTGGTGGCTACTGGAATTGCACCCACAGGGTGAAGGGAGAAATGTTCTTGGGCGGGCATCTGAAAGCAGGGTACAATTAGGGGTTTCCTGTGGGTTGGAGGCTCGGTTTTGAGAGAGGTATGGGGGCAGCTTGCCTTGGGGTTGAGGGGAAGTGGGTGAATAACACAAGGGAGATGTGGAAATGAGGAGTTGTCACCTAAGGGTTTCATGTAGTCGACACCACGAGAAATCGCCGAATTCCGGAAAAGAGCGTCTCCAAAATCTATAATAGCCTTCAAAATCAACCCATCTCTTCTATTTATGATAAAACATAACTAGGGAAACTATTTTAAATGGCTATAATTGACCGTTTGTCCAATCTCAATAAATAAAACACAAAATAAAATGTACATAGGAAATATCAAAACGACGGTCCGAACATGCTCGGATCGTCTATCAAGTGATGCCAGATATGACATATGACCAATGGGCCACGATCAAGCCTCAAAACTCAGGCTCCAAAGTCTCATCGATCCCCATCAGTCTTCTAGTTTTATGTGTAATTGTATGTTAACAATGTACATTTAGAGGGGTGATTTTGATAATTTTGAAAAATAGAGGGGAGGTCCTTGTAATTATGCAAAGTTAGTGGATAGTTTTTCATAATTATTCTTATATTTATAAGTAGTATTTTTTGTTTACTCATCGTTCTTTATGTTCTCGCTATCGTATAGGATTGTATCGAGTTGCTGAATAATCTGGTTCGCAACAATGCTTCTAATCAGGTTAATTCTAATAACATTATTTCCTAGTAAATTATTATACTCTCTAATTGTTTGATCTCATTATTCAGATATTACTTAAGGAAACAATTGGATTTGAGCCTCTGATATCAATTCTGAAACTCCATAGGGGAAGTGCTTATAATTTTACACAACAGAAGGTATAATGAAGCATACAGTTTGTCAATCTAGCATCATACTATCTACTCTTGTAGTTATGATTTCATTAAATGGATATGAGGTTCAACTTGTTTTGACCTTTTTGTTATTTGATATGTGAACATTGGCTTGTTAGTAGACAATAAATCTGCTGCATGCCCTGGAAACAGTTGACTTGCTTCTGATGGGGGGGCCAGAAGGTGAAACCATAAAAAATGCTAATCGATTATCTAATCAGACTGCATTTGCTCAGGTAATTAAGTGTTGAATTTGTTTGAATGTTCATACTAGAAAGATCTGTTTTAACCTAAAGTCAACTATTGCAGAAGAAAATTATAGACCATCTGCTGATGTTGGGGGCTGAGAGTCAATGGGCTCCAGTCACTGTACGATGCAGGGTAAGACGTTCAATTTCCATTGCAGATGGTGTTGTGTAAAGTTCTTACTTTTTTCAGTTGTTTCCGGAATATTCTATCATGTTTCTGTAAAGTTTTTTTTTCTTACAGGCATTGAGATGCATTGGAAACTTGGTTATAAGAAATCCTCAGAACTGTGATGCTCTTGCAAACAAGTTGGTTGGAGAGGAACCTCATATTGAACCCGCCCTTAATGCTATTCTTCGTATTCTTCTTCGAACGACTGTTATTCCCGAGTTTGTTGCTGCTGAATATGTTGTCAAGTGCTTCTGCGAGGTTGTACTATTACTATCGCGAACTTTGTTCATAGTCGTATATTTTTCAGCTGTCCTGCATTTTATTATAAATTTCCTGCTACATTATCTTGTACAACATTTCAAATACATGTCATACAATATGAATTTGAATATGATTTATAATTATAGAGTAATTGTACTAGCTACTTTCTGCTATGTTCTCCAGTACCTCGTTTAATGCAATAGATCCCAAAGAAGCTAGAAACTCCATAGGCTTGTTGTTTACCACAAGCTTCTCATTATATAACCTCGTCCTAGGGAAAGTTTGAAATATAAATATTATTATTCCAAAAAGTCTTAATTATTACATAGGAACTCCCTATGCGGGCTTTTAGTCATGTACTTTAATGCTCTATCTCAAGCTGAAGCATATATATCGTTCATTCCCAGTTTGACACAAATATTCGAAAAAGATGAAGGAATTGGTTTGGTGAAGATGTCGGCCAATTGTTGGTCTGAAGAAACAAATTGAGTGCAAAGTTGTTTTTTCATAACTTCCTCTTTGATGAAATGGCAATGAACTTTAATATATTTTATTCTTTTATGGAACACTGAATTTTAGATATGTAGATAGAACTTTATCATCACAAAACATCGGTAGAGAGTAATCGTAGATTTCTCTCAAGTCTTTTAGAAGTGTTCTCAACCACTTCAACTCACAAGCAGTTTGAGTCATACTTTTGTATTCAACTTCAACACTTGATCTGAACACTACTGCTTGTTTCTTGCTTTTTCACATGACCAGGTTTCCTACGACATATGTGCAGAATCCAGAAGTGAATTTTCAATCTCCTTCACCATCTGCATAACTGACATCAGAATATGCTTCAATGGATAAATGATTGTTTATTTGAAAGAATAGTCTTTTTCATGGAGTCCCGTTGATGTATTCTAATATTTTTAAAGCAACTTTCAGATAACACTCTCTGGATGCTTGTATGAATTGACTGACCCTCCTAAGAGCATACAAAATGTCAGGTCTGGTTGCAGTAAGATAGATGTGTTTACCGACCAGATACCTGTATCGAGTAATATCTTGTAAGAGAGGGGATGTGATGGAGATTATTCCCGCACCATTGAAGATGATGATTGGATCACATCAGACTAATTTTTTTTTGCATTTTTAATGTATTTATTTTTGTTTTTCGAACGGATTTTTTAGGACTTAGGTCAAATAATCCAATTGATCGATTTATGTCATCGGATCATTTCACCTAATTCTCCCTTCTATACCATGCTATCAGTTGGTTAGGGCTAGGCCTGTAACGGTTCGGTTTGGTTCGGTTTGTGAGCAAAACTGCAAACCGAACCACCCCTATGTGGTTTCAAAAATTTGGAACCGAACCGAACCGTCCAAACATTAAAACCAAACCGAACCAAACCGAATAGTTTGGTTCGGTTTGGTTCGGTTTTGGTGGTTTAAATGATGTGATGAAGCCTAAATATTTATATAGAGAGATCCGGGATGGTGCGGTGTATGAGACTCAACCACCTAACATGAAAGTGATGCATGAACACAATTCTTATCACCTAACCATTTCAGAACACAAAAATTAAATGAATGAAAAGGGAAATATTTATCAGGATTGTACCACAAGTAGCAAACATACATACCTTTCACAAAATGATACAATTAGTTTGAGATGAAGGTTTGTCTAGAAATGACATGATATCAATGCACACACAAAAAACTAAACCCCTAACTAAATCAATCCTTACAGCTATTGCAAACAACTAAAACGAATTTGTCTGAAACTACAAAAAAAAAACTGGCAAGGAAACATCAAGCAAGTAACGGTGTTTGAGATGAAGGTTTGTCCACTGAATCTCCTCTAAACTTGCTGGAATGAAGAGTTCGTCAAATCGCTGCGACGAGAGAGTATGACGTTGAGAAGAAAACAAATGGATACCTAATTACCTACGATTGTGCCTGGGAGTGGAGGAGTGATCGAAGTTTTCTCTTCCAGTGGAGGCGGCCTGAGAAGAAGGGTGTACGATTGTGCGCTTGTCGCTGAGTCGCAGTCGCTGATCGGCAGCAGAAATCCGTGAAGAGGCGAACTGCGAAGTCGATTGAAGGAGTGAAGGAGCTAGGGTTCGGGACTTCGGGGCTCAGGACTCGGGAGAGAAAAGTGGGTGAGCCGGGGAACCGTGAGCGGCCTGAGCAAGAGCAACTGAGCAACAAACGGTTCTTAATGCTTATTGTTTAATGCTTAATTTTAAGTATTGGACATATATATTTATAAATTTTGTGCTTAATGTTTAATTGACTTAATGAAATTTAAGTAATAAATTAAATGTTTTTAATTTTATACATAGCGGTTCGGTTCGGTTCGACTCGGTTCGGTTTGCCATGCAAAACCATGAACCGAACCGAACCATATGGTTTTTCTAAAATCAAAACCGTAACCGAACCGCAGCCTACTGAAACCGAACCAAATCGTGCGGTTTGGTTTGGTTCGGTTCGGTTGGTTTTTGCTTACAGGCCTAGTTAGGGCAAGGTATGAAGGATTTATGATTTTCATAGGAGAACTGCTCGATTTGCTGCTCGGTGCGATGTCGAGCCTCCCGTGTGGTGCGATTTGTGATGCAGTCGGGTCCCACCTCTGGGGGTACTGCCGCCTCCTCCTCCTCCGGTTGTCGTCCCTATTCGTTCCCAACATTCCCTCGCCATCATTATATGATTTTGTGTACAAATCGTCATTTGTCGCTCTCCCTACCTTCGACCACCCCGTTTTTGTCCACGACTGCTTTTATTGACCTCGCCGGAACCACCAGTTACCTCCGACGGCCCCACCCTACTCGACAGATGCCTTCCCTAGCTTCTAGCGCCTCTCAGTCGTTGCCTCCCACTGCTGAAGCCCCAAACAGTCCCTTCATGCCCTTCCCCAACCCCCAGCCTATTTCAAGGCCAACTAGCCCTCTCTCCCCCATTCCTAACCCCACCACTAATCTCCCTTATTCTTCGACAGCCTTCACCCACCCTAAATCCTCCATACAACCACAAACACTTCCTTTAAGATTACCTGACCCCTCCATCCCTCATACCCCATTTTAAACCTCTTCACAGGCACCCCACCTCAAGTCAAACTCACTCATCGCTCTGACATCCCCTACATAAACATCTACACTCTCGAACAACCACCATTGGATTCTCCCCTCCACCACCGACATTGATTACTCGGTGAGTTTGCATTCTAGTTTCATTTTACTTTACATTGTATGGGTACTTCTATTTATTGCTAGTAATACTTAGCTCGGTTATTTGGCTCATTTAATTTATTTATGTGTGTTATATTCATCCTGACATTTATTTGTAACACTTTCAGTTAATTTGCACTTATTATCTACTTGCCTAAATTGCAATATTTGCGATCAATTGCGGTTCTTGCGATAGGTTTTAAAGTCATTTGTTGTTTAATAAATTGCGCGTCAAAGAATACTTACATAATTGAATCATTCGCTAGCATCGAATTCGAGCCCAGGGTTAGTCATTGTAAGTTCATTAGATTGTGTACATGTATTCGTTCATCTCTTCATTTTAGTGTTTGGCGTGGTTAAATTGCATTAGTCGTATGTTCCTTGCAATTATTCGTGATTGCTTGCATTCATTTAGGGTTAGGGCATCGCACTTCTGTCACCTGTAGATTTGCCCTGCATTAGGATGTCTCATCTCGAAGTTTGTCAACGCTCATAGGCATGGGATTCTGAGCAAGTTTTGTTCCAAGGAGACCGGTTTCATCGCTAGATCTAGGTCTGAGTCTACTGTCGTGTAGGAACCATCCGAAGAAGGGAGCACTGGACTGGGAGGTGACGACAGAGTCTTTGGAGTGGAAGGAGTGAAGACAGATGGTAAAGCAGGATGCCAACGATAATGATATGGAAAGGGTGAAATTGGAAGTATGCGTTCATGAGTTAGTGTTAACTGCGGGATATCTGATGAAGGAGCATGAATGATAGAAAACCATAAAATAGAGTTGGGTGGAGAGGTGGTAGATAGAAGAGGAGAGATCTCGAGAGTAAGTGTCCCTCGGTCCATAGAAAAAGGGTAGACTCAAAAAGTGACGTCAACAGAGACTTATTGACGTTTGTAGATAGGGTTGAAACAACGATACCACTTCCGAGTTGGAGAATGCCCCACAAAGATACATTTGGTGGCGCGAGCTGAGAGTTTATCGCGACCAATTGCATGAATGTGGACGAAAGTAGTACAACAAACGCATGATAGGTGAGGGGAAAAGATGCACCGGTTCGATGTAGAATAGAGAAGGTGTCTTATCATAAAGAGTAAAAGAAGGTAAATGGTTAATGAGAAAACCAGAAGTGAGTATCACATGAACTCAATAAGAGTGAAGAACATTCATATGACATATGAGTGTCTGTGTAATATTGTGGAGATTAGTTATTTTCGTTTCTAGCACCCCATTTTATTTTATTTCACCCCATTTTGTTTGGACGCATGGACACAATTGGTCTGATGAATAGTACAGTTAGATATTTAGAAAGATAAAAATTGCTGACTCATGTATTCCTTTGCATTATCAGTCAAAATAATTTTTAGGGACAAGTCAAACCGAGTATGATTTTCATTATAAAATTGTGAGAATACAAAAAAATTTCGAACTATTCCTATAAAGGATACACTTAAGTACATCTAGCAAAATCATCAATAAGAGTTCGAAAGTACAGTCTTCCTCCACAAACAACCTTGGTGAGACTAAAACCCCAGATGTCCGAATGAACAAGGTCAAAAGGACAAACAAAACTTTCACAATGTTTAACAGTGAAAGTAGTGTGATGATGCTTTCTATATTGGCAAGCCTCACATTCTAAAGTGGAGTCGGTCTTGAAAGATGGCAGGAGCTGGTGGAGGAGACGCAGTGGCGGATGACCAAGACGATGATGTTGTTTGCATTGAGAGCGCAAAAGAAAAGTGAAGTAGACACTCCAATCAGGATAATTTAGTCTAGTTAATTTTGACCCCATTCTGAGATTTTCAAAGGCACTGGAAATGGTTGTGGGTGTAGAACCTGGAGTGTTTGGAAGTGTTGTCATAGATCAACGATAGGACTCAAATGACATCTCGCAGGAGATCTTGCTGGAGTCAACATAGAAGATCTTCTTGAGAGTGCACACAAGCGAGTATCGTGAGTAAGGAGTCGATGTAGGAGAACTCCAAGCGGCGAGTTTTGCGAGGGAGGAGTCGGCAGAGGAGAACAGGTGAAGCTTGAGTTTTGCGTAAGAATAAGGCTAGATCTGCGAGTAAGGTGTTCTCCAGGCGAAGAGTTCCGTATTCAAGGATTTCACAAAAGTCGCAGGATAGATGGAAATATGGAGCTCGCACGCAAAAGTCGGAGAGAGCTCGAATACAGGAATCAGTGAGAACTCGCACGCAGGAACCGGCGAGAGCTCGAAGAAATTGTGGACTTTCATTGAATGGTGCAGGCCCACACCGAGATCAAATGGGTCTCTCTGGAAGGAATGCGTAGGCAGTCATATAAGGTTCGCGAGAAATCGCGGCAGGGAAGTCTCACAGATATTTGCAGATGATCGCCAAAGACTGGCGGGTTCCGGGGAAGGAGCAAAGCCTATAAATATCTCGTGGGGAGTGTGTTGTTCTTATCGGTTGGAGAGTGGAGATTGGCGAGCTCGATTTGAGTGGTCAGCGAGCTCAACATGCTGGTGACTTTTCCCGGGATGATGCGCGAGCAGCGAGTTCACGAGATTGCTTGGATATGATGAGAGTGCGTGAGTTTGCGGGTCGATGAAGGAGCTTTCGTGTAAAGCCAGGAGAGTTCACGCCAGATTGAAAAGATTTTATGCGAAGATCGGGAGTATTCTGTTATGGGCTTCGTGCCCAATTATTATGTTATGTCTTTATGTGGTGTGTAAGGGGTTTATTACGAGTCCATTATATTTTATCGTATTTTTATATTAGTGTCGAGGATTTACATTTTTGCCTTTGTATTACTAGTATTTAAATGACTCATTGGGTCTGGTAATTGAAGCAAAAATTATTCTCTTTTCTTTATCTTTGTTTATGAGATTGTGGTAGCTCTCTCCTCCAAAACACACCCCATCTAGGCACCCGCGGTTCCGGCTCCACTGTATCCTCCATCTCCAGTCATACTCCAGTGAGCCCATAACAACTTGGTATCAGAGCCAGGTTTTTACTCCACTTCACAAAGACCACTCATTAGTTCTAACGTCTTCATCAGTTGCCAATCCTCCTGTGATAACATCATCTTCATCTGGATCTGCAGAATCAAAGTATCTGTTCTTTGCGCAGAAGAGTCAGGAACATTGTCGTCTGCAATCCTTCCTGTGCATAAGACTCGACAAATATCCGCATGAGCATCGCTGATTAGGGAAACTTAGTAACCATCGACCTGTAGCTCGTCGTTGTCTCCTGAAGTCATTCCTGCGCTACAAAGTCGAGAACCCCGCCTGCAATCATTCCTGCGCAGAAGACCCAACACATTTCCACACAAGCATCGTCGATTAGGGAACCCCATCTGCGATCGTTCCTCATTGTCCTGCAAGGCACGTCTCTGCTTCTCCTTCCTCGCGCTACACGATCCTCCATAGAGCTCTTCCTTTTCGAGCCACGTGCAGCAACCAGCAACTCACCAAAGGATGAGTGTTCTTTTTTGAGCTTTCTATTTCGAGGTGCTCCCTTTTTCTCAAGCCCCCAACAACGCAACAGTCCTCACGTGACACCCGCTCCCTTTTTCTCGAGCCTCCAACAATCTAATTTATATATTAAGAACAAAAGAAGGATGTTCTTTTTTGACTCATCATATGGAAGCATCGTGGCTCTCGTGACAACTCACAATCAGTCGTCTCAGAGGAATTCAGCCGTCAAAGATACCCCCTGAGATGTAGGTGGCCATCTTCATTGTCGGACTTCACGATTGACTGCGCTTGAACGTCGAATTTGAGGCTCCTAGGGACTTGGTGAATTTTATGAGTTTAGTTAGATTGTGCGCCTATCGACTTCTGCTAGCTCAGGAGTTCTACTTCACCACAGGCACACAGACTTAAGAGGGACATTCCAAAGGCACCCAAACCCCATAGATCTGTCAACTGTCCCATGCAGTAATGTATCCGGTGATTATTGGCACTGTCATTGATTTCCCTTGAGCTTGAGGTCAAACTCTTTTGCACGGCGGGACAAATGTTATGGGCTTTGTGCCTAGTTTTTATGTTGCCCTATTATGTTATCTTTATGTTGTGTCCTTATTGTGTCGTGTATTTATGTTGTGGCATTATATTTATGTCGCGTCGTTGTATTTATATTGTCGTTTATGTCGTGTCCAAGGTTGGAGGATGTAATTACATCTATGCCCATTGTATCTCTTATTTAAAACCCCCTTGTATCTCTTATTTAAAGGTCCATAGGGCTAGTATAATGATATGGCAAGAATTAGTTCTATTCCCCTTGCCCCCCTTAATGAGATTGTGGTAGCTCTCTCTCTCTCTCTCTCACTCCAAGCACACCTCGCTTAGGCACCCACGGTTCCGGCTCCTGTACCGTCATCCCCGCCTCCGACCACTTCTCCGTCGATGCTTCCGAATTTATGGGAGATGCCCGTAACATTTCATTTTTTTTTCAAATTCATATACATTATTATAATGAGCTAAGATATATATGAATCACCCTCATATAAGTAAATGACAAAATTATTATTTCAGTTCCCTAACTTCAACTATTTTTTGCATGATTATGATTTTGATCCCTCAGCTTTTAAAATCAACTATTTTTGCATGGTTGGAGGGACTTATTTCACTTGACTTTGCAACACTGACGGATTAAAATCTTGCAAAAAAACTAGTTTATGGATTTATTTCAAACAGGTAATAAAGTTGAAGAACTAAAATCATATTCTTAGGTTGGTAGATAATCAGTATTATATTTGTTACAACAATTTTAATGTGAAAAACTCCAGCAGATATATTCTTGCTACTCATGAGTTTTTAATCTTTTATACTCATTTAGATCTGCCTTAGGCTCTGTTTGGGACAGCTCTGGCGGATTAAAAAGCTGCTGTCCGGATAGAGCTGTTTTGAAAGAGCTCTTTGGGGAGCAGTTTTGAAAAGCTGCAGAGTGTTTGGGTGTTCTGTGCAGAAGTGCGCTTTGAAGAGCAATTTTCTAATTTAGCTGTTTGGATGAACAGCTTTTGGAAGCTGTTTTTTTTACTTTAAAATACATAAATATTTTAACACAGAGAATAAGTAAAAACAACTGATAACAAGAGTCTTTCATATCATTCTTAAAAACATGTCTAAATAACACAAAATAACTGATAAATGTAAATTGACTTCCAACGTCCGTTGATTGCTCTCTCCAATCCTTTGTGATCACCTGTTTGAAGAGTGATCACCTTTGATTGCATTCTATCATAGCTTTTTCCAGTTCGCTCTTTAAACCCAGATATCAGGTTTTGCCACCCCTCTTTGCTAAAGTGTGTTGTGGGTCTATTTCCCAATCCAATCTCCTTAATGCAAAGATCACAAAATAGTAACACCTCGCTTGACTCCCAACTCGCTACAGGCCCTCCTTCTTTTGTTTTTCCCATTACTCTATAAACTTAAAAAAATCAGTAAACATACAACACACACCTTAATTCACACACAAACACACACCTTAATACGCACACACACACACACACACCTTAACATACACTCACATTCAATATACACACACATTCAATACAAACATACATACAAATTCATACACACACACACACTCATTCAACCATACAACACACACACATTCATACACACACATTCATACACACACACTCTTTAATTCACACACACAAAAAACCATAATTCACACAAATACACACACACACATACAACAATTCCCCCCCAAAAAAATTAACACATACACACACACACATTCATACACACACACCCTCATTCAAACACGTACACACACACATAAAACCATACAAACACACAAAAAATTAACACATACACACACACACACATTCATACACACACACACATACACACACACATTCATAAACACACACACACGACATACCCCCCAAAAAAACCATACACACACAAACACACACACACACACACAATCATAAACACATACACACACATATTCACAAACGCATACACACACATTCACATTCTTCAACACACACTCACACATATTCATACACACACACACTCACACACACACACACACAACACACACACACATAAAACCATACACACCAAAAAAAATTCATACACACACAAACACATATTCATACACACAAACACATGCCACATACCCCCCAAAAAAATCAAACACACACACTACATTCACACACACACACCACAACCCCCCAAAAAAGTCACACCCAAAAATCTGGTATTGAAATTTTTATACCTGGAAGGAGATGGCAGATGCGACGGGATCGGGATCGGGAGTAAAAATCGCGGTCGGAGATGGAGGCAGATCGGGAGGAGCGAACGCCGGAAATGGGCGGGAAGGCAGCGAACGCCGGTGAGATCTGCAGGCTGGAGATGTCGGGGATGACCGCTGCGGGAAAGTTCCGCCGGAAATCGGCTGGAGGAGCGAACGCTGGAAATGGCCGGGAAGGCAGCGAACGCCGGCGAGATCTGCAGGCTGGAGACGTCGGGGATGACCGCTGCGGGAAAGATCCGCCGGAAATCAGCTGGAGGAGGAGCGACGGGATCGGGATGGGGAGGAAGAAACGCGCGTGGGAGAGAAAATAGGGTTTCCGCGATTTTACGGACGCCAGACGCGGGGGGGAAGTGGCGCTGGAGGAATGTTTTATTCCTGAACCGGGATTCCTAAAATGCGGGGGGGGGGGGGGGGGGGGGGGAGAAATCCTAAACAAACCGGAGTAATAGCGGTTGCGGATCAGAGAGCAGATTTCTGATCCGCAGCCGCTGTCCCAAACAGAGCCTTAATCTGGATTTCTTGTTAGCTCAATAATCAATATACACAGATGAGGCGAGTGGAATTTTAGTATTTTCATCTATAATTTCAAATATGGAAAATTATTTTACACATTTCGTGATTTAATTAGCATAAAAAAGTGCATTAGACATCACATAACCAGTTAAATTTGACTTTATAACTGGTTTTGATCAAGAGCAACATAGTGTCTTTCTTGGCTCCTATCCTCGATGAAGGGGAGCCCTAGCACACCGGTTGAGGTGTTGCCGTGTGACCTTGAGGTCACGGGTTCGAGTCCTGTATGTAGCCTCTTGTAAAAATGCAGTGTAAGGTTTGTCTACATTTCATCCTTGTGGTGGGACCCTTCCTCGGACCCTCGCTGTGTGGGGATTCTTTGTGCACCGGGCTTCCCTTTTATGACATTAATTATTAGGATGCCAATTTGCTGATGCTCTACTATACTCTCCACTCACCTTTGCAAAAAATATCATTTTTAACCACTTTTTTCTCTTCTGCATGGGTTTCATCGTTTTTTGTAGCATTATTAATGGTTAGATTTTGAATCCTAAAACAGAAAAATGCAGATGGGCAAGCAACGTTGGCATCAACAATGATTCAACCAAGTTCAGGTAGCCGTAGTAATCCTCGAGATGACGGGGCTATTTCTTTTGGAAGGTTAGTTAAGATAATACAGGTTACATGCCATTTCTGCTGCAATTGATGTGTATCATAAACTATATTCATTTGCTTTTTTAGAAGTAATTTATTTTCACTTCTAACCATTTAAAACTAATTTTATTACTTTTTCCCAATGTTACTTATATCAGTATGCTTTTACAAGCTCTGGTAACCAGCGAACCAAATGGAGATCTGGAGGTGCGTTAAGAAATTTTCATTTTTTTTCTCTGGGATTGTATGCTCTCTGTCTCGCTCTCTCTCACCCTATAATGCGGTTAAAAAAGAAAGAATATTACATTGTGATCTTTAACACCACTGTGATATTAAACTCCACTAAATTTGATGACTTTGATTAACTTTAACATTTTGGTTTTCAAAAAACATTCTTGTAATATTTTTGCTGATTCTGTTTTTCCTGATGTCATATGAATGATTCCATTTATAATTAATTCATAGGGTCATTTATTGGGCCTCCCATCTAACTTTGCATAATTACAGGGACCTTCCCTATGTTTCATAATTACCAAAACCTCTCATCCAAGGTTACATTGCTAACATTCATGTACAAAAACAATCCGGAGGGGGTCTTCTAGGGTGTTTTTTGCACATGTTAACAATGCATACTTTGAATTGAGATTTTGGTAATTTTGGCTTGGTTTCGCTCGGATTTTTTGCTCCGGTGAGTTTGGACAAAATATCCGTCATAGAATGTATGTTTGACATAACGGTTATGACCGCCATCAAAAAAGAAAACTAATTTTCAACATAAAAATGGATGATGTTCCTTAGGTGAGGTCGGGCATTCACGAATGTTGGCTCATAACCACCGCATTCGTGGCCGTCATTTCTGCCCCAAACAAAGCCTTTGATAGATTGAGAGGAGGTCTTTGTAATTATGCAAAATTAGAACGGAATTTTTCATAATTATTTTTTAATTTATGTTTTTGTCAACAGATAGGTGTTAAGATTTATGCTTTACAATTCATGTTTCAAATACAATCAACTGGTTGTTCACTAATGGCATACTATATAATGCAGATGTGCTCCAGAGCTTGTGGTGTTCTTTCTCATATACTAAGGGACAATGCTTACTCCAAGGATCGTGTATGTAAATATTTTCTTCCTTTCTCTGAATTTTTGTTGTGTCCTGGAAAGCATACTAAACATACTGTTAAAGATATTAGTTTTAGTTCCACATTGTCTCTAGGTTGTTATGAGTCCATGTATTTCTTATATAAAGCCCCTATAAGGATGAATGAAATGCACTCTTCTATTCCCTTTTCTAATCTCCAACATGGTATCAAATCTAGTTTTTTTTCTTTCCTGATTTTCTCGGCCATGTTTTTCAGGGCGATCAGATTGGCTTCCGCTCGTGCCGTCTGATTTCATCGCAGATCCCATCTGGAGCTTCCTCTTGTTCTCGTCGACGACCACATTGCCGCTTCCGCTCCCGTCGATGAGACCGATTTTTGTTTTCGTCGACAGGAGCGTCTTATGATCCCTTCGATCCCATCGACGGACGGCTCTGCATTCATTGTCATGCTCCTCTCTGCTTTCTTCGTCATTTTGTCTGTGTTCCTGTCGCAGATCGTCGACGACTTCTCCGTTTGGCAGATCCCAGACCGCTTGCACGGGCAAGGCCCGTCTGGTGTTTTTCTTCTGGTCGACCCGTCGAGCTGCTTTCGTTGCTTCCGTCGCTGATCCCTCTTGATCTAGTCGCTGCTCGTTGATGATGAAGATGATCGCCCTGCTCCCAGTTGGTCTTCCTCTTTGTTCCATCCTCGATGTTCTCCATCGCTGCCTCTGTTCCAGACCTACTGTAGCTTCTCCTTATCAAAGCACCGTGCATCTGATGCTCACTGTCGACGATGTCGATCTTGTGAACGTTCTCCTCTGCCGATTCCGTTGCAGATCTTTTCTTTGTTCCAACAGTTCTTGTTGATTACTGCTTCCAGTTGTCGTCGGTGTTCCCACTATCATTCTGATCGACTTCTTCAGATCCTCGATGTTTCCAGTCGCTGCTACCCTTTCAGGGGCACTGATCTCTCGCCGAAGCTGAAGTTTTGTGTTATTTTTTGGTCATTTTTATGTGTCGTTGCTTTATTGTTCTTGTTGAATATGTGTCTTAGATTTGCCTTCGTGCACGTGTTTCATGTGAGGGAGAGTGCTTGTAATGAAGGTGACTCGGTTGATCTTTTCCAACCTTTTACCTTCATTTTACATGGCCTCTAGGCATATGTTGTATGTTGTTACACGTCTCCCCATATTTCATTCGATTGTTCATGTGTTGGGACACGACTGATATTGGTGTTCTAATCTCAACGGGTTGTGTCGCGTGGGACCGTGTCGTGTAAGATTGTGTCATGTGGGACCGCCCTTTGTGCGGATTATCCCCGACAAATTATCCCCGGTTGCCCGTTTGATGATTTGCTCCACATTTTTCGTTCTCTTTTGCATGTGTGTAGGTGATGTTGGTTGACCTGATTCCAGCGAGTCCACGTCATGTGTGGGTCCTGCATCGTCTGCGGGTCTGCGTCGTCTGCGGTTCTCCGTCATGTGTGACTATGTCCTCGGTTTGATTCTCCGGTTTGAAATTTTTCCCCGGTGGCTTGTTTGATGTTTTATCCCATATTGCCTACCTTCATTGCTGTTATTATGATGTCAAAGTTGAGGGTTTACCCTACAACTTGAGGGGGAGTGTTGAAGATGTTAGCTTTATATTATTATTTTAAGTCTATGTGGTGTTAGTCCCACATTGTCTGTTGGTCTTTGTGAGTTCATGTATTTCTTATATAAAGCCCCTATGAGTGTTGTTGAAGGAGCTCAAAACTTGTATGTATTGCTTGTATCTTCAAATACAAAGAGAGAATACATATATATAGGAGAGAGAAGGAGAGAAGATATCCTATACATGATGTGGGACTAAAAGAAGAGAAGAAAGAAAACAATAAATAATGGGCCCAATAATGGGCTAATTACATGGGCTTTTTTAACAAGTGTGAATGAAATGCACTCATCTATTCCATTTTCTAATCTCCAACACATACTAAGGCTATGACCATCCCATTTTAGAGATTTAAGTACATATTCTACTTTAGGTATTGACTAAACTCTCTCAAAGGTCATGGTTTTAATTTTGACTTTGAATGCTGATTTCTTTTCTGATTTTTCTCTACTGTTCTTTATTTATGTTGAAAATAATAGGCCCAAATAGGGAAACTCATGTAGCTTTGTGCATTTAATATAGATCTTGTGATGCAGGATAGGCGTCACACCTGCCTGCCACCCTGGCCTCACCCCCAGGGGGCCCATTCTGACATCTCACCAAGGCGGCTTTCATCAGGGCTGCAACTCATACACCCCAACCAACTCTCCGCCTCCCATCACCAGGAAACAGTAGGTTGTTGAGGCCCGGGATCGAACACCCGACCTCTTAGATAAGAGTCTTTCACAAGAACTCTTATCACCAACTGATCTGGTGATCTGCAGCTCAGTTGGTGATGAGAGTTTTGGTGAAAGACTCTTATCTAGGAGGTCGGGTGTTCGATCCTGGGCCTCAACAACCTACCGTTTCCTGGTGTTGGAAGGTGGAGAGCTGGTTGGGGTCTATGGGCTGCAGCCTTGTTGAAAGCCGACTTGGTGAGATGCCAGGATGGCCCCCTGGTGGTGATGCCAGAATGACAGGCAGATGTAATGTATGTCCTGCATCATCTTGGGTTCTTCCATTGTATATTGGTTTTATGCATAGTTTCTAATTTGGTATCAGAACAGGTTTAGGCCCAGCAACCCACTCTCACATCACCTAGTAAAAAAACACTTCCATGTAGTACAGGTCAAAGTCCGTACACGTGAGAGGCCTTGTGCACTTAATATCGATCTTGGGCCCCTCCATCTACTACAATCAATTGGTTTTAGGTGATGCATGGGCTCTAACCATTCACTTTTATCATGATGAGCACCTAGAGATGTTGTCAATGTTGAGAATAATATTCTCACATCGGGAAATTCATGTAATCTTGTTCACTTAATATCGATCTTATTAGAGTAGGCTAGGCTCAACAGCCGGCTCTCAATCATCCACTTGAAAAAGTATTCCACGTTAAAATTCCTACGCATGATGAGACATTTTGAGAATAGTGTTCCCCTTCAAGAAGCAAAATACAGCCTTGTGCACGATAGATCCCGAGCCCCTCTACCTGTAAGATCTTGGTAAGCTAAGCCAATGATAAATTAAAATTTACATCATAAAATGCACATTTTGAAGTCAATTTGTGATCTCTAATTCTTAAAGCATGATGTAAGGTTGCAGGTCTTACAAGTCAAACTCGAAGAATCTGTTCCATCCTTGGGCCCGCCCGAGTCTCTGTTGTTTCGGCTAGTCAAATACTTGGCTTTCGCTGCCTCGACGAAAACTGGAGATAAAAGTCAAACCATCACCGCCGGATCAGGAGATGGCTCATACATCCAAACTATCATTCTTCAGCTACTTGCCATTTGGCTGGCCGACTGTCCAAATGCCGTTTGCTGTTTTCTTGATTCCCCGTCACACCTCACGTGCCTGTTGGAGCGAGTCTCGAACCCTCATGCGGGTGTATTCGTTCGAGGATTAGCTGCATTGGTTCTCGGAGAATGCGTTCTCCACAACAATTCTACAGAAAACGGCCGAGATGCTTTCGCCGTGGTCGATGCCATCAGCCAAAAGGTCGGGCTGACTTCTTACCTGGCACAGTTCGACGAGTTGCTGAAGGCATTTGATTCTCGCTTCTCTACGGCGGTTTCCCACAAGCCGCCTCCGAGGTCTAGTTCTGCCAGCATGTTGGACGTGCACGAGGTCGAGAATCACAACGGGTTGGATCATATGGAGGATCATCCAAACCTCACGGCGATTCTCGATCCGTTATTTGTTACTTTCGTTAGAAAACTTGAAGCGGGAATTCGAGAAGAATTCGTAGACGTGTACAGCCGTGCGAAAAACAAGGCCTCAATCCTTCCCTCCGGCCTGGAGCGGAGGGATGGAGAGGTTGATGGAGACTATATCAAAAGGTTGAAGTTCTTCGTGGAGAACCAGTGCCGTGATATGCAGGTTACATTCTACATTCATCTACATATTGACTTCATTTTCTGTCATGTTTGTTGAATTCCAAGCTTCATTCAGGATCTTCTGGCTCGGAATTCCAATTTAGCAGAGGAGCTGGTGAGGAGCGGCGGGCACGGAGCAGTCGAAATTTCTGCTGCGAAACCGAGCAGCGGAAGAGAACGGATTCAGATCGATGCGCTCCGCAACGAGCTACAGGAAGCGAGGAGGCAACTCGAAATGCTGAAGTCGCAGAAAGCAAAGATGGAAGAGGAAGTTCTGTTTTACCAGAGTACATCTGGAAAGCTGGAATCTGATCTCAAGAGCCTTTCAGATGCTTACAACAGCTTGGAGGAAGCCAACCACCGAGTCGAGTCCGAGCTGAAAGGTGTAAAGATTGGAGCGAACTTGTCGCATTCTGAAGTGGAGCGGATACGGACGGAAGCGAGGGAAGAAGCCCAGAAAGAGATGGAATCCGAGCTCAACGACTTGCTGGTCTGTCTGGGCCAGGAGCAGAGCAAGGTGGAGAAGTTGACCACGAGGCTGGTGGAGCTGGGAGATGATGTGGAGAAGCTTCTAGAAGGAATAGGGGACGAGGCTGGTTTACCGGATGAAGACGAGGACATTGAAGAAGATGAGTGAGTGCTGTAAATTAGAACAAGTCCAGTTTGTAAGATCTTAAGCTTGATCTCAAACTGTACAGATTTGTACAGAATTGAACAACTGATGTATTTTATCTTGTTTCTAATTCTGTATGTGTTATTAGCATTTCCGACATAAAGTCGTGTTTTTCATATTTCGCTTCGATTCGTAAGCAATCTGAAGAAAGCGAGGTTTGTTTGCCTGCTTTCGGGAATCTCGTTAACGAATCGTTCTGTGTATTCATGTATACACATACTTATGCACGCATGTACATACACATACTTGCCCTTATGTTCATTGAATAAATGCACTCCATTAAAATCAATTAGGAGGTAATCGATATAACCGAGGGTATTTCGTCTATTAAATTCTATGTCATAACCGTTGGAGATTGTCATCGCGATCAGCACAATTTTTCATATTTTCTATATTTTTTCTATGTAGTTTGAGAATTAGGTTAATCAGCCCCCTCTTTGGGAGGGAGCCCGGCCAGGCCCGGTTGAAAAAAATCCGGACCCGATCGGGCTTTTTGAACACGACTACTATCGTTCGGACCTGGGGGTGACCAGAGTTTGCTGGACTAGTGGTCAACTCGGATGAGATGATGCTAGTGAGCACAAGAAATTCCCATGAATCACCTACAAACAAGACCCTCATACTGCAGCGAGCAGGTCCCGCTACACACCCAAAAATCTATAAGAACTTCCCATTCTAAAGCTATTACTAAGCTCGGCACAAGCGAGGCGGACACTGAACTCGCCCACCGGGGGGTAAAGGTGTCTTCAACTTGTGCATCATGGTCATATTTATAGGCAAATCCAAAGAGAAGGGGAGTATGGTCTACGAACAGCCGCTCCCGCCTTAACTAGAATGTTATTCCCATGCCAAGACGGGGTGTGTGTACTCTCTTGAATGCCGCCGAGTGCTCCCTTACAATATCTTCTTTAAGCATTTTTGATATCGACGAATTACGAGTCATACACATAGGCTAACTTTTTGGTCAGAGGATTTTCATGTTCTCAATAATTATAATAATTGTCGGAGGATATTCTTATGCATGGATGTTATGAAATATAAACTTATGAGGGTGCTTTTTGTAATTTTAACAGTAAGAGTGCAAATGTAATTATGCTAACTTTCACAAAAAATTGGTAATTTTTTTATTATTTATATATCTATACAGCTATACTATAATAAAAGAAAAAAACACTCTTTAATTAAATATTCATTTGCCCATTTTACTCTTTTTTATTAAAAAAAAAATACAATTTAAAAACTCATGTGTGTTTTATTTTATTTTAAAAATTGCTCTTATATACACAAAATCATCTACCTACAATAAAAAAAATATGTTCTTCCCGCCGCTCGCAAACCCAGTACACACCGCAAAAATGAGCGACGAGCGGAGTAAAACACTCCGTGATTTGCGAGCGGGGGAGAGCACCGTCGCGCGCCGGGACAATATCATGGCCGGGATAATGTCGCGCGAGGCACGGGAAACCCCGTGTACTATCGCAGTTAATGTACTGTTGCACTCACGGACCGGAGGCCCATGCTGTTTCACTCGTGTACTGCCGGAGATCCATATCATTGCAATCACGTAGGCGGTAGTAGGGGTGCAAGTTGAGTTGAGCCGGCTCGAAAGCTCGATGAGCCGGCTCGAAAAAAGCTCGACTCGAGCTCGAGTCTGTGGAGCTCGAGCTCGATTGCGAGTCGAGCTCGAGCTCGAATATTAATGTTCATGAGCTCGCGAGCCGGCTCGCGAGTTTTTTATTCCAATTTTTTAAATATATATATATATATATATAATATGAAAAAAATATAAAAAAAATAAGAAAATAAAACTCACGAGCTAAAAAGCTCGCGAGCAGCTCGAGCTCGAGCTCGATAATTTGGCATTGAGCTCGAGCTCGAGTTGGGATAAATGAGCTCGTCGAGCTCGAGCTCGAAATGAAAAGCTCGAGCTTGGAAATTTTGCCAAGCTCGACTCGAGCTCGACTCCTTTGCACCCCTATGCGGTAGGACCAGAGGTCCTTTCCGTTTAATTCATGTGCGGCTGGGGGCCCCCTTGGTAGCACAAAAAGCCTCAAAATACTTTCTATTTCGAGCGGGCAAGAAAAAATTTCCAACCACTTCCATCTTCCATAGCTCGCTTCGCTAATCCTTTATTGGGGTTTTCAAGACTTTCACGACGAAGGAGCGGGCGTGGCTAATAAAATGGAGATTCAAATCTCACAATCACAATTTCACAAGCATTCTTCTCTGATAAAAAAAAATGTCAAACTCCACCCTGGATCTCAGGAGAGTCGTCTGGCTCCTCCTCCATTTTCTGCTTCCTGGAAGCAATCTCAGAGGACTTGATGTCCGTCAAGCGCATCACCACCTGCCGCATCGACGGCCTCTCGCCGGGATCTTTCTCGGTGCACCGGAAGGCCAGCGTGACAACCTGCCGCACTTCTTCCTCCGCCTCGGTTCCCAGAACTTCGTCCATGAGATCCGGATCGACGATCGCGCCGACACCGTCGCCGCCGCCGTCGAGGCTCGATCTCGCCCAACTAACCAAGTCCGAGTTCTCCGACGAAGACGGATCCAGCGCCGTCTTTCTCGTGATCAGTTCCAGCAGGACGACGCCGAAGCTGTAAACATCAGATTCATTGCTCCTCTTTGTGGTAAATGCCGTCTCTGTAATGGATGGAGGAGAAAAACAAAGGAGGTTAGAGGGGCATACCTTAAAAGAGAACCTCAACTGTGAACAAAACCTGCAAAATGAAATTGTTTAGTGACTTTTACCACAAGGATTTTCGAGGTTAGTAGATATGTTCAGAATGTTAGATGAATACTATATGCATCCCACATAAAATTTATTGATTGTTGATTATTGAGTATAGGTGGAGGGGTTTGGGATCTATATTAAGTGCCTAGGGCTACCCTAGTTTCTTAATGTGGGACTATAATTTCAACAAGCCCTCTACATGGAGAAATATTTAGGTGTGTAACACGTGATGATCAGAATAGATCACCGTACGGGAGCCAATACAGCCGTATGATCCGTGATTCAACGGTGTGCATTGCTTCCGATAATATTCATACAATGCGGTCATATTGAAAAGCGACTGTATTTTAGATCAATCATGCGCAAAAATTTGTGCTAAGGGAATATACGGCGTGAGATAAGGTGCGTTACACGCACCAAAATTTTTTTCCTCTACATGTAAGGTCTCTAGATTATAACATGTAGACTTAAATTTTTTTTTAATTTGGTGATGTTTGATTTCATGTTAGATCCTATGCATTGAACCTAAAACCAATTGATTATAGTTGGGCTATATCAAGGCTCTGTTTGGCGTGGCGGTGGAGGTCGTAAACACGGTGGTTATGAATTGTCGTTCGTGAACACCCAACCTCACCTAAAGAACTTCATCCACTTTAGTTTTCTTTTTTTTTGGTGGTGGTCATATCCATTGTCATGCCAAACCTACATTCTATGATGGTGGCGCTTTTGTCCAAACTCACCGGAGAAAAAAACGTTGCGCCAAATGAAGCCGAAGTTTGCAAGGCTACATGAATTTTTTGATGTGAGATTACATTCTCAACAACAAATATGGAATAGAAGATGTGTTCAAGGGAACAAAACATTGCAAATTATAGCACTACTCTTTGTAGGACAAATAGTGAAAGAACATTTCCTATAAGATGGAGAGTTTATATTGTTGAGAATAAAATCTAACGTGATGAAACTCATGTAATCTTCTGCATTTAAGATAGAGCCCTCCCTCGTCCACCTACAAGTAATTGGTTTAGGGTTTAATGTTTATGCTCCAAAATGGTATCAGAGCAAACTAGGCTAAATGTCTCACTAATGTCACCAAAAAATCATGTGTGAGAGGTCGAACACCTTACACCAAGAAGACGTCTCAATAACAGTCTTACATTGGGGAATTCATGTCAGCTTATGCAATTGAGATAGATTGTCAGTCTCTACACCTATAACTAATAATCTTTTTCTGAATGTATATGTTCTAAATTGATATAGATTGCACTCTCACATCGCCCAATAAAAAAAATCATGTGTTAGAAACCAAGTCCCTGCACGCAAGGGGGATTGTTGAGAATATTTGCTATCTTGAGCCTCTCAACCCACAAGTAGCTAATTTTGGTTGGATGCATAGGTTTTAAAATAATATCAGAGCAGACTAGGTGCAATGACACACTCTCACATCATCCAGGTAACCCAAATCCCTTGCACACAAGAGGGATTGTTGAGAATAGTTGCTTGATCCCCTCCACATACAGGTAACTATTTTTTGTTTGATGCATGAGTTCTAAAATAATATCAGAGCAAACTAGGCATAATGGTACTCTCATATCATCCAATAGACAAATATTCTTTTGTTAAGTGGTGAAAGACCATACATGTGAGGAGGCATATTGAGAATGTAGTCTTGCATTGGGAAACTCATGTAACTTTGTGCACTTAAATAGACATAACCCCCCCCCCCCCCCCCCACCTATAATTAATTAGTTTTGGGTTAATTGCATATGTTCTAAGATAGTAACAGAGCAGGCTATGGCCAATGACTAACTCTGACGTCACCCAATAGTAAATGCAGTAGAGGCCAAAGACACTATACGTGTAGGGACGTCTCAAGAACAGTCTCCTCCTGGAAAACTCATAACTTCATGCAATTAATGTAGGTATTGGACCCCTCCACCAATAAATAATTGTTTTTATATTGGCTGCATAGATTCTAAGAAACTAGTAAATGTGATAATTAGATCAAACATATTTGAATTTTTTACCAGGAGCCATATAACCGACGGTGCCCATCACCCTCGAGGATGTTGTGGAGACCGAGTATTTATCCATGAACCTCACAATGATCTGTGATGTGGGGCTCCATTTCCAAATCCAAAAGTATGTTTTTTGATTTAATGTCGCGGTGAATGATAGCGGGTATACAGTCCCAATGGAGGTAAGACAGCCCGCGGGCAATCCCAATAGCCATTCTATAGCGAACTTCCCACTCAAGAACCGTCGGCGGCTTGACCTCATGCAGCACATCATAAAGGCTTCCTTTTTCCATATACTCATACAATATCATTCCGCAATCACTTTTCAGCCAGAAATTCACTAATTTCGCCAGATTCCTGTGCTTGATCTTCCCCAATGTTTTAATTTCTCTCAACATGCTTGCATTAGAATCCTGCTGACGTCCAAACACAAGCTTCTTCACAGCATAAACTTCTTCTGGGATCAATGAAGCCTTGTACACTGTTCCATGAGCCCCTCTCCCTACAGTATACTTCTCATCCATGTTCTTTGTCGCCTCCATCACCTTGTTCAGAAGCCAAGAAGATCCTTCATGTAAAGACGGAGTTTTCTACAACACAGTTCTTTTAGTCATGAACAGGGAGCGGATTACTGTTTGAATCACTAAGAAACAGAAAAGGGATGACCCGACAATTATCGTTACAACGATCTAAAATCTGAAGATACATAAATACAGGGAATGGCCAAGAGCAGGAGGCCGGGCTGAGGGAGAAGAAGAATGGCTGGAGAAGATGGCCGGAGATGGGAGAGACGAAGGGGGTCGGGACAGAGCAGAAATTGGAGAAACACTTTATTAACTTTTTTCTTAATCCCTTATCACAAGCAATCAGTCTTATTTATAACACTAATTAGGCTTATTTTTGACACGTGGCCCACTGTTGTTACATTGTCTTCGCCTTTTAAAACGACATCCTCGTCGTTTGATCATCACTAAAAAAAACATAAGTCGTCCAGTGATATAGCAATGCAAGTCTTAGTCACCATATATATGAAACTAATTCCGCCAGGATTAAACACCAAAAATTTTAATGTTCTTTGATCGTTCATAGCGAACTTTGTTGCAATGAACGTTGTTGTAGCGAACTATGTTGTCACGAACTCTGTTATAGGCATTGGTTTTACGGCATATTGGTCTGAAATCGATTTCATCAAAGACAACATCGTAGCCCTCTTGATTTTGGTGATGCGAAATGGCAACGCAAAATCATATTCAACTTGCATTGGTGGCTTGGAAGTTGAGTTGATATTTTCAAGAACTGTATGGTGAATAATAGATGGCTTGACGGTCGAGTTCTGTTCAAGAACAATATGGTGAATATCTTTTGTTATAGTTGACGCTGAAAAAATGATTGGCGAGATCTGCTCTTGAACTAATTGTTCTTGCTCCAATTGTTCTGTCACCAACGATGAATCAGAGTTAATCTTTGTGAATGCGGCATCCAATCGTTCCTTGAAAACATGGAACTCGAGCACTACGGATTGTTGGAGTTGATCATATCGCTGATGCATGCCATCAAGAAGGCGTTGAAATTTATCATCCATGCGTTTTTGAAAGGCATCAAGCATGAATTTGAAGTCATCCATCATCCTGGAAGGGTGAGATCAGTGACAAGAGGTGGTGGTATCGAGGTAAGCGCAAAGTCGTCCGACCACCAGTTAAATTCAAGGGCTGTTCTTGATCACAACTCGTTGAAGTTTGGCCCGTTAGTTGTTACAGATTCGCCATTCTTGATCACAACCCGCTGGTTGTTACATATTCGCACCCTGTAATTGCGGCGGTGGTCTCAAATGGCATTGGAACGACAATGACGGAGGTAGTGAGGTTGTTGTTGTTTCTTTGTACGCTGGTTTTTTTCTTTTTGTTTTCCCAAAAAAAATAGCGCTTCTTCCTTTTTCTTTTTCTTTTGCAGAGTTGCGGAAGCCGCAGGCAAGATGGTGTTGCTGCTCTTGAATTCAGAATCTTGGTGATTGGCACTATTTTTTGGTCACAACAAGATGGAGACGCAAGTGAAGCGATGGTCGGAAATGTTATTGAAGCGCAGCGGCGTAGGCAGTGATGGTGGAGGATGAACCGCCACGAATCGCCGTCGAAACAGCAATGGTAGGAGGTGAACTGGTGGCGGTGGTGGACGATGAAGAGCAGGCGGCGGATCTTGGGTTGCTTGCGGTGACAGATCTTGTGTAAAACATGGATGGCTCTGTTTCAAACCTCAGGCCAGCGGTGGTGGAAGATGAACCGGCGATGGTGGTGGATGATGAAAAAGAGAGGGCGGATCTTGGGTAGAAGAAGAACGGAGGAGAGATCATGACGAGAGCACCAATTGTAATGATCTAAATTCTGAAGATACAGAAACACAGGGAATGGGCAAGAGGAGGAGGCCGGGTTGAGAGAGAAGAAGAATGGCCAGAGATGGGAGAGACGAAGGGGGTCGGGACAACATAAATTGGAGAAACACTTTATTAACTTTTTCTTAATACCCTATTACAAGTAATCAGTCCTATTTATAACACTAATTAGGCTTATTTTGGACACATGGCCCACTGTTGTTACATAAGATGGCTTATTTTGATCGTTACATCCTCTTCCCACATGTGGAGCCACCTGCAACCTTCCCCACTCCCTGCCGCCCCAATTCCTGTTGCAGGAATTCTTCTCCTGCTGCCCAGGACAACAAAATCAGTCCAGGAATTTAATTCCAGGACTATTTCCCAGGCCTTTCATCCCCAAACAGTCACCCCAAAGTCTTTGGGCCGCTGTCCAGATGTCCTGGACAGCAACACTTATTTGTTCATCGCTGAAATCTGTCTCGGACAGCCCTTTTACAGCGCCTCCAGCCCTCCCCTCTTTATATCCATGGTACCCAAGATTTGTAAGTTGATTTCTTTACCATTGGATCGAGTGTTTATTTTCTACTTGTAGGGATAGTAATTTGTAAGTCTTGTTTCAATTGTTTCCGTCTTTGTAATCTCCTATTTAAATAGTATTTGTTTTCGCACACTCTTGCACTTATATGCTTCTTTTGGTTGCCTTGATTTTAAATTGTTTTAATTCTAATGTGGAAAAATCTAGTTATAAATATTATTTTGCAAGTTTGAATTCGCCGGACATTTGCATTTGCATTCCCATATAGCCTTAGTAATTTCATTTAGCGCCTTACCCTGCGTCAAAATGCGGCAGAGGGGACGTCTTAAGAACACAGTTTCCTCTTGGAAACTTATGTTACACCCTAAAATCGGGTAAGCAGAAAACACAGAGAAAGAAGGGGGAAATGGCCTAGAGAGAGATGGTCAGAGATGAGGAAGAAGACAAACGGCCAGGAGTTGGCCGGAGTTAGGAGAGACGACCGGGGGTGGGGGGTGTGGAACAGAGCAGAAGCAACTAAAACTTTATTACTTTTTCCTTACTAAAGCTATTATAGGTCTCCCTATTTATAAGCAGAAAATTGCCATAATCTAATCTCTTCACATGTCAAGTGTCACGCAGATACATCATATAGATCACTCATGTCGTTACATTGTCGTCACCTTTTGAAAACGACGTCCTCATCGTTTGTTCATACTTTGATCTTTTTCAAGCAATTTGAACCTAAATCAGAAAGCTGGACAGCTTCTTTCACAAGATGACCAAATTCCAATATATGCACACACAGTTTGATTTTCTCTAGCTTCTAGCGTAAATGGGATGGCATCAAAGGAAACTTTACAGGAGGCAGCAGATTGCTTTTTGATAGGAGTCTGTCCAAAAAACTGTTATGTTGATGAAGAATTTAAGAGTTCGTGTACCATAACCAGGCAGCAGATGGCAATGATGCTATTGATAGTAAAATTGGACAGGGTGTATCCTCCTGCTCAGATCAAGTACCCCACTATACATGAAGTGAAGCATCTCTTTCTTTCAACACCAACGAGAAACAATACATCAGATAATTCCAGTTCTCCAAAAAAATCGAAACTCTACCACTTATGATGGTAATCACACTCCTTATTAACCTCTCCTCTTGGTAGTTTGTAGTCAATTTGGCTCCATAAACTCGTGTGATGTTGAGTGAATGGCAATATAATGATATTCCTAAATTTTGCATGCCTGTCCCAAATGATGACTTCAACGTAAGTTTGGCTTTTGAATCAAGCTAGTAAACAACAACATTCTGGAATGGTTACCTCCCTTTGCACAGCTTCAAATGCAAAGCATCCACACCCTTGCCTCCTTGAATCTTAAATCCTCATTCCATGTGCATTTGAAAAGGTACAACGGTAAGAAATCTCTTTTTTCATTTTTTCGCTCATCGCCATATATTTGATATTAATTCCGCCAGGGTCAAATATCAGAATTATTGACGTTCCTTGATCATTCAAAGCAAACTCTATTGAAGCCATCCTAAGCAATGATTTCACAACATAATGCTCTGAATAGAGTTTGAAAAAAAATGAACTCATAGCCATTTTTGATTTTGGCGGTGCACTGCTAGATGGCAACACAAATTTGTTTTCAGACTGCATAGGTGGTTCGGGGCTTACATTGATTTGTTCAAGAACTGTATCATGAACATCTTTTATTGTTGATGGAGACGAGTTGATAATCGTTGGAAGTTGCTCTTTAAGAATCCCACTTTCTTGGATAGTTTTTTGGACTTCCGTAAGATTTGTATTATCCAGTTGTGGTAAGATGATTGGGGTGGGGTGGGGGGGGGGGGATAGAGCAAAAAGAAATAAAAACTTTTTTTTTCCTTACTAATGCTATTAAAGGACTCCCTATTTATAAGCAGAAAATTGTCATTTAAACTAATGATCCCCTAATCTAATCTCTTCACGTGTTAAGTGTCATGTGGATACATCATATAGATCACTCATGTCGTTACAACTCATAACTTTGTGCAATTAATGTAGATATTGGACCCCTCCACCTATAAATAATTGATTTTATATTGGCAGCATAGATTCTAATAAACTAGTAAATGTGATAATTAGATAAAACATATTTGAAATTTTTACCAGGAGCCATATAACCGACGGTGCCCATCACCCCCGAGGATGTTGTGGAGACCGGGTATTTATCCATGAACCTCGCAATGCCAAAATCTGTGATGTGGGGCTCCATTTCCAAATCCAAAAGTATGTTTTTTGATTTAATGTCGTGGTGAATGATAGCGGGTATACAGTCCCAATGGAGGTAAGACAGCCCATGGGCAATCCCAAGAGCCATTCTATAGCGAACTTCCCACTCGAGAACCATCGGCGGCTTGACCTCATGCAGCACATCATAAAGGCTTCCTTTTTCCATAAACTCATACAGTATCATTCCGTAATCACTTCGCAGCCAGAAATTCACTAATTTCACCAGATTCCTGTGCTTTATCTTCCCCAATGTTTTAATTTCTCTCAACATGCTTGCATTAGCATCCTGCTGACGTCCAAACACAAGCTTCTTCACAGCATAAACTTCTTCTGGGCTCAATGATGCCTTGTACACTGTTCCATGAGCCCCTCTCCCTACAACATACTTCTCATCCATGTTCTCTGTCGCCTCCATTACCTTGTTCAGAAGCAAAGAAGATCCTTCATTTAATGACGGAGTTTTCTCCAGCACAAATCTTTTAGTCGTGAGCAGGGAGCACATTACTGTGAGAATCACTAAGAAACAGAAAAGGGATGACCCGACAATTATCGCAACAAGTTTAATCTTGCTAAAAGATCTTTTTGAATTGCTTGAGCTGTTGCTGCTGCTGCACGATTTTAAGATGGTTTGATTCGAGCACCCTGAGCAAGGATCGCAAAGATCGGGATTTCCAATGAACGAATTTGGCGAAGATTGCAGAAACTTGAGCAAATTTTTCGGTACTGCGCCAGAAAAATGGTTATATGAAAGATTCACATACACTAAAGAGCTGAGTTCTCCAAATGGTGCAAGGCTTCCGGACAGATTATTTAGAGATAAATCCAAGCTCTGGAGTCCGATTAAATTCTCCAAGTTTGTTGGAACCTGACCAGTAAGACCGTTACTGCTAAGATTCAAATCTATGTTCAAATTTTGTAATGAACCCAATGATGATGGAATCTGCCCTCCAAAAGCATTTCCTCCCAGCTGCAGTTCTGTCAGGAAATTAAGCTGTGACAGGAAATTAGGGACCCCTCCAGTGAATCGATTTTCTTGCAATATCAACCGAGATAGAGCTGTTAGATTTGCAATACTCGATGGTATTGAACCGTTCAAAGAATTGAAGCCCATGTCCAAGACAAAAAGCTCTATGCACTTTGAAATATCAAGAGGCAGTTGGCCATATAAACTATTGTGGGAAAGATTCAAAACTCCCAGGTGCTGTAGATTCCCGATTTCTCGAGGTATAGGCCCGAAAAGCTTGTTCCCTGACCAGTTAATCATTGTTAGATTCACGCAGTTGCCCACCGTTCCTGGAATTCTACCGTTCATATTATTCAGGCTTAAATCCGCATAGGCTAAACTTGATCGAACGGCCCAATCTGGAATCAAACCAGTAAGGTTATTTTCACTAAGAATCAACCTCTGTAAACTCGTGCAGTTTCCAATATCTAAAGGTATGGTCCCATCAAGTAAATTCTGACCCAAATTCAATATTTCTAACTTTCTACCATGGCAGATTCCAGGCGGTATTTTGCCAGTGAAGGAATTGTCGGTGAGGTCAATAATGAGAAGGCTGCTATTGATCCCCAGACCCTGTGGTATAACTCCGGCAAACTTGTTTCCATAAAGATAAATTTTTTTCAAGTTTTTCAGCTCAGTCATCTCCTCTGGGAGCTCCCCCACCAGTTCGTTGTAGTAGAGAAGAATCGATTGAAGTTCTTGAAGCCTCCAAATCTGAGCAGGGATTTCTCCACTCAAATTATTTCTGAAAAGATGGAGATACTGCAAATGGCTTAATTTACCAACTTCTTTTGGAATGCCGCCTTCTAATTGGTTTTCATAAATCTCAAGATCTGTGAGTGATTGGCAATTCCCGATCTCTGGAGGAATTTGCCCTGACAGAAAGTTCTCGGAGAGGTGAAGAACTGAAAGATCTGTCAACAAACCAATGGACGAGGGTATCTGACCAGATAATATATTGTTAACAGCATCAAATATACTCAAACTACTACAATTTCCAAGCCCTTCAGGAATTTCACCTTCAAACTTATTATTTGACAAAACAAGCCATTGAAGCTCCTTGCAGCTGGTTGGGATCAGTGGGATCCTTCCTGTGAAACTATTATTACTCAGATCAATATAATTAAGGCCTTTGATTCTATCTACCGTGTATGGGAACATGCCACTGAGCTGGTTGTTGGAGAGATAGAGTTCTTCTAGATTGGTGCAGTTTCCAATTGAATCGGGCAAGGCACCAGATAAGAGATTATCACTCAACCATAAAGATGCGACCTTTCTCATTTTTCCTACACTGGGCGGGATGGTACCAGTGAAATTATTCTGGTTGAGGAAAACGGTTCTCAGATTTGAGATTTGGAACAATGAGTCCGGTATACCTCCGCCGAGGAAGTTGTTGAAGAAGGATAGGTAGGAAATCTGGCTTAAATTTCCGATGGTTTTGGGTATATTGCCGGAAAAAAAATTGTTTGAAAGATCCAAGTACCGGAGACGAGAGCAATTTCCCAGCTCCAGCGGGACTGAGCCGGAGAGAGCATTGAAGCCAAGATCAATCTTCTCGAGATAATGCAAGTTTCCAACTTCTGGTCCTAGTGTTCCTGATAACCCAGTGGAAGAAAAGTTGAGAGACACAACCTGGGTATTATTGTTACAATGAACTCCAGACCATTCACAAGGGTCTGAATCTGTTGATCTCCATGTAGATTTTATGACAGGTGGAAGTGTAAGGCTGCTAGAAAGAGAGAGGAGAGACTTTCCTTCCCAGTTCAAGCCATATGAATGACGTGAAAAGGCCGAGAAGAGGAATGCATATAACCAGAGAAGAGAGGCCATCTACAGAAGAATTGGGAACGGTTAGTCATAATCATACCACTCAAAATGCATGTCTCCTAAATACAGCACAATTTTGAGCAATGCCAATACCAACTACCTTCTATCTTATGTCGAACTAGATTTCTCTGTACAATTAGTTACTCAAACCTTTCGTGAGTTAGCATAATTATAGATTGCACCCCGCTATCTTTTGAAATTATAAATACCTTCCCTGTAAGTTTACATTTCATAGCATGCACGCACAAAATTCTCAGCTTTAAATTTACGTTTCACAACCGGTCGTTGAACTCCCAATACTACTGCGCAACCACCTAATGGTAAGGCTAACATGTCTATGATAAAATTGATTCCTTGCATAGTCCTAATGAAGAGCTCACACATGCAAGAGACATGAATTCTATCGCCATCGTACATGGGGGAATTTCCTTCAATTGGTATCCAAACATTTTAGCTGCAATATCTATGAGAGGATATGTACGATCTTCCCTTGTCCTTGTCATGCAATCTTTCGTGTTGAAATGGCATGCGTGGAGATTTGAGGTGTAGTTAAGGTGGGTCCTCTCTCTCCTCATTTGGATGGATAGCAAGTCCCTCCCCTTCTCCCTCTAAGGCTCCTCCGCTGTGTTTTTCAGAAAACGCAAATGTTGTTTCTTGACCATTTGAATAGCCTCCATTTGGAACCACCAGTTTTCCAAAATGTTGTTTTATGAATGATTCCAACCGCAGGGAGGGAGCTCCATTCAAATGTACTTTTTTTTCTTTGGGTATTTTTGTTTCAACAATTTTGCTCCCTCTCCATTTGAGGGAAAATCATGTTAGTGTATATTTGGACAATAACGAGTTCGGAGGCTTAACGGGTCATGTCGGGTACACGGTTAACCCATACCCGTAGTAACTCCTAAGGGTTTTGCCTATTTATACCCACCTAGGGGCAACGGGTAGAGGATTCCACTTTAATCCTCATCCGGATGCTTCGAGCAACGTTCTCAATCTCGAAGCAAGGCCCCGTTGTTGCTCGTAACCGTCTCCCCCGAAACCGACTCTCTCCCCGGTCGTGATTCTTGTTCTCGATTTTGGCCGCCGGAGTTCACGCCGCCGCTTAGATCGGGACAAGGAAGAGGAGGTTTTGCCGCCTGTAGAGAGAAGAAGCGTCGCTCTCTGTTGCCGATCATCCCGTCGCATATTTAATCGGTAGAAAATCTCTCGATCGTTCCTTAGCGCCGCCGCTGTTGTTCTCTCCCGAGCGCTCAACAGCCGCCGCCTGGAGTTTCCAATTTCCGCTGCCGCTGTTATAGGCCGGGCAAGGAAAAAGTGAAGAAACAGGGCATCATCGATCTCTTCCTGTTGCTGAGATCGGAAAAAAAAAACATCTGCCTGTGTTTCGCGATCTTCTGCATCCCGCCGCCGGTTGCTTCCATCGGAAAGGAGAAAAACGAAGCAGTTTACCGGGACTGGTGTTGATCGTCGGTGCTTTCCTGGAGGGGTGATCCCGAGCCGTTCCGTCCCATGAAAGGATCTACAGTTTGAAAAAAAAAACAGGATTTTCTGGTTCTCTGGTTAGATCTGTAGCCAAGCCCTGCTAGGGTGTTGGAATTTGGGATAGAATTTCCTTGTGCTGGAGTTGGCTGCAATTGGTGCGGTTTTGCCTTGTGTTGACTCAGCCAAGGTTCAGTAAAAGTTGTTTCAGTTGCTGGAGAAATTCATTGTGCTGAATTTGGTGCGATTTTGGAGCAGATTTTTTTTGGAACAAGTCAACGGCCTCAACGAAGATCACTTCGGTTTTATTTCGTGTTCCTGAAGAAGGTTATTACCCCACTCTAAATCAAGTAAAGGCACAAAATGATGAAGGGAAATTACTCCTCTCCGGTGCCGATGACAAAACTGGAGAAATTTACGGCAACCGAATTCACCGACTGGAAGCTGAATACCCAGTTCGGAATGAAGTATCTGAACGTGTTCTACACAGTTCAGTCTGATCGTGCTTCCGTTATGAGGACTGAAGAGGAGGCTCATTGGATCGCTGATGAGGACTTCTGTCGCGACTACCTGCTGAACTGCCTGTCCTCCAGCCCGGCGAAGACGTACATCAAGATGAAGACCGCCAAGAAAATCTGGGAGGCACTGGAGGAGCACTTCAGGCAAGAGGAGGATTTGTCCAAGGCGCACCTGGTGGACAAATTTCATTCCTTCATGTTCGACGAGGAGAAGGCGATTCTCCCCCAGGTATCAGATTTTGAAGCTTTAGTAGATTTTTTACATAGTGAGAATATTTCCCTGCCAGACAGCTTTGTTGCTGGCACGATTATTTTTAAGCTGCCCTCTATGTGGTACAATTTCAAAACTGAAATGTACCGCAAGAAGATGCAGGTCGGTCTCAATGACCTGAAGCGATTTATTCGCATTGTGATGAGAATAAGACTCGACACGCTTTAGAAACTGTTAGCAAGCAGAAGGCTGCGACTAACATGGTTCTCAGTTCTAAACGTGTGTCGAACCCTAAGAGGACCAGACCCTCCCATGGTAGCTCCCAGGTTGCAGGCCCTAGCAAACGCGCTAAAAAGTTCAAGGGCAAGTGTTTTAACTGCAATAAGTGGGGGCACAGCGCATCTGATTGCAGGCTCTCTAAACGGGAAAGAACCAAAGCATCACAGGATGGCAACCAAGCCAATATGGTTAGCCTAGCTGAGTCTTCCGACTTTGTTGCGATGGTCGGAAACGCAAAGGCCAGCACGGAGTGGTACTTGGATGCCTCTCAAGGGATCATAGCAGAAACCACTGCTCCTTACTCACCCCAATCAAATGGTATAGCCGAGAGAAAGAATAGAACGTTGACAGAAATGTTAAACTCTATGTTCCTCACTGCTGGCATGTCTACTGCCTATTGGGGAGAAGCAGTTTTAACTGCAAACATCATTCTAAACAAAGTTCTTCATGCTAAGTTAGACATCACACCCTACGAGCTTTGGTTTAAGAGACTCCCGTCTTTAACTAGACTTAAGACCTGGGGCTGCATAGCCTATGTCAGGGTCTCTGACCCTAGACGGTCTAAACTTGGACCTAGGACCAACACGTGTGTCTACTTAGGTTGTGTTGAAGATAGTGCTGCAGATAAATTCTTAGACCTGTCTAATAATATAATTATTGAATCTGGGGATGCTGTGTTCTTTGAGGATAAATTCCTTAAGGATAAGAACCTGACAATCTCAGGTATGCAAGCAACTATTACTGAAGAAGAACCTGAATCAGTACCGAGCACCTCCTATTCAGTCCCGGTAGACAATAGTGTCCTAGACTCTAGAAGGACTTCGGTGAGAGAGCGAACTCCCAGAACCTTTGGTAGTGACTTTGTCACTTATCACGTTGAGGCCGATCCATCCACCTATAAGGATGCGATGAGATCAAGGGATTCACTACTCTAGAAAGAAGCCATTGATGAAGAGATGAATTCTCTACTTCAGAACAATATCTGGACGTTGGTTGATAAGCCAAGAGGGGCTAAAACTGTAGGGTGTAAGTGGGTTCTGAAAAAGAAACTCAATCCTGATGGTAGTGTAGCTAAGTATAAAGCGCACCTAGTGGCTAAAAGTTTTACACAAGTTAGTGGGGTGGATTACTTTGATGTATATTCACTAGTGTGCCACTTAGCAACAATTAGGATACTTCTAGTTATTGCGTCTATTAAGAACTTTATTGTTCATCAAATGGATGTTAACACTGCGTTTTTAAACGGAGATCTGACAGAAGAAATATACATGAGCCAACCTGAATGCTTCATAGTAGACGGTCACGAAAATAAGGTCTGTAAGTTAATCAAGTCGCTATACGGACTAAAACAAGCTCCAAAATTATGACATGAGAAGTTTGACTATAGTGTAAAAAACATGAGATTCATGTCGAGTCTCTCGGACAAATGTCTTTACATACGTCATAGATCGAACAAAGTCGCTATAATATGCTTGTATGTGGATGATATGCTGATACTTGGTTCTGATCAATCCGTAGTGGATGACGTTAAGTCAGAACTAATGAAAGAGTTTAGCATTAAAGACCTAGGTGTAGCTGAGACTATTCTAGGCATGCAAGTGAGCTTTGGGAAAAATGGCATTTCCCTAAGTCAAAGCCACTACATAAAGTCTTTGTTAGACACGTGGGGATACAGTGAACGTAGAGCAATGAAGACACCTTACAATTACAATAATCGCTTGAAGCCCAATGATGGAGCTGCGATTCGACAGTCAGATTATGCTAAACTGATTGGTAGTCTCATGTATGTTATGGTCTGCACAAGACCTGACATAGCCTTTACGGTCGACATGTTAAACAGATTCACTAGTAATCCTAGACAAGATCATTGGGATGCCCTCGATAGGCTGATGCGATACCTAAAGCATACCCAAACGTATGCTTTATGTTACCATGGTCATCCTCCAGTTTTGGAAAGATATTCTGATGCTTCATGGTGCTCAGAATTAAACGACAGTAAGTCCACTAGTGGATTTATATTCACACTAAGAGGAGCAGTTGTAGCCTAGAAGTCCAAGAGGCAGTCATGTATTGCACTATCTTCTATGGAATCCGAACTCTATGCTCTAGCTTCAGCGGGAGAAGAAGCAGAGTGAATAAGAGATTTGGTGATGGGCATTCCACTGTCGAGCCTGAAGTTAAGTTCTGTTGCAGTTTACTGCGATAATCAGGCTATTAAAACGATTACTACGAATACTTTGTTCAATAGCAAAAGAAGGCAACTCAGGATGAAACAAGCCTGGTTGACCTCCCTTACGAGTCAAGGGATTGTAAACCTCGTTGATGTGAGGTCAAAAGATATTGTTGTAGACGCGTTGACAAATTGCTTAAATAGAGTTCTCACAATAAAAATATCGGGGGAGATGAGATTAAAGTTCATAGAAATATGAAAATTCCTCCAATGTTTATGTTTTATGGTAAGAACCTATAGTCGCAACATTCAAGCATCTAATAATAGACTGAAAACCCCAAATAATTTCTTGATGAAAGTCCAAGATGGTTAGATACTAGTCATTCCACACCTGATGACTTAACATCTTTCTCATTGTAAGCCGATTTGAGAATTATTCAACTGGGAATAGAAAGTCGTTGTATGAGTTAATCTAACATTAGTGATCATAACACATTATTTCACATTTGATAATGTTGCAAATGACGGTGTGCCAAGTCATATGATGAGGCACATAGTAGTTACTAATGAGTAAGATAACAACGTTTGATTTATTAAAATCAAAACCTGACTGGTCCTAGCTAGACTGGATAGAGATGCTGATAGTGTTACTTCACTACTGCTACAAATACTAAACTCATTTAGGTAGAGCTAGTTTACTTTGATACGTCACTGCATATGTTTATGAATTCATAGAATCTTACTCATGAAATTCCTTGCAGGCACTGGTGAAGATGGAGGAGAGAAAGTGGATTTTGACATAGATGATGATGATCTACTCTCTGAGTAGAATTGTTACATGTTTATCTGTAGTCATTTTATTGTTTTCCAGACTTATTTATTGTTGATTAGCACATTTTCTTTTGATGTATTATGTTATTGTTTTTAAAATTCATGTTTATATTTTTCTTTAAAAAATGTGCTAACTCTTATGGAAATGTGTTAAGCCGGAAATTTATTTTAATATTCTCCACTTTCTGCACTCTGAAACGTACACGTTATTTGTCACAAATATAGGAGGAGATTGTTAGTGTATATTTGGACAATAACGGGTTCGGAGGCTTAACGGGTCATGTCGGGTACACGGTTAACCCATACCCGTAGTAACTCCTAAGGGTTTTGCCTATTTATACCCACCTAGGGGCAACGGGTAGGGGATTCCACTTTGATCCTCATCCGGATGCTTCGAGCAACATTCTCAAACCCCACCGGAAAAAAAACAGTTTGGTAACTCTCCAATTCTCATTGCCGCCGCTCGAAAAATACATTTTTACCTTTTTTTGAGAACTCAAACGCCTCCCTCCACTCCCCACCGCTCCATTGCCAACACTCTCATTCCCACCACTCCAACTCTCATCGCTGAAACAAACATTCCCGAACATCTTCGACCGCTCCATCTCCAACAGCCGCCACCCACCCAAACAGGCCATCCCATCCTCTCCTTTCTTCATCTTACATAACTATTGCTTGTTCTTACATTAATGAGTGAAGGTCTACCTCGCATCACCCCACAAACACTAATTTTTGCCCTCTTCTCATATATTTCTTTACTTGAATACACTTCAGAAGGATTAGAGAAATTACCAGAATTCGACGGAGCATTTGGCTTTCTTAAACCTGGAGATGAGAGCATAGAATTGTCGTGCTTCGTTGACTGTATGAATTACTGGGTTTGAAATTTGGAAACAATGCAGCTGGTTTTGCTTGAAAGATGTTCTTCTATAACAATGCGGCCAGTTTTTGAGGAAATCTTACAAATGCCTTACCTGCTCGTGAAAGATCCATCCTAAGACGTCTTTGCCATGGAGTCTAGGAAAAAACTCCGGGCACAAATATTGTTGAATTGATTTGGTTTTCAAACTCATATGTTTCATATTTTCCATCTGTTGGTCCGCCAATGAAGAATTTTCTTTTCTAAGCAGATCATATGCTTTGAGTAGACACATGCAAGAAAGCTTCTACAAAAATAGACCAAGACATGCAAAATGACTACATAAATGAATGGATTGTGGTTTGAAAAGACACGCCACCAGTTTATCATCTTGGAGAAAGAAGCTCTCAGAGGTGGATCCGCGGAGAAGAAGAAGGCGAGGCTGCGGCGGGCTGCGGCGAGTGCGGCGAGGCTGCAGTGGAGAAAGCGGTGCAGTGGGCAAGAGGCTTACACGCGAGACGAGTGTTATTCCACATCGACTTCTCTGCCGGAAGCTGCGGTGGTCAGTCATCTGGCGACGACGAAGGTTCGTTCTGCTACGAATCTTGTGTGTCCGTTTTACGAATTATAGTCAAGTTCTTATTACTCTCTTGCGGATTTTTGTAGTCCGAGTTTTTCTTTGTGTATGTGACTTGCATCTAGTTTTATAGTGCTAATAAAACTATGCAAAAGGGCAAAATATATGTTTTCTTTGTGTATGTGACTGTATCTCACTCTTCGGGGACTGAAAATCCTAACAAATACTGTGTAGGAATGTCAGAACAGCTTGAGTTTTGATTGTATTCTATGGTGAGAGTAGAGATTTTTCTGCTACATTCAGATCGGCCTCCTTCGTGCCCCTGGCGTTTGTGAAGGTTGTTCCGCTCAAAGTATTCTACGAATACACCATCTAAGTATGAAATGAGTATTTATAGTGCCTCCAGCGTAGAACAAGCCCTAGAGAGAGACACAGAACCCGATAACATATTCCGAGTCGGTCTAGCGTACGTGCGGACATAAATAAAATAACTCTAACAGCGTTTACTACTAACATTTGCACGATTTCCTCAAAAATGGATGATAGTAATCAAAACCCTAGCAAAACGAAGGAACTGAAATGGGCGGAAAGAAGAAACTGGAAGAGCTGCGGGGAAAAGAACTAATCACAGCAGAAATCGTAGCCGGGGAGGGTGGGGGCGACTGTTTTCTTACCTTTTTACAGCTCCAAATCTGTGATTCCATTGCTGGAGTTTACTGTAAAGCCTTCGGAGGAGTCCTGGAAATGGTGAAAGGGGTTCAGCTGTAGAGAAAGTGAAGAAGAAGAAGAAGCCGCTATTTATACTTCATTTTTTTCGTTATATGTTTTTTAATATAACTCCCCCGGAACACACTAACTGCGCCATTAAAGTTTTGTTCTTTTGGACCTTTTCTTCTGCAGGCAGTCGTCGGCGCGAGTTCACACGCGGTGGGAGTCCACGCAGCAAAAAGATTCAGCGATCGTGTTGAAAGATATTTAAAAATAGGCCATGCAGTGATCGTGTTGACAATTTTACAATTTCTGTTTTCTGCTTCCAGAATTGTTGGACGAAGAAGAAGATAATAGAGTTAGACATTTTGTTACTGTGCATGAGAAAGGTGAAAAGGGTTGCCTGTCGTTGAATTTTTTGGGACGGGTCTCGTTCCCAGATGTAGGAACGGGTTTAAATAAACCTGATCGCGGGTCCCCCCATCCTTTCTCTTCCCCGGTAGCTGAATTTGCAGAAATATTTTTAACCTATCGTAAGCCTTTTCGCCATTATTTTTACCTTCATCGACCTTCAGTTTCCCGCCTATTTCACCAGATGCATCAACTAAGTCTCCATCGCCGCCAAGCTTCCGTCGCTTCATCCGGGATCAGTGGAGCAGGGGAGTGATGACATGGGGGCCTGCAGCGGCGAAATGGATAAAGACGAACATGTAAGTTTTCCATATTATAGTTTCTGCAACTGGGGTTAAATGTTGTGTGAAATGAGGTTGAACGGCGGTGAAATGAATGTTGAATGTTCAGAAGTATTTCCTCAAGCTTGTTCCATGAACTGCATCTGTTGCCTAATTTTTCTGCGAGCATGTTGTCATTTTTTGTGAGTTGTATATCTCTACAACTGTATTTTAATGTTGAACTTCAAATGTAGTTCTTTTTTGTATGATTTGTACTGTATGTAGAGTTTCTTAGGGTAGCACTGCATCTGAATTACAACTGTATTTTAATATTGAACTTCAACTGTATTTTTAAAGTACGACTGTATTTTAATATTGAACTTCAACTGTATTTTTAGGGTACAACTGTATTTTAATATTGAACTTCAACTGTATTTTTAAAGTACAACTGTATTTTAATGTTTAACTTCAAATGTGGTTCTTTTCATATTTTTCTGCAGATTTCAATTAAATATCATACTTTCCCTGTTGTCCAGTCAGAAGAAGAGGCTTATGCTTTGTATTGTGAGTACGCCCACAAAACCTGATTTAGTGTTCGTAAGGAACATATTATTTATTGGACACACACCCGAATTATAAAAGAACGGGAATATACCTGTTCCAAGGCTGGAAAGAAGCACACAAAACCGTCACCAATTAAGTATCGCAAATTAGACACTCGAACAGGTTGTCTTGCTTGTTGTCATTTTAGAACTGATACAAATGGGCAAGATTGGACAGTTTTAAAGTTTGTGGAGCAGCATAATCACCCCCATTGCATTGGAGAAAGAGAAGCATTTGTTGAGGTCAATAAAAAGGTATCAGATTTACAGGCGATCTTATAAAAAATATGACAGGGGCTGGTATTAAAACAGTGCATGCATACAATTTTCTATCTGAAGAAGTTGGAGGTATTGAAAATCTCGGATTTAGCAAAGTTGATTCCTATAATTATGTTCATCGTAGTAAAAAGACTTTAATTGAATCTGGTGACTCGGTTAGTTTGCTGAAGATGCTACAGGCAAGACAACTTGAGGATAGTATGTTCTCATACGAAGTTCAGACAGATGAACTAAATCGGTTGACCAATTTTTTTGGATGAATTGGCGTGCTAAGATTGATTATGATTGTTACGGGGATGTTATTATTTTTGATACTACCTACAGACTAAATAATATAACTTGACATGCGCTCCTTTCATTGCTGTTAACAATCACTTGCAAAGTATTTGCGTCGGTTGCACTTTCATAGCAGAAGAAACCATTGATTCCATCTGTTGGGTTTTTGATAGTTTTCTTAAGTTCGTTGGTGATAAACAGCCCATCACTATTTTCACTGACCAAGATCAGGCTATGGCGGTGGCTATTGAGCGGGTTTTCACCACCAGCCGGCATCGATTGTGTCAATGACACATCTCAAAGAAAGCTCATTCGAAAGTCCATTGTTTCAACCTTGACAAAGGTGTGCGGGGTTTATTCTATCAATGCATGAGCAAGTGTGGCTGTGAGTTTGAGTTTAAGCAGTATTGGAATGAGATGATGTTGAAAGGAAGCTTACATGACAATAGATGGTTGAAGGACTTATATTCAGTTAAGCGAAAGTGGTCCACTGCCTACAACAAGGATGTTTTGGATTTCGGCATTTTGTCGACTCAAAGGAGTGAATCGGCAAATAACGGGTTGCATGGTTGTTCCAAAGCAACAAGCTCTCTTGTGGAGTGTTTCATCGGTTTGGAGAAACTTGTGTCAACATGGCGGAGAGCTGGGCTTGATGAAGATTTTAAGTGCACACAGGGGAGTGTTAGTTTGAAATATAAAGGTAGCAACTTACTTAAGCAAGTTTCAAAGGTTTATACTAGGAAGATGTTTTCTATTTTTGAGAAATCCTTCATGGAGGGGGCTATTGGGGTTAGCATAGTCAATGAGACGATGTACGATGACAATAGTATTTTGTATGGGACCGCACAGTGTGATGAAGATCAAGATGGTAAAAATTGGTTCGTAAACCTCAATACTAGTACCGGTGAAGCAAAATGTTCTTGTTGAGGCTTTGAAACCAAAGGTATTCAATGCAAGCATATTTTGCGAATATTCATACATAGAAATGTAAAGCAGGTTCCCGCTCAATATTTACTCAAAAGATTCAGTTTGAATGCTAAGAGGGGTATTTACCTTCCCTACTCACCTTCAATAGCCCAAAAGGAATCAAATGTGATTTTCAGAAATCATTTAATGAGGTTTACATATGACTTATCCCTCCAAATTGAGAGCTGTCAACCAACAAAAGAACTTGTTATGACTGCAATGAATGATTTGGCTAGGAGGGTTGAAGCTTTAGTCATTGAAGATACGAATCATAACGACAAAAAAGAATCATGTTTAAGGGACCCTCTCAAAAAGCCGCCGAAAGGCATTTCAAATGCAAGACTTAAAGGACATTGGGAGAAAAACATCAAAAAGTAAAGTAATGATTTATTTTATTTCAATGTTTACAAAACATTCTATGTTTTTATTTTATGTCATCAAAAATTAATAAAAATTATGTTTTCAAATGTAGGAAAGAAAGTTGAAGTAAAGAAAGAAACAATTCCGGTGTACAACTTCCTAGATTCTCCAGCTCATGCGCACCAGTCAACTCCACCGACCAATAATAGAGATTTTGATTCTCAAGAAGAATTTGACTTGGATTTGTCGTTTAATTTTTCGAGCATCCCTGATGTATTCAAACCATGATTAAATGCATTCATATGATGTGATATGATATGTTCTCATATGGTCGTTAACCGACACTCACAAAGAGCTTGTTGATTTTAGACATGATTAATTCTCGATGAGAAGCATTCATATGATTAACCTTCACAAAATAATCAGACTCTAATTATATGTATTTGCTGAAGTGTATATAACTTGTGTCAGTATACGTGAGAAGCATTCATATGATTAGTGCAGGATCATAATCAGTCTTATAAATAATTACAACATTGTCAATTGTCGTCAGATTCAATTACATTTGAAAAAGCCCGGAATATGTTTGCTGTTATTTCAGCGCGAAATCTAGGCATCTCCTTACACCAATTCTTTATTTCTTTTCAAGCAACTGTCTTGGTTGACAACACCGCCTCCATGAACTTTATCACGAAAACACCACAATCGTCTTCATTCTCTTGATGTGGCAGATCATCAACGTCGTTGATAGGCCAGTGGATTATAGCTTCTTACAAAGCATCACTAGCATCCTCGTATAAACACTTAACATGCATGAAAGGTAAATTGTCAGGAAGAATGAAACCTTAGCCTTCATATGGTTGTGCGAGTGTACCAAATTTTGAAGAGTGGCACGATGTCGGCTACTTCTAAGCTAATCATAGAACTCCCAATAATGTTCCTTGAAACGACAAACAAGCAATGTCTAATGGCCAGACATGTGACATGACATAAGTATTAGATCAACTGCCTGTACACGGGTCAATGTTATGTGACTCAACAAGGTCTGGCAATTTGGTACATTGTTGGTCTTATAATACTGCACAATGAAATGATAGGAGTTCAAAATTGCAATAATAAACAACATGAATCACGTTAAAAAGTGGACACACAAAAAACATACTGCGTGATTTGGTGAAACATATATGAAACTATTCATTCCTCCCAATGACCGCTTTTGCTTTGACCCAAGGAACACTGCATAAGCATCCAGATGAGTGTCAGATATCTAACAAGTTCCTAACAGATCATCTGCTGCCCCTCTTGTGAGTTGAAGGTTCCCGCTTGAAAAAATAACTTTGGAGTTGTAACAATACTTAAAATCAATACAGGATTGGAAAGTAATTATTAGTGTGAGACTACGTGCATGACAACCAAAATTTACCTCTCGTCAAACCGATTAAGAACAAAATCAACGGTATCTCGAATACGAGGTGCAATATGCGGTCTGCCGGGATAGCTAGGCACCTTGACAAGCTCTTTGTAAAATTGAGAGTTGAGCAGTTCCTTCTTCTTCCTGTAAGTCTTGAGTGGCCCTTGTACTGGCTCCCAACAGTCTACTTTTGCAGGGCTTTCCAGGTTGATAAGTGTGAGTTCGGGGTTTGATTGGGTGAAAAGGGATGTGGTGGGGGAGACTTTTTGATGGGGAGTACATGGTTTGGGTGATGGTGTACGTCGATGGGATTGGGGCATGTCAACTTGCAGCCTCTTGAACCAAGTTTCACATAAGGTCTTCAAAGATCCTTCAGCCTTACTAACCTCCTCTCGTATAAAATCACGATGGTGAGCTTCCATTCCTCTCCAATCTTCACTTGTTTTGCCTATCTTATCATTCTTCTTTTCCTCTTCTTCTTCTCCTTATCCAACTTCATCTTCTCCTTCTCTTTCTCAATATCCTCAAAGTCGGAGTCATCATCGACAGTCATCTTCTTTATGGCAGCCTTCACTCCTCTTCACTTTCTCTTGCTTTTCATTTTTTCAAAATTAGACTCCGACGACGACGACCCTAGGAGCGGCTTCTCAACCTCCTCTACACTACTAAACTTGAATCTAAGCTATAGGATATAACAAAAAGTAGTATATGTGACAAGCTCTTTGTATAATTGGGAAAACAAATTAATTAAATATACCTGATTTGGTTTCATAAGCTCATTACGCAAGTCCAAACAGAACTTCACACTGTAACTTAGTTTGTCTGAGCATCGACAAATTCGAGGCCGAACATGGAAATTTACTACTCTCTGCACACTGGTGTGTTCAAAGAACCACACCTACAAAAACACATTTTAGTTGAAAACTTATAATTAGTAAATCATTTTTTCAGATATAAATGCATCTTTTACCAATAATACTATTGAGCAGCCTTCAAAGTAGCATAAACATGTGTCAGCCTCTCGAACAACGTTGGTCCTACTTAGACAGTCTAGCTGTAAATGCAAGAAAACATGAATGGTCGTGGGCCAATTGTAATCTCTCAATGCATCCACGTCATCCTCCAACACGCCCAGACATTTTGGGATCTTGAGGGTCTTAAGGGGGAATAAAAAGACAATTAGCAAATACCTAATGAGTAAATTTACTCGTTTTTGCTCGAGATTCTCTGATCATTCCTCATTTACAAGAATGTGCATTTCATTAAGCAAATCTTTGTGAGAAAGCTCCATGCAAGGGAGTCTAGAAAAAAGGAATTTCCTACCCCTGTTCGGTAGCCCAAGAATCATCGCTACTTCATTAAGAGTTAACTTTAGGTAATGATTTCCTAATAAAAAACACCTCTTGTCCCTTTTGTACATCTTCACTAAGACATACAATAGAGGAATGTTCTGCGGTAATGCTGGCATAGAGAATAAAGACAAGACATTGGCTTCCCGTAGAACACCCTTCGAATCATCTGAAATCACATCTAGTAAGGGACGAGCATTTGCAACGAAAGTCAAGACTGCGCAACGACAACTCAAATATTTGCTACCCGGTATCTGAGTACAACAAAAGAAATCCAGTTGTACAGACTAAATTAAATACAGTTGGACAAAAAATACAAAGAACTTGAAATACAATTGGATTTCAGATAGATATATATTGAAATACAGTTAGATTTGAACAACATAGAACTTGAAATACAGTTGGATTTCAGATAGATAGAACTTGAAATACAGTTGGATTTGAACAATATAGAACTTGAAATATAGTTGGATTTCAGATAGATAGAACTTGAAATACAGTTGGATTTGAAAAACATAGAACTTGAAATACAGTTGAACAAGAGAAACTCGCACCTTCTTTATCTTGTCCTTTCGTGTTCTGTTCTCACAAACGACTGAGGGTTGAGGGTGTCGCCGTCGCCTGGGATTACGCTGCGTCGGTAGAGATTAGAGGAGGCGTGCGCAGAGTGGGGAGTACCAGGGCATGAATTTTCCTCTTTCGCTTACAGTCGTCTTAGGGTGAATGAAGAAGGCGTTACAGTCGTCCTAGGGTCAGAATGAAGAAGGGGGAAAGTCGGGAAACGGCTGTTTTAGGGGTTTGAAATGGGGAAAATTTTGAAAGGATGGTGGGGCCCACGATCAGGTTTATTTACACACGTTCCTACTTTTGGGAACGAGACCCGTCCCTAAAAAATTTCCCTGTCGTTGGAGCACTTACAACTTACAAATTAGACGATTTGAACCGTCTAAGTTCTAGAGTGAGCTGAGTGAGCAAAGAGTCTAGGAAAAAATAATAACGGCTCACAAAAAAACTTTTTACGTGCAAAAATCTCGGAAAGGGGGAAAATCACAGGGCCGAGTTTGTGCCAGTCAAATTCCACTATTTTTCGGAGAGTGACAAAAGTTTTTTGTCAAAGGTAACAGACCACCGCTCGTTACAACAAATCTTTCGTGTCGCGGAGATCGTTGTTGGCAAACAGATATCTCACTGTGTTTGCATGATCTGGGCTCACGAAAAATAAAACAGCAAACACATAAGAAGAAAAACACGGCAGTATAGAGGACATAAATCTTTTACGTGAAAAAACCTCACTCAAATCAATGAGGAAAAAAATCGCGGGACGGTGCACTCGAAAATCCACTATCAAAACCAAAAAGGATTGCAGTAAATATTCTAAGTTTACCCAACCTAGATCCTCCAGTATTTACATATTGAATCCTCCTCAACTCACAGTGAAAAACCTTCTTCAAGGGAAAAAGGTCACAAAACTCCGGATCTTTCTTCAAACCCCAAGACAAATAAAGACGAGAAAGTGAACAAAAATACTTTTATAGCGGAGACAAGACATCAATCTGAGAAACTTTTGTTCTTCCTCCTTTAGGAACTTCCTCCAGCAACAATGGTGGAACCACCTTATTCTCCAGACGAGAAAAAACTCTATTTTCTCTCTTTGACGGCCCAAAAATTTGAAGCAAAGTTTCTAGAATAGGTCGTGACCTATTTAGGGCAAAAGGCGAGGCAATCTTAGCTCTTGGATCAAGTCCTAAACAATCAGACGGCTAATAATCACTTCATTTATGTAGTAGGCTCTGTCTGCCAGCCATCGTAACAACACTTAAAGCCCACACGACGCCCGTGCTTTCATACAATGTGCATAGCCAGTCCAGGATTCAAAACGACGCACGTCGTGATCACACGATGCTGGCCTCGTGTCAACACGACGCTGGCGTCATGTTATCACGACGCCCAACAGCAAACCTTCAACTCCAGACCTGGTCTGATATTTCTTGAGCCCTCAGACTCTTTAGGGGCTGGACCCCAACAAACTTCCCCTCCAGACCATAAAGAGGAGTTCCATACTTGTCATATTCAAGTTGACATCATGTCGATCAATGACCGACAGAACCCGTGTTTCTCCTTTGGCACAACCTTCATCATCATGTCCAGAAGATTTTTATCTGTGTGGACCTTCTCCACCTTCAGCAGCTTCTACTCGACAACATCTTGTATCCAGTGAAACCTCACATCAATGTGCTTCGTCTTTGAGTGGTAGGCGGGGTTCTTTGCCAGAAAAATGTTGCTCTTACTGTCACTGAAAACAGTGAACTCATCTTGATGGAATCCAAGTTCAATCATGAACTTCTTCATCCGCAAGATCTTCTTTGACGCCTTCGTCAGAGTGATATATTATGCCTCCGTCGTCGACAGTGTCATGCACTTCTGCAACTTTGACTGTCACGGCATTGCTCTCCCTGCAAATATAACTGCAAACCCCACCTCCGGGAGTTAACATCTCCTGTCATATCTGAATCAGAGTACCCAACAAGGGTTGATGACCCTCCACCATACTGCAAACAATAACTTGAGGTACCTCTGAGATATCGAAGTATCCACTTCACAGCATCCCAATGGATCTTCCTGGGGTTCGCCAAATATCTTCTCAGTACCCCCACTGCATAAGTTATGCCTGACATTATGCATACCATAACTTACATTAAACTCCCTATCACAGATGCATAGGGGACCTAACTCATCTCCTCCACTTCCTTCTCATACGAAGGACACTGGGAGCATGATAGCTAGAAGTGTTCGCTCAATGGAGTAGAAACCGGCTTGACCTTCTCCATTATGAATCGTTTCAGCACTTTCTTCACATATTCAGCTTAAGATAGCCACAACTCACCTGCACTCCTATCTTTGGTAATCTTCACACCCAGGATCTTCCTTGTTGGTCTTGAGTCTTTCATCTCAAAAGACTCACTTAGCTCTTTCTTCAGCTCAGCAATGCTCGACTTGTCATTACCGACAATCAGCATGTCATTCATATACAACAACAAAATAATAAGGATCTTCTCAGTCCTCATAACATAAACACAGTGATCAACCATGATTCTCTAGAACTTGATATTCGACATGAAGAAGTCAAACTTCTTGTACCACTGTCTGGGTGCTAGTTTCAACCCACAAAGACTCTTCCTGATTCGATAGACCAAATACTTCTTGCCCTTGGCCTCAAAACCCTCGGGCTACTTCATGTACAACTCCTACTCCAAATCCTCATGTAAGAATGTCGTCTTGACATCCATCTACTCAATCTCAAAATCACTGGAGACAGTCAATCCCAATACCAATCTGTTAGAAGACTTTTTCACAACGGGTGAAAATATCTCGTCAAAATCCACATCATGTTTCTGATTAAACCCCTTGACGACCATCAACCTTGCCTTGTACCTGGGCTGAGAGAGGCTCTCATCTGTCTTCAGCTCGTAGACTCATTTGTTCACCATCTTCTTCTCCAGACGAGAAAAAAATTTATTTTCTCATTCTGACTGCTCATATGTGTCGATATAGAGCCTCATATGAATGGCTCGATTATTAATTTGAGCCGGCTTGATTTAAATGTTTATTCAAAATTCAAAATTTTAAATTTAATTACTTTCGGACAGATGACAACTGATAGTAGGCTATTATTAATTAAGTTTCAACCTTCTCATTTATTATATGTTATGTTTTATTTTCCAGCTAGCAACAGCTTTTCATTTTTCAAAGCAGGCTAACAACAGTTGTAGCCGGTTGCACGCCTCTTACCTGGATTCGGGGGAGGTAAAGTGCACTCACTCCACTTTACCGTAAAGTGCGGACATCCAACGGTCCGCATTGGATGCCCGCACACATCTCAAAGCAAGCTGAGATGTACCGCTTTGAGATGTGTGCGGGCGGGCATCCACGCAAGCCGTTTGATGTCCGCACTTTACCGTAAAGTGCATGGGTGCACTTTACGCCTCCGGCTCTTTCACTCTGTCTCTTGGAGAACTAAAATTCATGGAAGCTCTCTCTCCATCTCGGTGATACCATCTACATCGATAGCGAAGTTCTCCTCGACGACCTGCATCGTGGTTGTGCTCATCGGCAACCAGCATCAACTCGTCCTCCTCGGCGACCAGCATTGTCAACATCCTCCTCGACGAACTCTTCATCGAAGTTCTTCCGCACATCCAGATACAGTTCTTCCAGTCTGTGTATCGAAGAGTTCCTAACGCTAAAGTTATCAGTCTCTATAATCTGGAATACAACCCGGAAGATCAGGATAGTAATGGTGAAATATATGTTCAATTAGACCAAAATATATTATGTTTAAGTTAATATTTTGAACATATACTCTGTGCTATAAATTTTAATAGAAAAATAAGATGGATAAATGGACTCGAAATTACCATGTGCAGTAAATTAAATTTTATAAAAAATAATTAATTTTGTGACGACTTTAAATTGATTTGAGTGGGCTCAGAATTGACTCGATTTCGAGTCGAACCCTAATTTGTAACAAATATGAAATATGAAAAAATAATATTAAGACAATATTTATGGATTATTTATTCTCATAACATTCAACAAATAGCCAAATATTGTGGCTATTTATATCTTATCTTATATATATAAATGAATATAGATATTTGGAGGCAAGTCAAAAATTGAATATTGACCATTGGATCATGAAAGAGAGAATATAAGGGGGAGAGTGGGGGGAGAGAGAGAGAGAGGGGGATGGAGGGAAGGGGAGAGAGATGGAGTAATTTGAATGAAGAAAGAGAGATGGAGAGAGAGGGAGGGGGAGTGATAAAGAGAGAGGGAGAGAGATAAATTAATTTTTATAGATTAAAATTTGCAAAATTTTATAAAATAAAAATAAGAATAATACATCATTTTTTGCGGTCATTTTAAGTACTCGTATGTATATATTTTGAAAAAAAAATAGAGTGTGTGCGCTGCCCTCATAGGCGGGAGCAGCCCGCAGCGACGATCGAGCACGGGCGAAGCCCGTGCGAAGGCGGACGAAGCTCGTGCGAAGGCGGACGAAGCCCGTGGGAAGGAGGACGAAGCCCGCCTGCATGCGGTCTGCCCGCCTGCATGCGGCCGAAGGCCGCCTGAGAGCATCGAGCTGCGAGCACGGGCGTAGCCCGTGCGAAGATGCTCGTATATATGGGTGTGTGTGTAGAGAGTAATACACAGAGAACTGGTTCTCTGAATCTTACACAGAAAATCGCAAGATTTATCCCCAAATGTATCTTATTTCAAAAAGTGATCAACATGAAAGTTGTAGACCTCATCGAGATCTACAACTTTCACGTTGATCACTTTTTGATTTAAAACTGTTTTGACCCTCGGTTTTGGCCCCGAAAAATGTCACGCCGAATATATGTACGGACTCATGTTCGGCGTGATTTTTTGGTGCCCAAATCGATGGTCTAAACGGCTTCAAATAAAAAAATGATCAACATGGAAGTTGTAGACCTCAATGAGATCTACAACTTTCGTGTTGATCACTCTTTGAAATAAAATATATTTGAGGATCAATCACTCGATTTCCAGTGTAAAATTTCAGAGAATCAGTTATATCTTATCTTATATATATAAAGAAATATAGATATTTGGAGGCACACCATAGATTGAATATTGGTCATTGGATCAAGAGAGAGAGCGTGAGAGGGGGAGATTTGGGAGAGAGAGTGGAGGGAGAGAGAGGAGGCAGGAGAGAGAAGGAGAGAGAAGGAGAGAGAGAGATAGAGGGAGAGTGATAAAGAGAGAGAGAGAGAGGGAAAGATTAATTAATTTTTATATATTAAAATTTGTAAAATTGTATAAAATAAAAATAGGAATAATATTTCATATTTTTTTGCGGTCATTTTAAGTACTCATATTTATATGTTTTGAAAAAAAAAGATTTCGGGTGTGTGCGCAACCCGCTCATAGGCGGGCGCAGCCCGCAGCTACTCATCGAGCACGGGTGAAGCCTGAGCGCAGGCGGGCGAAGCCCGCCTGGATGCGGTCGAAGGCCACCCGAGAGCATCGAGCACGGGTGTAAGACCCCCCCCCCCCCCAACCTTTGCCCTGGGTCCGACTGGAGGGGATCTTACTAGCTCAAGACGTCCACCCAATGCTCCTTAAGGGGTAATGACTCACTCTGCTAAGCACTAGTTGGGCGCCTTGCTCAGCTTGAATCACAACATTCACATCACATCATAGAGATATGTGGGAGCATTAACAGAAAACCAGTACCAAATATATATATATCATCATATATATTTACACGGTTATAAGGCCATAGCCTAGGTATATATATATAACCCGCAGACTGTACAAGTACTACATATAACTCCTCAATCTCTCTCCTTAGCAGCTCGTCGGTACTCACGTCTCGAAATTCTGCTGACGTCGGGGGTGCTTCTGCTCGAGTAGTTCTATCTGCTAGCGCAATCTTTTGCGGCAGTGGGTCACTACAGTGCTCCATTTCCCGTGAATGGTTATTTAAATAACCGTTAGTCACAGAGCTAAGTAGAAACAAATCTCCTCCCCGGATCCATATCCTGGGGACGAGTGCACACCCACCCAACGAACGTAGATAGCTGAAGCAAGGGAGAGTTAGTACATCACTTCATATATGTAGGCTAGGAGCAATTGTACAGAAGCGCAACATAATATAACTGGAAAAAACAGTAGCAATGCTTATCAGTTATTAATTAAAGCTCTACTAGCATAACATCACATCATGTATTCTTAACCAGTACCATATCGCAGGCATTCACAGCCACGCACACACCGCATGCATTCACAGCCGCGCGCACATCCCTATGTCGACCTAGTATGGATCGCTTCTATTCCAGCAGGGTAGCGAGCCCAGCGGGCCTCACCGATGTGGCCGTCGATGACAGTGGCCAGTCCTACCACTTCTGGGAGGGTGATCGTACTGCACCGCCCCATGCCCCAATGTAGAACCCTGTGTACTCTTGGATGTGTGTGACATTCGATGATTCATTTCGGTCGACTAGTGGAGGAAACCCCAACGGGGAAAAACATAATGGTCGGTCACCCATGATACCCATCTCTTTGTCGTCTTGGGTCGTCGAACTTCCCGCACCGGTACGAACGGTCTGCGGAAGGGACTGACTCGCCACTATTTCATCGCAAGCAATTCACAAGCAATCAATCAAATAATCATGATAATATGCACCGGGTCTGCAGCAGTCTGCCCTACTACACGTTAACGTTCGGGCAGCGACGCTCAGCTCAACTTTTGATAAGGAGCGTGAGAGCGCTTTATTTGAGGCTAAACTCGGAGGAACACCTCAACTTCGGTTAACCCCAACTAAGGCTCGACCTTAAAAGACAACTGCTCGTAAGCAAGACCCGGGTTTATAATAGAAAAATGCAGAAATGAAGTGCGGTAAATAAAGCTGCTAAACTAAAACTGCATAATTTAAGCACTGAAATGAAATGTGACCAGTGCGAAACTGGAGTGGTACTGAAAGTACTTAATTGAACTAAACTTGACTAGTACGAGACTGGAGTAGTACTGAATTGAAGGTATTAAACTGAAATGAACTTGACCAGTACTAGATTGGAGTAGTACTGAACTGAAAGTACTGAACTGAAATGAACTTGACTAGTACGAGAATAGAATAGTACTGAATTGAAAGTATTGAACTGAAATGAACTTGACAAGTACGAGACTGAAGTAGTACTGATTTGAAAGTACTGAACTGAAACGAATAAAAGAGCTGGACCAGTGCAAGACTGGATTAATCACAAAGAAAATGGTTAGTAGTCAAATCACTTCATCCAGTAGGCTTCAGTTTCATCTCCGTTCACAGGAGACACATTCAGTTCCATCTCAGTTTTTAATAAGGCTTTCTTGGATTACACTCATTATTAAGATCCGATTATGATTTGGTTGCGCCTTATTAATCACGGCTTAATCGGATCAGGGGCTTATCAGGAGTTACACTCTCATTATTTGTCGAGAATAATTTGCAACTCACTACTCGCACTCTCACCTTCCGAGCGTGCCCAGATCACCCGAGAGTCGAGGCGCTTGACGGTTTCACGAAGTCTCGGAACACATGGAGCTTGGTCACTTGCCCCGGCCACTCTCGTCGATACAAAAATTTGAATTTATTATCTAAATTAGTGAGGATAGTCGCGCGCTCCAATTTACATTTTCGAAGAAAATGAGCGTAATAATTTCCGAGCGCGTCCCTAGGCTCCAACAATTGGGAGAAATTTTAATTTTTATCCCTAAGTATCCAAATTTTGATAGAACCTATAATGGGGTCCAAAATGAGTCTGGAAAAAATTTCATAATTTTTCAAAGAGTTTTGGGCCTTTAATTTGGCAAAACAATTTTCATTTGGACTTTTAAAAATACCAAATCAACTCCAAAAATTCTCAAAATTTTTGTGGAGGAAGCCCTTAGGTAGGAGAACATTTTTCAAGTTCAACATTTTTTTCCTAGGAGCCTATTTTAGTCTCTAAAAAAAATCAAACCCCTTATTAAATATAATATAATAATAATTATAAATATTATAAATCATAAAATGAGTTAACTGTTCTTTCCCCCCCCCCCCCCCCCCGCTGTACCAAAACCGACCGCCCTTACGGGCCTTCCCCGCCGCCGGCCGGCTGTAACTCCACCCCGGCCCACTGCCCGGGGGTGGGCGCTCCCTCCGGCGGTGGTCCGGCGGCCTGCCGCCGCCGACCACCGTCAGAGCCATTTTTATTATTTTTTTTGTGGGAATGGGGTGACGGCGGTGGCGCTCCGGCTGCCGGAGCTTCCATGCAACACGTCAAAAAGATAGGGAGGGATGAGAGGAGAAGGTTTCTACCTAAGGTTGGGGGTTTTGGCGGCCTCCGGCGAGTTCCGCCATTAATGGTGGTGGAAGGTGGTGGAGGTCGGGCTTTGCCATTTTCCGACGGCCTGAGCTCCGGCAGAGTTTGGGGAGGGGTGGGGGAGTTGCTCACTGAGCTGGTGAGGGAAATATTAGAAGGGAAGCCTTTATATAGGCTTGGTGGGGAGGGGATCTCCTCCCCTACCCAATGTGGGATTAATCCCTCCTTAGGGAGAGATTAATCTCCACCCTCCAGCTGTCCAAGGACAGTTGGAGGCTCAAGGTAGTTTACCCCATGTGGGAAATGAGGTTGGGCCCTTATGGGCTTGGGCTTTACAAGTGGGAGAGGGAAGAAAAGAGGGGAGTGGGGGGAAATGTTGGTGGGCCACTACTTGGGCCCACTCGCTTCCATCTTATTAATTTGTGGCCCCTATGGGTAAGGGGCAATGCACTATTTACCCATGGAGGGGAGGTGACCTCCTCCTTAGGGAAAATTTCCAAAACAAATGGGGAAAAAGGGAGGGTTTGACCAAAGTCAACCCCGGTGGGTCAACCCATGATGGTCAAAGTCAAAATAGGTTCAAGTCATCAGGGTTGGGTCAAAGTTGGGGTGTCATGTTATAATTTGTGCGCGTACGCTTCAGTGCATGAGTACGCTTGATTTGACCATAGGTTGACTACTCGTATCGGAATTTGCCATGGCAAATTCGGTTGACTTCGTATTGACCATACGAGTCCAATGTCACTGATCGGGGTCAAATCGGAGTTCGTTTGCTAAATATTCACAATCAGTGTGTCGCGGCGCACTAAATCAGTCAAAATGTCTATATTCATAGTTAGACCTCGGATTGCTATGCAACGAGTTCCGTCATGCTCGTATTGTCTATACGAGGCCGTAGGAGCTGGCAGAACTCAAATCGGAGTTCTCTAGACCGATATTCAAAATTTTATTTTCGCGACGTTTTACGAGGAATGGTCACATCCATCATATGACATCAGGATCCAACGGAACGAGTTCCAACGCGCTCGTATCGACTATACGAGGCCACGGGAACTGACGGGACTCAAATCAGAGTTCTCTAGCTATATTTTCTGCCTTTAGTTACCTTCTACCGGGTCACGGATAAGGGTTCGAGTCACTTTTATTGGGCCCACTAGGGTTCTAATGGTCCAATAAAAATTGGGATGTTACAACGGGCGTAGCCCGTGCGAAGATGCTCGTATATCTTTATTATATAAAATAATAAGCATATTTGAAGGCACACCATGAGATGGATCTGCACTGTTGGATGGAGCTGCTTCAAATAATGGTTGTTAGATTCAAGAGTAAGGGCCTGCCTATATCCAAATCTTCCATTTAATCACTGTTCACGTCACAAAAACTCGATACCCATTTATTAAATAATTGTTTAGGGCGGGCTTCGCGGGGGCGGTGCAAAATCAATATACTAGCTTCTTCGTACGAGCTGACCGTGTTCCATGCTTTCGGACTGCCGAATGCTCGAAGCTCTGGGGAGGCCTTCGGCCGCATTCAGACGGGCTTCGTCCGTCTACGCACGGGCTTCGCCCATGCTTGATACTTCAGACGGCATTCGGCCGCATAGAAGTGGACACCGCTTCCACGCAGTTCATCGGCTCGACGCCCCAACCGTCACTCGTAGCCCCCAGGATCCCTATGATTGTTTGATTTTGCATACGCGCTCCAGGGGGCCGCGAGTGGCGATTGCGGCGCCGAGCCATTGAACTGCGTGGAAGCAGGACCCGGTTTTGTGCGACCGAAAGCCGCCCGAAACATCAAGCACGGGCTCGCCCGTGCGGAGGCGGACGAAGCCCGCCCGCCCGAGAGCTTTGAGCACAGGCGTCGCCCATGCGAAAAAGCATGACTACCTAGCGCGAGAACCTTCGAGGCCGGGGGTCTCGCCAAGTGGGCCCACGGGGTGGGACCCGGAGTCCAGAGGAGATTATTTTATTATTATCATTTTTTATCCCGAGGTAAAATTACCCAAATGCCCTTGGGATGACAGCGGGATTTGGCTATTGGCAGACCCCTCAGGGGTATTTCAGTATTTTCCGGTCAAAGGAAGACTATAAAAAGACCCATAGGGGGGCTCTTTGGAAGGCAGGCTTTTCATTTTCCCTCTAACTCTAGTGCCTTCTGAGGAGCTCCCAGCCCAGCATTTGGCTTTGGAGGGGAAACTCTCAGAGATCTTCCGGGTGTGTGGTGGGACCTCCCAGCTGAGGCATTGGGTCTGTTTTAGGGCCTTAGCAGCCAGTCAGGGGTCGAGGTTGGAGAGAAGTAGGCATCGGTTGCACTTTGGTTCGTGAACATTCGTTGAGGTTATTTTTGGCTTCAACAGGCATAATTGATATTTGAATGTTTCATCAAAGACAACTTTTCCTTTATAATAATAAAATATATATTTATATTATATAATAAAGGAACGTTAGATTGCTACAGTGATTTCTGTCTGTTACATTTGGACTTTCCTTTTTACCCTCAGCTGACGTTCAAATTTACCCCTCCCCACCTATTCGCTCGTTGGCGTTTCTTAAAAAAAAAATTAAGGCATGCACCATCGCCGCCAGATCCGTCGGCGGCCTGACCAAACCCCACCAACGGAATTGCTGGACACAGGAGACCCCGACAGGAGTAGGCCAGAGGCGAACCGGCAGGACCACCGCTAGCGGTAGTCCTGACCGTGAACCCTGAAATCCAGTCTTTTCAAATAACCCTGCAATTGAACTCACAAAACCAAATCTTTCATACACCCTTCGCCAAATATCTTGTGAATAGCGACATCCACCTAACAAATGGTCACATCTTCATCTTTTTGTATTACATCTCTGACATTTGTCAATCCTTACTATTTCCCTTCTGCTACAGAGCAGTTGCTTTGTTAGCACAATATATATTACTAGTTAAAAAAGGACAATGTAAAAAGCATATTGTTTTTGGCTGTTGACAGCCAAATATTATTGACACACCAAAAAAATTATTTATACACCAAATGAATATTAACACACAAATAGTAAAATATTTAAAACATTACTGGGATGAATCAGAATTGGGTCGGCTGGAAGGAAACCCTGACCACTAATCCACCTACAAAAATCCACGCATTACAAATAATTTCAATTTTTACCATGGAAATTTAGAACAGAGTAAACAATGAAAAAACAGTCCAAAACAATTTACTATGTCTGGCTAATGGATCTCGATGTTGAGTTTAGGAGAATGAAGAATGACTAAATCTAAAAACGAAAAAAATGAAATAGCGAGAGGATCTGAGAGAACTTACTTTCAAAAGCCACTGGAGACCTCCGTTCTCCTAGCTGTTGGGATCGATGAAAGTGGCGAGCGTTTTCCTCTTAGTAGGCGGGATCGGAATAGAGCTGGATGGAAGGGAACGACAGCGTGTGCGAATGGAGGGGTGAGCGACCTTCCGACTTCCTCCTAGCAGGTGTGCGATTGGGAGGGAGCAGTAACGAAAAAGTCAAAGCAAGGAGGAGAGGGCGCCGTTGGGTTGGTGTGCGGCTAAAGATTTGGTGTGTTTGGAGATTTAGGGATTTAAGTTTTTTAAGGTGTTTTTTGGGTGTGTTAATAGTCATACACGGTGTGCTTTTAACACCAGGCTAAAAAAATATTGAACTCGTTCTGCCGCATGGTCCGTCGCTAATCCCGGCGGTTCGGACAGCTCCTTGCGATTGAGCTCCTGGGATCACGGAGGCACTGCGGAGGTGGTGGAGGACGTGGGCACTGGAAGCGGCAGAGGAGGAGGCGATGGACGCTGCAGGCCGGTGGTGGTGGAGGCGATGAGCGCTGCGGAGGTTGTAGAGGAGGAGGTGCAGCTGTTTATTAAAATAAAATTTTAGGGCTATAGTAATGTTAATAAAAATTTAATAAATAATTAATTTATTAAAATAATATTAAAAAATTAATACAAATCTTAATTAAAAATCTCAATATTTTTAAAATATTATATAATAATTGTAAAGTAATAATATTTTAATAAAAAATTAATACAAAATTGAATAATTTAAATAATAATAATTTTAAAATAATATACGGGTTTTTTCGCACTGGCTACGTCTTTGCACGAAGGTTTCGGACGGCCTTCGACTGAATAGAAGCAGGTCTCGCTTCCACGCAATTCAGCAGCTCGGCGTCGCAACCGCTACTCTTGGCCCCACACGTATGCAAAATCAAACAATCATAGGGCGATGAGGGGCCGCGAGTGGCGATTGCGGCACCGAGCCGGTGAATTGCGTGGAAGCGGAGCCCGCTTCTATGTGGTCGAAGGTCTCCCAGAGCATCAAGCACGAGCGAAGCCCGTGCGATGGCGGGCGAATCCTGCCTGGATGCGACGAAAGCCGTCCGAGAGTTTTGAGCACTGGCGTAGCTTATGTGAAGAAGCTCGCATGTGTGTGTGTGAACTCAAACTTGTTTCATTGAAAAAAACTTGAGCTCGTTCTCCCATCATATATATTGGAATTAAGCAAACAATATATGTATTTTATAATCAAGAATGAGATCTATAACTTTCATGTTAAACATTTTTCTAAAGTATGCACGATTTGACTGGAATCTTGCCCGAAAGTTTGTTGGCTTGAATTTTGACATTTATTATTATTATATTCATTTCGACCCAACAACCGTCGTTTGAGTCAAATTCCGGTCAAACCGTTCATATTTTAAAAAAAATGTTCAACATAAAAGTTATAGATTTCGTTTTTGACAACAAAATGCATATATTAATTGCCTAATTTCGATATATATGATGGGAGAACGATCTCAAGCTTTTTTCTTATGGAAAAAGCTTTAGTTTTTTTATTTTATATATATATATATATATATATATATATATATATATATATATATATATATATATATATATATATATATATATACAAGCAGTTGTGCACGGGGGACCCCGTGCGAGGAACATTTGTCGTGGTGGCGACATTTGTCGCGAAACATATTAGCACGTCTAGCATTCCGATTTTATTATCGCGTCTCTTCACAAATTTGAGTGGGACATATTGACGGCAAAGTAGAAATGACTCAAAAACCAAATCTTTTGAAATAAAAAGAAGATATGAAGGGGTATTTTGGGTAAGTGAATGTTACATCATGACTGAGGGTATTTTGGGGAAACGAATGTTACACCATGGTTGTTTTAGAGTTTGCTTATAGTATATATATATATATATCTTTTACTATTATAAAGGGAAAAGTTACTTTTGGTGTAACATTCAAAAATAGTGAAAAATGCTCAATATATCCGCTGGACCCAAGATTCGACTCAACGAGGAGTTCTGACCCAAAGGGGGCAGCTCGCACGTACTTCTCCCGAGAAAGATCGCCAAGTTGAAGACTAAAAACTAGACACAGACCACGGCTACAGCTCGGAGGACTCACCACACACCCGGAAGATCTTAGAGTGTTCCCCCTCCCAAGCCAACGCTAAACCGGGCGCCTTGGAGAGCTTTGGAAGCTAACCCAAATTAACCAGAGAAGAAAGAAGTCCCATAATTGGATCCTCTCCAAAGGTGCTCTTCATGGTCTATTTATAGTTTTTCTAATGGAGCCTGCCAATAGCGCAACCTCGTCATTTGGTTTTTGCTAAACGCACCCTACATACTGGTGCCTAACACGGGGCTTCGCCCCCGGCAGGATAAATAAACAAATATATATATAGTTATATATATATATATATATATATATATATATATATATATATATATATATATATATATATATTGGGTTTAGGACAATGACCTATTATAGGTCTAGGAGTTCTAGCCAAAACTTTTTAGATTTGATGATTTTTTTTATTGGGATATCAAGTAATTGTAGAATTGAGCATACGATTTATACAATTACAAAACTTTATTAATATATTTTAAGTAATTAGCATAAAAGAAGAAGGTTATTGTACAACCCTGTGTTCGCCGAGTGGGCGAGTCAGGACAAGAATTCAGGACCAGACTAGTCGATCGGGCGAGTCGGAAAGTGAGCCCGTACTCGCCCAAGGCGGTAGGTAATAGGTCAGGCGGGCGAGTGCCAACCTCACAGGCACTCACCACCCACGCGGGGGCGAGTATCAACCTCTCAGGCGCTGCACTCGTCCCAGATGAAGAGCAGGAGGTGAGCGAGTGTCAGCCTCGTCAAACCCTCACCACTCACAGCGAGGCGAGTCGAGCGGTGGGATCGCACCCTCCACCCGCAGAAGAGAGAGGTGGGTGAGTGTCAGCCTCATTAGGCACTTGCCATTCCATGTGGGAAGCTCGTTTGTTAAGGTGCTTGCTATAGAGAGCAGTGCGAGCGCCAACTCCGTCAGGGTCAAGGGTTGGCGAGTGCCGGCCCTATCAGGGCACCCGGGGCTTGTCGCTATTATGTTCCATGGGTATTTTCCCTGCATTATTATAATTGTTTTTGTCTGCCAATAGTCATTCCAAACCTTAGAGTTTGGCTGTTGCCAAATCGATTTAGGGTGCGTTTAGCAAAAACCAAATGACGAGGTTGCGCTATTGGCAGGCTCCATTAGAAAAACTATAAATAGACCATGAAGAGCACCTTTGGAGAGGATCCAATTATGGGACTTCTTTCTTCTCTGGTTAATTTGGGTTAGCTTCCAAAGCTCTCCAAGGCGCCCGGTTTAGCGTTGGCTTGGGAGGGGGAACACTCTAAGATCTTCCGGGTGTGTGGTGAGTCCTCCGAGCTGTAGCCGTGGTCTGTGTCTAGTTTTTAGTCTTCAACTTGGCGATCTTTCTCGGGAGAAGTACGTGCGAGCTGCCCCCTTTGGGTCAGAACTCCTCGTTGAGTCGAATCTTGGGTCCAGCGGATATATTGAGCATTTTTCACTATTTTTGAATGTTACACCAAAAGTAACTTTTCCCTTTATAATAGTAAAAGATATATATATATATATATATATATATATATATACTATAAGCAAACTCTAAAACAACCATGGTGTAACATTCGTTTCCCCAAAATACCCTCAGTCATGATGTAACATTCACTTACCCAAAATACCCCTTCATATCTTCTTTTTATTTCAAAAGATTTGGTTTTTGAGTCATTTCTACTTTGCCGTCAATATGTCCCACTCAAATTTGTGAAGAGACGCGATAATAAAATCGGAATGCTAGACGTGCTAATATGTTTCGCGACAAATGTCGCCACCACGACAAATGTTCCTCGCACGGGGTCCCCCGTGCACAACTGCTTGTATATATATATATATATATATATATATATATATATATATATATATATATATATATATATATAGGGGAGATCTCAAATGCGGGCAGGCTTATATGCGGGCGTACGGGCAAGCCATTTTGGGGGTCAAGGAGGCTTCAAATCGAAAAGTGATCAACATGAAAGTTGTAGATCTCGATGATCCGAACAACTTTCATGTTGATCACTTTTTAATTTGGAGCCATCTTGGACCTCGATTTGAGCCCCGAAATCTGGGGCGGCGGAAGCTTTACTGTAGCAGTTCCGCCGCCCCAGATTTCGGGGCCCAAATCGAGGTCCAAGATGGCTCCAAATCAAAAAGTGATCAACATGAAAGTTGTTCGGATCGCCGAGATCTACAACTTTCATGTTGATCACTTTTCGATTTGAATCCTCCTTGACCCTTGCCCGTACGCCCGTACGCCCGCACTAGAGTAAACCCCATATATATATATATATATATATATATATATAAAATAAAAAAACTAAAGCTTTTTCCATAAGAAAAAAGCTTGAGATCGTTCTCCCATCATATATATCGAAATTAGGCAATTAATATATGCATTTTGTTGTCAAAAACGAAATCTATAACTTTTATGTTGAACATTTTTTTTAATATATGAACGGTTTGACCGGAATTTGACTCAAACGACGGTTGTTGGGTCGAAATGAATATAATAATAATAAATGCCAAAATTCAAGCCAACAAACTTTCGGGCAAGATTCCAGTCAAATCGTGCATACTTTAGAAAAATGTTTAACATGAAAGTTATAGATCTCATTCTTGATTATAAAATACATATATTGTTTGCTTAATTCCAATATATATGATGGGAGAACGAGCTCAAGTTTTTTTCAATGAAACAAGTTTGAGTTCACACACACACATGCGAGCTTCTTCACATAAGCTACGCCAGTGCTCAAAACTCTCGGACGGCTTTCGTCGCATCCAGGCAGGATTCGCCCGCCATCGCACGGGCTTCGCTCGTGCTTGATGCTCTGGGAGACCTTCGACCACATAGAAGCGGGCTCCGCTTCCACGCAATTCACCGGCTCGGTGCCGCAATCGCCACTCGCGGCCCCTCATCGCCCTATGATTGTTTGATTTTGCATACGTGTGGGGCCAAGAGTAGCGGTTGCGACGCCGAGCTGCTGAATTGCGTGGAAGCGAGACCTGCTTCTATTCAGTCGAAGGCCGTCCGAAACCTTCGTGCAAAGACGTAGCCAGTGCGAAAAAACCCGTATATTATTTTAAAATTATTATTATTTAAATTATTCAATTTTGTATTAATTTTTTATTAAAATATTATTACTTTACAATTATTATATAATATTTTAAAAATATTGAGATTTTTAATTAAGATTTGTATTAATTTTTTAATATTATTTTAATAAATTAATTATTTATTAAATTTTTATTAACATTACTATAGCCCTAAAATTTTATTTTAATAAACAGCTGCACCTCCTCCTCTACAACCTCCGCAGCGCTCATCGCCTCCACCACCACCGGCCTGCAGCGTCCATCGCCTCCTCCTCTGCCGCTTCCAGTGCCCACGTCCTCCACCACCTCCGCAGTGCCTCCGTGATCCCAGGAGCTCAATCGCAAGGAGCTGTCCGAACCGCCGGGATTAGCGACGGACCATGCGGCAGAACGAGTTCAATATTTTTTTAGCCTGGTGTTAAAAGCACACCGTGTATGGCTATTAACACACCCAAAAAACACCTTAAAAAACTTAAATCCCTAAATCTCCAAACACACCAAATCTTTAGCCGCACACCAACCCAACGGCGCCCTCTCCTCCTTGCTTTGACTTTTTCGTTACTGCTCCCTCCCAATCGCACACCTGCTAGGAGGAAGTCGGAAGGTCGCTCACCCCTCCATTCGCACACGCTGTCGTTCCCTTCCATCCAGCTCTATTCCGATCCCGCCTACTAAGAGGAAAACGCTCGCCACTTTCATCGATCCCAACAGCTAGGAGAACGGAGGTCTCCAGTGGCTTTTGAAAGTAAGTTCTCTCAGATCCTCTCGCTATTTCATTTTTTTCGTTTTTAGATTTAGTCATTCTTCATTCTCCTAAACTCAACATCGAGATCCATTAGCCAGACATAGTAAATTGTTTTGGACTGTTTTTTCATTGTTTACTCTGTTCTAAATTTCCATGGTAAAAATTGAAATTATTTGTAATGCGTGGATTTTTGTAGGTGGATTAGTGGTCAGGGTTTCCTTCCAGCCGACCCAATTCTGATTCATCCCAGTAATGTTTTAAATATTTTACTATTTGTGTGTTAATATTCATTTGGTGTATAAATAATTTTTTTGGTGTGTCAATAATATTTGGCTGTCAACAGCCAAAAACAATATGCTTTTTTACATTGTCCTTTTTTTAACTAGTAATATATATTGTGCTAACAAAGCAACTGCTCTGTAGCAGAAGGGAAATAGTAAAGATTGACAAATGTCAGAGATGTAATACAAAAAGATGAAGATGTGACCATTTGTTAGGTGGATGTCGCTATTCACAAGATATTTGGCGAAGGGTGTATGAAAGATTTGGTTTTGTGAGTTCAATTGCAGGGTTATTTGAAAAGACTGGATTTCAGGGTTCACGGTCAGGACTACCGCTAGCGGTGGTCCTGCCGGTTCGCCTCTGGCCTACTCCTGTCGGGGTCTCCTGTGTCCAGCAATTCCGTTGGTGGGGTTTGGTCAGGCCGCCGACGGATCTGGCGGCGATGGTGCATGCCTTAATTTTTTTTTTAAGAAACGCCAACGAGCGAATAGGTGGGGAGGGGTAAATTTGAACGTCAGCTGAGGGTAAAAAGGAAAGTCCAAATGTAACAGACAGAAATCACTGTAGCAATCTAACGTTCCTTTATTATATAATATAAATATATATTTTATTATTATAAAGGAAAAGTTGTCTTTGATGAAACATTCAAATATCAATTATGCCTGTTGAAGCCAAAAATAACCTCAACGAATGTTCACGAACCAAAGTGCAACCGATGCCTACTTCTCTCCAACCTCGACCCCTGACTGGCTGCTAAGGCCCTAAAACAGACCCAATGCCTCAGCTGGGAGGTCCCACCACACACCCGGAAGATCTCTGAGAGTTTCCCCTCCAAAGCCAAATGCTGGGCTGGGAGCTCCTCAGAAGGCACTAGAGTTAGAGGGAAAATGAAAAGCCTGCCTTCCAAAGAGCCCCCCTATGGGTCTTTTTATAGTCTTCCTTTGACCGGAAAATACTGAAATACCCCTGAGGGGTCTGCCAATAGCCAAATCCCGCTGTCATCCCAAGGGCATTTGGGTAATTTTACCTCGGGATAAAAAATGATAATAATAAAATAATCTCCTCTGGACTCCGGGTCCCACCCCGTGGGCCCACTTGGCGAGACCCCCGGCCTCGAAGGTTCTCGCGCTAGGTAGTCATGCTGCCCTTGCGAATGAAGGCTCTCCTAAGGCGTTCTCGCATGCCCTGGGCGGGAGCTTTCCCTAAGGCGGGAGCTTCCGTAGTCAGGCCATCTGCTTCGGTCGGTCGACGATCTCTCCTGCCGAGAGCTCGACTATCTGCCTTGGTCGGTCGACGATCTCTCCTGCCGAGAGCTCGACTATCTGCCTTGGTCGGTCGACGATCTCTCCTGCCGAGAGCTCGACTATCTGCCCTGGTTTCCTCAGCTTTCGCCTGCCCTTGGCGAGAGCTCCTACAGGACGAGAACTCCCCAAGTATGCCTTAGGGTTAACCCGAGGCTAGCCTGAGACTAGCTCAATCCTGACCACTGAAGCCTCTGGGTCCCTCCCAGCGAATATGGGGTTGTACAATGCCCTCATTTTTATATTTTAATGACCTGATATATATTATAATCTATTTCAAGAAAAATTAAAAAATACAAGATTCATTCAAATAATTAGTAACTACAATATCAAAAAATTAGAAATAATAGATAAAAATTTATTTAAATTCAAAAAAAAATCAGTAGAGCTCCTACACCTACTATGATATGTTGTCATTAAGTATGCTAGCGGTCTATTCAAGGAAGGTTGCCATTAGATATATGAATGATATTTTTGAGGAGATACATTAAATCAATCAACTTTATTAAATTTAAAATTAATATTTTTAGGTCAAAACGTATATTGTTTTACATAATAAAAATTATAATATTTATGTATATTTTTTTACGATCATTTTGAGTACTCATATGCATATGTTGCAGGCGCATTCCGTTTTGATGCGGGCGCAACCCACCTTGATGCAGACACAACACGCACCCACCCGTTGGGAGCGGGCGAAACTCACCGTCGCTGGCTAGGTACTGTCGCGCATGGCCATAACGGCGGAGCCCTGTGTCGTGCAGCACTCCTGTATATCTATACTAATATAAACACAAACGTTGCGTTGCTACAGTGCGTCGTCGGTTACATTTGATATTCCGATTTTACCCCCCCCCCCCTCGAGCTCCACCATTTTATATATAATTTTTTTTTTATTTCAGCCAACCGCCGCCGGAGGAGGCGGCGGCTGCCACACCAGACCCCACCTCCGGGTCACCGGAAGCCGGCGACATCGGCGGGGGTAGGCCAGAGGCGAATCTGCAGGGCCATTGCCGACGGTGACCCTGCCCGTGAGCCCTGGGCTGATTTCAGCCAATCGCCGCTGGCGGAGGCGGCGACTGCCTCACCGGACCCCACCGTCGGGGTCATTAGACGCCGGCGACACCGGCGGGGGTAGGCTGAAGGCGAACCGGCAGGGCCATCGCCAGCGATGGCCCTACCGGTTCGCCTCCAACAAACCTCGCCGCCCGTGTCCGGCGGTTGGCCTGCCCCCCTCCTCCTCCTCCTCCCCGCTTTAATTATCATGTTCAGGAACCTACGTCCTAAGTTATAATTTTATTTATATTATATTTATATTATTTATATTATTCATATTTATTTATTTATATTTATATTATTATAGAAATACGAGCTTTTTCGCATGGGCGACGCCTGTGCTCAAAGCTCTCGGGCGGGCGGGCTTCGTCCGCCTCCGCACGGGCGAGCCCGTGCTTGATGTTTCGGGCGGCTTTCGGTCGCACAAAACCGGGTCCTGCTTCCACGCAGTTCAATGGCTCGGCGCCGCAATCGCCACTCGCGGCCCCTGGAGCGCGTATGCAAAATCAAACAATCATAGGGATCCTGGGGGCTACGAGTGACGGTTGGGGCGTCGAGCCGATGAACTGCGTGGAAGCGGTGTCCACTTCTATGCGGCCGAATGCCGTCTGAAGTATCAAGCATGGGCGAAGCCCGTGCGTAGACGGACGAAGCCCGTCTGAATGCGGCCGAAGGCCTCCCCAGAGCTTCGAGCATTCGGCAGTCCGAAAGCATGGAACACGGTCAGCTCGTACGAAGAAGCTAGTATATTGATTTACGAGCATCTTCGCACGGGCTACGCCCGTGCTCGATGCTCTCGGGCGGCCTTCGGCCGCATCATGCGGGCTTTGCCCGCCTGCACACGGGCTTTGCCTGTGCATTATTCTCCGTGCGGCCTTCGGCCGCATAAAAGCGGGGGAATCTTTGTACGTGCTACGTACGTGGTCGAAGCTCTCGGGCGGGATTTGACTGCATCTAGGCTGGCGAATATGCCAAGATCATTTGACGCGACGCAAAGCAAGGATACATGACTTTCAGAGCTGTCAACGTCCATGTATATATATAATAGCCCGAAACGGAAAAACAAATATTGCTGAGGCTAGGACGTGATCCGTGGTTTTGAGTGCTCTCAACGCAAAGATGTTGACGTTGAGAAAAGTCAATGCGAAGAATTTAGATTGTTACATGTATTACATTGCAATTGGATTAGCGAACCGTTGCGTGGAAATGGTTTTTAGCACAGTCACTCAATTTTGCAGAGGGGAGTTCAGTAGTTGATTGGAGAGTCAGATGCACTGTGCACTAAAGTGCGGTGGAGCAACATTATAAATGACAACCAGAGAGACTCTCAAATATGGCATATACAAACCAATTTATCTAAAAAGAACTATGCATGGAAGTGAATATAACTCAGGCATTTTTCCATTTTTTTCCCAGTTTTTAGTGAGGAAAAATGTATTCGTAACAATATTTGTTTGATAAAGTATCATTTATTTTATTTTTAATGCCTCAAAGTGTAAGTGTTTTATTTTTTTGTACGTCATCACCGCTTTAAAATGACCTGTTGAAATAAATAGAGCCTTAATATAATTGTATAAATATAAATTTATAACTTGCTGAGTGAAAATATATCGCGATTTATAATTGAGGATGTTCTCTTTTTTCACCTATGTAAAATTTTTTTGAAAATTATTTCTGACTACGTGAACTCAATCTAGTAGGCATTTGCAACCAATGGCCCGATGCGCACGGGCCTCGCCCGCCTGTGCACGGGCTCGAAGCCGCAACCGCCACTCGCGGCCCCCCTGAAGCGCGTACTTTGAAACGAAGTTGTGAGCCGTTCGGATTTGTTCCACAACAGAGTTTACAAAATTGATGGATTAAATAAAATTTCAGCCGTTAGTACAACTAAAATATAGACCACGCTCTTCACAGAGGCTATTAAACAAATAATGTCGCTCTAATTTCCTCAGATAAGCTCGTCAATGAATACATCATCTTTGGGTCCTGCTTTGAGTTCACTGTCGACGGACGGACAGCGGTTGAGTTCACTAACAAACTTAATATAATATGATTACAACTTCATATAATATCAGTAAAACTTTATCATTACAGAAAATTAAAGCGGGCGGAGGAGGCGGAGGCTGCGGAGCAGGAGGCGGAGAAGGCGGAGGAGGCGGCGGAGGCGGCGGAGGGCTGCACGGGAAGAGGAGGAGGGGAGGGGGGAGTGGGGGCGATCCCGGCGGTGGGGTACGGTGAGGGAGCCGCCACCTCCACCGGCGCGTTCGGATTACTTGGAGGAGGGGAGCACATGAGTACATCTCTCTGCCATTCATGGCGGAGGAGGGGGGAGGGGCCGTCCATGCCAGAGGAGAGGGGAGGGGGACGACATGGGCTTCTCGTCGGCATCAATGGCTTCGAAGGCGGGATTGCCAGAGAGTGGTGGGTGGCTGCCTCCGCTGTGGGCAATCGGCCGCCGGCCGAGACCTACTCCTCGACCACCGCGCTGTTTACCAGCGACACACCTGCAGGATCTGCCCGACCACCTCATCGAGGTCGTTGTTGACTTCACTGGCCGGCACGATCTCCCGCAGTACCTTTCCTCCCGGCTATGCCGGTGTCGTGGTGAACACCCCCATCATCCTCGCAAGCGGCGCCGGCAGAAGCAGAGGCGGAGGCAGAACACTGCAACAGGCCTCCGAAGACCGTACTGCCTCCGGCCTACGACCGCCGGGGTCGCCAGGGTCGCCGACGTCCGTTGAGCTCGTCGGTAGGCGCACCGCCTGTGTCGGATTCCGGTACCTCTCTTCTCCACTCCCTCTCTCCTCCTCTCTCCCTCTCTCTTCCTCTCTCTCTTCGTCTCTCCCTCTGTCTTCCTCTCTCTCTCTGCATCAATGGCTTCGAAGGCGGGATTGGCAGAGAGTGGTGGGTGGCTGCCTCCGCTGTGGGCAATCGGCCGCCGGCCGAGACCTACTCCTCGGCCACCGCGCTGTTTACCAGCGACACACCTGCAGGATCTGCCCGACCACCTCATCGAGGTCGTTGTTGACTTCACTGGCCGGCACGATCTCCCGCAGTACCTTTCCTCCCGGCTATGCCGGTGTCGTGGTGAACACCCCCATCATCCTCGCAAGCGGCGCCGGCAGAAGCAGAGGCGGAGGCAGAACACTGCAACAGGCCTCCGAAGACCGTACTGCCTCCGGCCTACGACCGCCGGGGTCGCCAGGGTCGCCGGCGTCCGTTGAGCTCGTCGGTAGGCGCACCGCCTGTGTCGGATTCCGGTACCTCTCTTCTCCACTCCCTCTCTCCTCCTCTCTCCCTCTCTCTTCCTCTCTCTCTTCGTCTCTCCCTCTGTCTTCCTCTCTCTCTCTCTCGCTCTCTCTCTCTCTCTCTATTTTGTTTGTTTATAATACCAGTACAGCAGGCCTGCATTTATGTATTAATTTTTTTAGAAGTTGCAGGCGGTGGTGTTTGTCCAAGAGGGCATTTATTTATTATTTTTTTTGTAGAAGCTGCAGGCGGTGGGATGTAGAAGAGCGGTGGAGAGCTTTTCATGCGTTGTCGGCTGCAGAGGAAGTAGGAGAGGGGACAGCGGAGTAAATGGATTTGTGTGGAGCTGGCGGAGCTGCAGCAGCGAGGTGGCGTTGGCACGCGGCGGGGCGCGGCACGGGCAGCAGACGACGCCTTGGCACGCGGCGGGATAAGCGGCGAAGAGCGACATGAGAGAGGACGCCTGGTTTGCCATATTTCAGGCCGATTCATATTGCGGGCGGGTGGAAGATGAGGACGAAAATTGGCGGGGGCAAAAATTTAGGTCAAAACGCTGGGAGGGCTGAACATGAGGAGGAAAATCGCAGGGGCAAAATTGGCAGAGCCAAAGTAACATACCTTGCAGGGGCAAAATACCTTGCAGGGGCAAAATTGGCAGTGCCAAAGTAACATACCGGAGGAGGCAAAGTTGCCTTATAATAGTAGTATAGATAGATAATAGATTCCAGAGTTCTCCGTTTCTCTTTTCTTCTTGCTAACTCGGCTCCCGACCCGTTGATCTTCTCGTAGGGAATCCCTCTTCCCGCCATCCCTTAAACCCTAGATAGAATTCCTTTGCAACTGCGATCGGCCGCTATGGACGTCAGCGGCGAAGACGTCCCTCGCCGGAATCCTAGAATTCCCGATGACACTGTCTTCTACTCCCTCTACGCTGACGACATCTCCTCGTCTACCCCGCCTTTACAAGCCGCCGATGCCCTTCGCTCCCTCCTCCTCCGCCTCCATTCTCTCCTCACTCCCCTCCTTTCCAATTACATCTGGCAGCACGAGCCGTTCCTCCTCTCTGCCGCCGAATCCTCCCTCGCCTGCCGCCTGTGCAGCTCCCCTCCCCTCCCCCACCTTCACGGCAAAACCCGCTTTGGAGATAACCTGGAGGATGAGTGGTTCATCGTCTTCCTCCTCTTCGAGATCACGCGAGCCTTCCCATCCATATCCATCCGCGTTTGGGACTCAGATGGTGAGTTCCTTCTCATCGAGGCCGCCTTCTCCCTCCCCGGCTGGCTCAATCCCGATTCCAGCCCCAACCGCGTATTCATCCGTGCCGGTGATCTCCACATCGTCCCCAAGCGTATCTTCCCGTCCAATCCCTCACTCGATCTCTCTCTCCAAGCCTTAAGAAACCCCAAAATCGACACTAAAGCCTCGGATTCAGTCCAATCCGTTTTGAACAAGAGGATTTCAGGCTATCCCCAGAAAGCTAGAGAGAATATTCACAGAGTTAGAGTCACCGTCCCTCTTCCAGTGGCGCAGGTTCTTAAGCAGGAACCCTGCCTGATTTCTCTTTCAGTGGAAAGTTTTTATGACCGCGATGTTGATTCACTGAAAGATGCTTCAAAAATGGAGAAGTTGTTGAGGACGGGAAAGGCTGGCGACGTAGACGTTGACATGGTCAGAGTCTCGGTGGAGATGTCGAGGGCCATGTATGCACAGCTAGTACAGCAGAGATTCCAGGCGCCCAGGTGCTACCCCATGCCAGGGACGAAGGAGGGCCCTGTGGCTTACAAGGAAGCGGAACTTGGGATGAAGATTGCTTGTGGGTTTGAGATGATGTATCAGGAGAGGAGAAGGGCTGGGGAAGAAGGCAAGGGAAGTGCTTGGGATGCTTTTCTGCAGAGTCTGGAGAAGAGTGGATGTTTTGAGGGCTTGCTCCCAGGATCGAAGGAGTACCAGCGAGTTATGGATAATGCATTGGAGTACTACAAAAGCAGTGTCTTGTTTTCTCGAACTCGGTATGAGTTTATCTTAAATTCAGCACATTGTTGATAATTTGAAGTTCAATTGTAGCCGTTAGTAAGAATTTTTAAAATTTTTTAAAGGGGTGTAGTAATTGTAGTGATTGTTTACCTGGCGTTGGTCTGGTAGCAAATTCATTTTATTTTATATTGGAGTTGAACTTTTAAAGCAGTTATATCCTGCAGAACTTGGTTTTAGAAACTGTTTTTAGTTGTGATCTCATGCTGATTACTTGGAAAAATGTACAGATAAATTGAAGACTAGGTAATGCTGATATACTATGTTTGAATCACCTTGAAATAGATGTAAATCTCGATTCATTTCTTGTTCATAATAGACCTTTGTGGAAGTCTTAGGACATTAAAAGGCGGAGAGATTTGTTTTTGTTATATATATCATGATCAAATGTAAAGAGACCCTGACACTCATTAGTCATTAGTGAATCCACTTATCTTTTATCGTGCTTTAAGATGCCTAAACAGCCATTTCCTTCAAAATTTAAATCTATAACCTGTTTTGAAGTGTGTCCTAATGTTGAAAACTTGAATAATTCTTAATGTGTAGGCTTAACTTCCTTATATGTTATATCTTGCAAGGATTATTAAGTGAAAATTGCTATGTTTTCCATCATTTATTGTCCTATTATCACCTTAGTAAAAGAGTGTATTAAGTGGACAGTTCGAGACTATACATTCAACTTAAAATCGTAGAGGGAATTAAGTTCCATACCATAAGGAGAAGGTTGAAGGTGTACATGCATTGTTATTGTCTATCTCATGGTAGTCTGTAGTCTAAAAGTTTATGGTTTTTCTTTATACGACACTATCTTGGATGGGTAGAGTAGGGTGACACCATTTGGCGACCTTCTACTGCTCAGGTGTCAAAGGGTTTGAGATGTTTAGAAAGGTTTACTAGAACCGTGGGTGGAACTAAAAAGACATTTTTAAACAATAATGAACAATAACAAATTATAAGGCCTGATATTCGTTTTCTTATCAATTACCTTTTAGGACAGGAGTTTGTTGCAGTTCAAATTAATTCATTTTGATACATGATAGATGTGTTTATGAAATAAAATTAAATTGAGATGGATTATTGAACTTATTATCTACTTTCAATTCATCACACAGTAGCACCTGCTCATTTTATTGTGTTCTATTAGTGCAAAGAAGTTTAAAATATACATACACTTAGTTGTTTCGTTGCTGTGCATCATTGACTTCTCTTGCGTTGTTATATTCTACAAATATAAACTACCTTATTTTTTCACAATAATGGATATGTTGCAGGGACATAATGACTGCTCCAGTAAAAAGGATTGATGAAATACTGGCCTCGGTGTATTCCATAAATGATTTCAGAGATGTGCATCTTCTTCCTTCAGATGATGATTCCTGGTTATATAATGGAGAAGATGAGTTAAGCTCATCCATATTAGAGAGACAAATGGAGATGGAAGCTTATGAGTCTAAACATGGGAAAGATAAATTGCCAGGGGGGCAGGCCAGTGGTTCTAATTCCGAGCCAAATGATTTCAATCTTAAAGATGTTGCAGAATCTATGCAAGCATTTGTTAGAAAGATTTCAAGCTTTGAGGGAGCTGAGGTTCCTCATGATTGGTATGTTGATAATTATGATTTTATATATTGACAGCTAGATAGTATTTGTTTATTAACATGTATTTTTTCGCTTGCAGTCTTGTAACACTGATTTTACAAGGGCTTTTTTTACCTTTATGGCTCATCATGCTATTTATGTTTATCTCTATTTTTCATTATTTAATATTTTTTTGTTAAGTGAAAATCACTTGCAAGGAAGGTATGTGATTAACTATAATTTTTCTTCTAATGTAGTAGAATTTGAGGTAGTTTAATTCAGTAAACTAAAATCAAATTAATAAAATGGTTGGTCCTGTGCACTAGTGTTCAGGAAAGAACAGGTTGTAGAAGATTATTTATGCTTTAGGGTTTGGGGTTTAGAATCTTTAGTATGATCCAAACTCATGAACCTTATGTTATAATGAAATAACCTAACTCTTATTTTCATAAAAAGATAAGTTTAAAAAACCATAATGAAGCTTATTCCTCTTTTGGAGTTTCTGCTTTTAGAATGTTGTCTGGGAAAGTAAGTATAGAAATTTTTATTTCTAGTCTTTCTAGAAGGATTTCATTGTATCGGCTGCATTTACTTACATGGGAAAAGTGAAAACTAATCTCCTCAGGGAATTGAGAAGTGGAAAAATAATTAAGCGTTACTGCATTGAATATATTAAGAAGACTGCTCTTCTTGATTTTAAAAGAAATAGGATAAAGCAAGATACATAATACAATGAGAAAGGCCACTTACCGATATATGTAGTTGGTATAAACTCTAGGTAGAAATTATGATTTTAGAGATGAAGAAGAATACCGGAAAAAAGAACGAGAGAAAGAAGTTGTTTTTTCATCATCTTGCATGCTGCAATTAGACCAGTGATGCTCTACGGTTCTAGGTGCTGAGTAGTGAATTGTGTACATGAGCAAAAAATGAGAGTTGCGGTGATGATAATTCTTAGGTGGATGTGCGGAGACACGAGACTGGATACAATTAGGAACAAATGTATCATGGATAAGATGGGAGTTGCCCCAATTGTAGAGAAGATGCGAGAAGCTCGATTACGTAAAAAGGAGACCATTAGAGACACCTGTTACTCTGTTAGGTGTTGTGAGAGTTTAGCCACTAGGCATGTTAAACAGGGGATGGGTATACCAAAAAAGATTTAAACTGAAACTATAAAGAAAGACATGATGTACTTGGGCATTAGTGAGATTATGACTAAAGATAGGGTGCAATGGCGATGAAGGATCCATATAACCGACCCCGCTATGGTGGGATAAAGGCTTGAGTGTTGTTGTTATGCATACATAGATCTAAGCCATCATCCCCTTTTATAGAACGGGAAGATACTTGCATGCAAAAAAAGAGGTAACCAACAAATAAAGGGATTATGATAAATGTTTAAATAAAATATGTAATCCTAAGTAATGAAATGGTAAACAAAATACCAAAAAAATCCAATTTGATTTCAGATCTTGCCCATCTGGTTTGATCTACTTGATGTTCTGCATGAATTCAATGATCCACTTTGATGGGGATCCATCAGATCGCGCACCAGGAGGGGTTCGCCGCAAGGAGGGACCCATGTTCGTGTATTCGCGTAGGAAGACTTGACCGAATCGCCGATCCGACTCCACGGATGTGTCCGGATCCGCGTCGCGAGTCGAGATCATATATTACTTTATATATTTTGGTTTATTATTGTTATATTTATGTGTTTTTCCCCCCGCCAGTTATCCCGGATTCCAGCGATCACCCCACGGTGCCGACGCCGTGGAGCCCTAGGTGACTGACGATTCCTAGGTTGGTTTTCTTCCCCCTATCCTTTCTCTAACACTTGCCATCATTTTCAACCCCTCAAACCATCCCTCTAGCCGCTGTTATCTCCCCAAACTACCCCCAAACCCCGGGGCCTGCTGTTCCCAGCACCTTGCAGCCGCTGGCTTCTAAAATCTCACCGCCGGCCTGAACCCACTCCGCTGTCACATCTACAACCCAGATCCCCCTCCACCACCGCCCCTACCACGCCGCAAACCCCCTCCAACAACAAAGCCCTTTCCCCAAGCCGCCTTCTCTTTTGTGGCCGCAAACCCTAGCCGCCACCCTTCCTTTTTCGTGGATCCACCCCCCTACACCCCCTATTCTCAAGATCGGTTCAGATCTGAGAATTTCAGCCCCCGATCCGTTATTTCCACCACCTGCACACCACCCCCTAGCCTCGATCCGACCCCAAGCAGCGGATCTAGCCTTCCCCAGCTCGGATCTACTCGTACGTGGCCGGATCTACCCATTTCTTGTCTGATCTCATCATCTGCCGCCGAGGACAGCCACCACCATCATTTCCACGCCGTCAGTTCCACCTTTGATCACCGATCTACGCATTCGAATCCAAAGTTTTCAGTGTCTCAGTCAGCCCGCTACTTTGGTGAGCTCTCGTTGTATTGGAATATTTGAATCTTCATTATTATTGGATTGTTTTCGTGCTTTGCTTGGATTAGATTTGTTACGATTCACTAATAATTTGCAGGAAGGGTTTATTTGTCGCGCGCTTGGCCTTGACCCTCCGAGCGGAGGAAGGGCATTACAAAATTGTTAAATTAAATGCTAGTTCCTTGTTCTTCAATCATCTTGCGTGGTGTTAATATTTTCATTACTCAAAATTAATCGTCGCCGCTACCGACGATTGCATTGCATTTAGACTAAGGTTTGTGTGTCGCATCTACATCCCGCCCCTAGTAGCCTTTGTTTTGTACACCCCCATAGCCTACACTACATCAATTGGTATCAGAGCCCAGGTCGGGCCATTTGCATGCTCTGTAGTGGTAGGAATTTTAGAAGAAGCTTGGTAGATTCACAAATCACCGACGACTGAACGATGAGCTCGAATTCGGGTGCCGCTTTTGATGAATTTCATCGCCTTATCCTAGATCGTTTTGAAACCTTAGGTGCCCAATTTAACGGTGTCCTGACCAGTGCCTGAGAGATGGTCAGCCTCCAGTAGACCGCCACCGTCGTGATATTTCTCACCGAGCCCCAGCTCCGCCGGCAAGGCGAAATCCTGATCCAACGCGTGATAGACCTCCACATCAGCGTGATGAGTATTGTATGCCACGCCAACCTCAGCCTGATCTCATAGATCGTGTACCCCCATACGGTCACCGTGATCATCACCGCGATGAGTATTATCCCCCGGGTCGGAGAGAGCGCGGTCCCCCACCCGCTCGATACGACAACACCCATGATTATTATCCCGAGTATTATCCCGACCCACGGAGAGGTAGCCACCACTTTGACATCACTCGTCGTATTCGACTGGACGCCCCTTCGTTTGATGGTCGTCTGGATCCGAAAGCCTTCAGCGATTGACTCCTGGACATGGACCACTACTTCGAATGATATGATATGACTGACGAGTGTTGTGTTTGCTTTGCAAAAAAGAAGCTGGTCGGGCAGGCTAAGGTATTCTGTATTAGCGTAGAGAGAGCTTTGGAGCGAAATGGTTATTACCCCATCGCTAGTTGGGATGAGATGAAGCAAAGACTGAGCGAGAAGTACCTCCCCGCGTCCTACCGAGACCAGTTATTTAAGCTGTTACAGAACTTACGGCAGGGGACATTCACTGTCACTGAATATATGGCTCGTTTCGACGAGTTAGTCGTTAGGAGTGACGTCTCGGAAGATCCTATCGACACTGCCTCTCGTTTCAAGGCAGGCCTACGTTCTGAAATTTGGAGAGAGCTGATTCCCCATCGCTTATAAACAGTCAATCAGATATTTCAGCTCGCTCTTGAGTACGAGCAGTACCTCCGGTCATCTAGCACGAGGCAGTTTCCCTCTCAGACTTATTCCTCGACTTTTAGGAAACCCGCTTTGCCCCATGTTGAAGCCAGAAACCCGACTTCACCTAGAGTTCGAATCTAGAGTTGCAACTCACACCTACTCTTCTCGAATCCTTTCCTTGACGTGAGCCTCGGGAGCTAGAAGCAGACCGTAGGCTTCAGCTTGAAGGTCCCACCTCTTACCCGGAAGAATTAGAAGTTCTTCCCCTCCCTAGCCAGTGCTGAGCTAGGTGCCTTAAAGGAAGAAGAAGGAAGGGGTCAACAACCTCTTCAAGACACCTTATCGGTATATTTATAGGCCTCTGAGTTTGACCTGCCAATAATCAAACTGAACCGATCTGAAATTACCAAAATATCCTGGGTTGGGTCTGCCAACAGCCAAACTCCGCTGTTCTGAAGGGTTATATGCAGACCATGCTTACGATAGCAGGTAGCCTCTAGATGATTTTCCCGACCGCAAAAAGTGCATTTAAGGGGGGGGGGGGTTCCAGTACGTTCTCGTCCCCGAGACGAATGGAGACCCCCACGGGTCGAGGTACCACGAGTGGAGGGATGCGGTGAAGGTAGCTGGAGAAGAGCTGGAGAGGGAGGCAGAGGTGCCTCGGGTGGCGGAGTGACCTTCAGAAGCATTGAGCAGACATTGAAGAGAGAGGGAGTAGTGATAGAGGAGAGGATTTGAGCTCGAACACTGTACAGATGCGGAGGAACCCTTTCCATCATCATGGCAATCCCGACAGCTTCTTTTTGTGCCCGCTGGGCAACCAGATCAGTAGTAGGAGGCCGCTGTTGTATCCATGCCTCAACAAGTGTCTTGGCCTTGACAACGAAGGAATTCATAGCGCCAGGTATCCCAGGATAAAGGGATTGAAGATCAGTGATGATGTCAAACAAATGCTGGAGGCTGTTTTGACCAGAATAGAAGGAGTGGAGTTTCTCCCACATGGACTTAGCCGTGTCATGATACACGACCATCCAGTATGACTCAGTATCCATGGAGTTGATAAGTCAGGATTGCACACAACCATCATTACGAAGCCACTCGTCAGTAGGAGGGGTAGGAGTAGCCCGGGTCAAGTGATGAAGCAGTCCTTTCGTCTGGAGCACCCGACGAACTGAATGTACCAATTCCACAAAGTTCCTTTTGCCAGTGAGAGATATAGTGGTAATCCTGAGTTCATCCCGAAGATCAGTAGCAGAGGAAGCAGCCCGAGGTGGTAGAGATGAACCACCAGCGGACTCGCCGGAGGCAGTGGTAGAATCCATGAAGTCGCAGGAATAAGCTAGCCGCAACGAACAGACGACAGCAGCAGGGAAAGTCACAGTGGGTAGGAAAACAGTAGCGGGAGGGGAAGCCACAACGACTTAAGCAAAGGAGACTGCACGGTCTCGGTGAGAACACCAACGCCACAAAAAGGTGTCGCGACCAAGATGCGGTGTTTGCAGCGGTCCGGAAAGCCGCAACGAGAAGAAGAGGTCGCAACAACAAGGGAGGAAGTCGCACGATAAGAAAGGGAGAAAGGAAAGACTTCGGGTAGAAGAAGAGACCGCAACGAGAGGGCGGGAAGCCGGGCGAGAAGATAGAAGAAAACCGCTCGGTTAGGGGGAAGGGGGGGCACCAGACCGAGAAGTTTATAAAGAGGGTGGGGGGGGGAGTTAAGAAGTGGTGGAAGCCACGAGAGAGCAAGAGGAGCGGTAAGAGAACAACAGACCGCGCGGGAAGCCGCAGTTAGAAACAGGGAAGGTCGCAAGACAAAGCGGATAAGCTGGAGACCAAACCGCCCGGTTAACAGGAGAACTAGGCGGATAGAAACAGACAGACCAGACCGTTTCCCTCTGATACCATGTAGAAAAAGAGAGCAATGAACCTTGTGGGTTGTATTTCTTGTATAAACTTTAAGTATGAGTACAAATATATTGGCATAGAGGAAGAGAGAAATCCCAAAAATACAATATGAGACTAAACCTAAGACAAACTTGAGCTCATAAATGGGCCACAATTACAATGAGCTTTTACATAATTTTCTAATATCTTCTAACAATATACATATGATAGGCCTGGAGAGGAGGGGAGAGGACTACTCACTAAACATTCACTAGATTAAGATCACGAAAACTTACTAATGTTTATTCAAAAGCCGAAAGATACTTACAGGACAACTGCACAAGAATTCTGAAAAACACAGTACACTTCTCACAAGCACTCACTATGAACTCCCAATAGAACCGTGTGTCCAGAACTTAGCTCTCGCCTCCTTATATAGAGGAGCGAGCCTTCAGCCCGGAGGCAAACGGGTACAATTATTTACATGCAAGCCCTACTAATAATACAACCCGGTACAATTATCAAATAAAAGATGCCGCATAAAGGCAACCAGGTACAATTATTTCATAAAAAAATTCGAAGATTCCATTGGTGATTGAACCACCATATCTACTACAATGAGTGCTGGCCGGAGGTAGGTTAGGTAGATTTTCCATCGCTTCTTCACTGTTTTATCCGCAGTTTTTCCGTGGTGGAGGCCACGATATTGACTAAAGGGATAAAAGTGGGGAGCAGGAAAACCACCCACAAACCAGGGGCAGAAACTGGTCTTCTACGACTGTTCTACGATTGTGTATTGTTGGCCGATGCCTCTGCTAGAGATCCTTCATCATCAGAAAGACATCCATATCTTTGGACAAAATATCTAATACGATTGCGCTCACAATGCTTGGTTAGCTTGTGGTCTGGATCCTTGAAGCTGAGACCCCGTGGATAAAATAACTTTATATCGTCCTGGTCTAGCCATACGCGAAAGTCCCGTGTTTCTACGGCTAGGACTCTGTTATACGGGAGGTCGACATCGTATTCTTTTTTATAACTTCTAAAAGCCCTAATTTGCTTAAGGAGGCTGCAGAGCTCCGGGCTAATAATATGTGAGCTATCGATATGGCTAGCCTGGATAACAGGCTTTTCGGTAAATCGAAAGATGTATATCTCTCTTTTATTATTTTCGAGACAATTAAGCTCGTAGCATGGGGGGATTGCCCTTATATGGGCCTCTACTCCTCCTCCGCGAGGTGTTACATTTAGCAACTGAAATATAACTTCAGCTATTCTTGTTTCTTGGACATGTCTAACATGTCCCTGTCTAGTGAAGAGGAGACGGATGATTAATCCTAATTCCATTAAGTTTGGGATAGTAAATTCTACTTCCGAAATGGTTACATCAGTCCATTTTGCTATGTCTATCTGCAAGCGGAGATACGAAAACTGCAATTCTTTACCTCTCGTTTCTGAGTAGGTTATACATTCTATCTTTGCCCCTTGCAGAATATCTTCCTTTGAAGTGGCCAACTTTCGAAGTACCGTTTGGTAATTGCACTGGCGCTCTACCTGCCTCTGTAATACTTTGGCTAAAATATTACTTTTAACAGCTGCTAATGCTGATGGATATTGTTGCCAATTTTCTTCAGCTTCTACGAGTTCCTTAGTGTACTGATTAGCGATATCTTGTAATTCTTTTATTTGATCTTTTAGATCTACGATCTTACTTTCTGCTATGACTCGGGATGTTCGTAGCATATGATAGTCGGGGCTCTGGTTTGGCCTTAAGTTAATGCCACTGGGGATGTCTTTTTCCAAGATACTATGACTAATATGGCTATTTAGGAAGGCAAAGTGCCCGCAGACACAGTCTACAATGTCTTTGTAATTTTTTAGTTTTTTCCCATTCCATAAGTTATCCACCAAGCACTGCTGGAGCGGCGTGATCTGGTGGCTAGTTCGGAAACGAAGGTTGTTATTTGCCGGGAAGGTTGGCAGTACGTATGGTCCAAATGTAATCTGATTGTTTTGCGCCATCTGCAAACAATAAAGAATTTAGTTAAAAAGTTAATGGCTACCTGGAGTGCTGCTACTGGAGCTATCACCAGGGGTGAGATTTGCTATTTCTCGTGCGAGCATGTCGCGGAGAGTGGTAATAAATCGTTTAATGTCTGCTACTTCTCTAGATAGATTTCTATATACTGGGTGTAATATTTGTCCGCTCTGTTCTAAATATTCTAAAATCCTTAGATAACGCCTATTTTCTGTATATAGTATACGAAGTTTTTCGTTATCGTCCATTAATTATGCGGGATAATTGGTCGGCCAATTTATTATCAGTACCTTTAATATGCTCAAACAAGATTTTGTAATTTTTATTCAAGATATGGTCCATGAAATTGGTCCATCGTTTATAGCTAATTTTCTTTTTATTTCTATTTTGGTAAAATTTAACTATTGCTTCGCAATCTATTCTTACTAATACTTCGCTCTTGTTAATGATGAACAGACGAAAGACATCTAATCCATGACAGACTGCTAGGATTTCTTGATCAATGCTACCGGCGGGGCCTTTTTCTTTAAAATTTCTACTAATATATCTACATATTTGTTCTTCATTTTTTCCTGTATATTTATGGGGTTTGCATTTTAGGACGGCTCCCCACCTTGTTTCACATCCATCTGTTGCGATTATTAAGTATTCAATATCCAATGGTAATCGCAAATCTGGTAGAGACCTTACTGTTTCTTTTATTTTCTATAATTGTTTCATATCCTCATTATTAAATGCCTTTTGCGTGCTCTTAATCTTACTGTATAGTGGGCCTGCTAGTTTTCCTAAATTTTTAATGAATGACCTTGCATAATTTACCAATCCAAGGAATTGTTGTAGATGCTTACTAGTTGTAATAGGTGGAAATTCTAGAACCTTTTTACTTATGTGCTCTTGGAGTTTGATTTTTCTCTGTCCTAGAATTACTTCAAGGAATTCTATATTTTTTCTAAAAAATTGGGACTTTTGGGTACTAATAACTAATCCGTGTTTCATGAATTCTGATAATACTAATTTTAGATGACTTACATGTTCTTCATGTGTTCGGGAGTGTACTAAAATATCGTCTATATAAATACTTGTAAAATTTCGAAATTTATTGAATATATCATCCATTTTTCTTTGGAAAATGCTAGGTGAATTTTTTAGTCCAAAAGACATTACTAACCATTCAAAATGTCCTAGTGGGCAGGTAAATGCTGTCCAGGGAATACTATCGGGATGCATCTTCATTTGCCAAAAGCCTGATTTTAAGTCAAATTTACTAAAGACGTAAATGGTTTGGATGCTGTTGAGTAACTCATTTTTATCAGGAATATTATAAGCGTCGTCTATGATATTATCATTTAATCGACGATAGTCGATAACCATGCAGGATTTTCTGCGAAGTTGTTCACTATGTTTGTTGATTATGAATGCTGAGCTACGATGTGGACTATTACTACGCTGGATGATCTTAAGGTTAAGTAAGTCATCAATATACATCTTAAAATCGGCTAGATTTTCATTGGTCGCATCTATTTTTTGTGACACTATACGGAAATTGGGATCTTTGAGTTCTAATTTGCAGAACAGTTTGTTTCTATCCCAATGACATTGTGGATGAGTCCCAAATGTTTCATCTTTTTCTAACGTCTTAATAAGATGGTCGATATCTGTATTACCAGTTTCTAAGAGGTTATAGACCGGATGTAAAGTAATGAATGTAGGGAGTGGTGAAGGGGAGGATTCGTAATTATCTGGATAAAATTCGCAGGTTTCGATTTTGTCTATGACTTGGGGTATTGGAAGGGAACAGTCGTCTTGACATGCGCTCTTGGTGTTATAATGGCATGTAGGTGAGGTGGTGAGAATGTTAGTTTCGATTCCACCATGCTTCTGAGGCAATTCTGAGATAAAACGGAAGACAGGTTGTTGGAGGAGGTGCAGACCGGTGCTTGTAATAAGAAGACCATGGTACCAATTGATTAAGAGATTAAGTCCGATAACACAATGGACATTGCTAAGTTGTAAATCGCGTAGTGTGATACGGACCGGAAGAGCGTGGTCATGAGTCCAGGTATTGTTAACAAGTTTATAACTAAGTTTGTAAGCGGTGTTTAGTTGTTTATTGTAATGGAATAATTGACCGTCCATCTATTGGGCGTTAAAGCGTTCGTTGGTAGGGATTTGTTGGATATGGGTTGCTGGGACTAGTTTAATGTCAAGTAATGTATTACTACATCCCGTATCTACGAGTCCTAAGACTTCTAAAATCCAATCGCAAATTTTGAATCGGAGCTGGATTTTTAAACTATAGATTATGGGGCCATGACGTAACTCAGACGGGAGTGGTTTAGGAGGTGTGTGTTTACTGCTAAGTAGTTGGTATGGTTGGTCAAATTGTTGGTGGAGGAAGTCTGCAGAATTGGAGCAAAGGGTTCTGAACTTATTCAGGACTTTGCGAGCTAGATACCGCTCTCTAATTGTTTGGTGTCGTGTGCGAGCGACCTGAGTTTGTAATTTGCGGAGGAATTTCTTGGCTGCTAGGTATGGCTTAATGCTACGCTCAATGGCTTGGGTGAGATATATTTGGTTACGGGGATGGTCGTGAGCCAGAAAGGCTTCGATCATATGAAGATCAAATCTTAGATTACGGAGTATGAACATGGTTATAAATTTGTTCAAAAAGGGTAAATAAGTTTGCGACTTCTTTGTGGATGGTTGATACTTGTAGACGGAGATCGCTTAATTGGTTTTCTATGTCCAATACCCTTAACTCAATAATTTCTCCCCTAACTGTCTTGTGGGATGGAGCTTGTAGGGTGTTTTTCCGCAAGACAAAATTTACAAGATTCGACTAAGCATAAGATGCATTGGTATCTTAATGCGAGCGTGGGGTATCTATAACAATAGATACATGGTTTATCATTACTACCGCTATTATTTTTCCAACTATGCTCGCAGGTGGTCATATCTGTTTTAAGTAGTAATTGAGGAGGTCTAGTTTGGATAAATTATCTTCATAAGAATTTCGATACTTTCGATCAAATTCAACTAATTCTCTGGGTAATGCTTCGGTATCGCTATCAGAGCTAGAACGGTACTTATCATCGTGGTCATTAATACTAATAATGTTGTAAACACTTTCTGTGTCACTAATGGTTTCGTCAACGTGGATTAAATCCTCATTTGTACAGTTTATTAAGGCAGCTTGTTTGTTATGTATGTTATGTCGTTTATTACATTCGCGGGCTAGATGCTCAGTAGAGCCACAAGTAAAACATGCTAAGGTTTTACTATAATTTCTTCGTCGATCATATTTTCTGACGTGCTTATCTTTATTTAAGTATTGTTTTCTAGCGTTATTTTTTCGTAGGAAATATTTTCGTTTTGGTTTGTATTTATAATTACTCTGCTGTGGTTGAGAGCTGGGTTTGTCGTCCTTGTTATATCGTTGGGGTGTATATATGTTACGACAAAAATTATATTCTCCTTTGAGTTGTTTATTAATCTGTAGATCAGTGCATTTTTCGGCCAGACAATCTAAGATAAACTTTATTTTTGTACTTATATTGTCTATTTGGGGAAAATTCACTTGTCGTTCTTTATATTTTTTTTATATAACGATTCCTAATGGATCTGGTAATTTCAGGAAGAGTTTTTCTCCTATAGCCTGGTCATAAAAACATCCTGCAATACTACTATAATACATATAATCTTGGAGTAATGGTTTGATATAATGTCATTTTCTAATTTGGAGCTGTTCTAATTGTCTGATGGCTTCTATCTGGGCGGTTGAGGTAATGTTTGGTTGATTTCCTAATACTAAATATGTAATCTTATTAGTAAAGTTATAAGGATTTGCGCTTAAGGAAATATCTCGGCTAAAGTCTTGGGGATATTCCTTCTTATAAGATTCCCAGACTGCTCTTGCTGTTTCTCCTAAATTTTTTTCGAGATAATTATACATTTCTTCGGGTGACTTAATGATTTCGAATTCATCATATTTTCGAACTACCATTTGGCTCCATATTTCCAATACAATGGGTAATTTTTGGGGATCATGTGTTGTGATATTTAATAATCGTCCATCATCTATTAATAATTTTCTATCGATGGTTTCTAATGGCATACGTTTTCCTTTGGGTCTATTAACATCTCGTTCTCCTTGGTAATCGTTATATGTGGGTCTAGGTTGCTGTCCTATTTGGTTATCAATTTCTGTGTTGAATGTATATGTATTGCTTGCTTGGGATGTAGACTCTCCATTGACCAGTTCGATTTGTTGCTCATATGCTGTCGTAGCGCAGAACTCTGTATCTGGTTCGTCTTGGAGTAGTAGGTCCCTATGCATGACTAAATGTCCTAATTTATTAAGTTCAAGGCTATCGTATTCGTACATTAGTCCTTCAATTTCCATTCTATTTTCTAGTCTAATTTGGTCATCGTAAGTACCTTTGTAATTATACCTAACTATATGACCGTCTTATATTCTGTTCATTGCGCAGAGAGTCTACGTCGGAGTTTATCTCGTCTTGTTCAGGGATCGGCTTATGCACATATCCTTGGAATCTTAAGCTATAAGTGTTATCTAAGTTTTTGTATAAAAGACTATTATCGGGGATACTAACTGTGCCATTTGTTAAATTATCGCTGATATTCCAAGCTAGTCCTTCTAATATGGCTGAGTCAATATCCATAAGTTGAATTATTTTTACACCCGTGCTGCTTATGACATCTATAATATGTTCGATATTAAGCTTGTATTTCGTGGTACTGTTGTATGTTAGTTTTCCTAATAATCCGATATTTTTCAGCAAGTTGCTGTGTCCGGTGAAATCTTCGTATCCCTTTGTCTGGATTCCTAATTCAATTTTGTCTATGTCTTTTATACTAACCATGAAGTCTGGACTACAATAAAATATTCCTTTGTTTCCTGACATGTCTACTTCCATGACGACGATCATTGCCTTGCGGGCGTCTGACTGCCATCTTTTATCTAAGAGTGTGATTAGAACTTTTGTTCCTAATCTTTTTCTTGCTAGTCCCTTTAATCCGATAACTATTAATCCCAAATGGACTAATTTTTTATCTGTCTGTTTGATCTGGCTTATTGTATTTTGGCTGATTAACTTAAGATTATTGGGAAAGTTGGTGACTAGCAATTCTTCTTCTCTATTAATTCTTTGTAGTTGAGTGTTAAAATTAAATCTTCCGACATGGTATAAAGTTTTCGGATTCAGGAGGTTAATTTGATGGTTATTGTATAACACTAAATCTTGTTCGACGTCTAATACTTCTTCTAGGACCGTTTCTTTTTTCGTTTTCTGTCGTAGAAATTGTCCTAAAAAGGAGGAGGTGACGACTTGGCTATTTTTCGATGTTACGGTTCTACTGGTAGTTGTTATTGCTTGAGGATTCATTATTTTATGATACCGAATTTATATGGTGCTCGAGGTTTTGTATATTTTTCGTTCCCTATTTTTAAGTCTTTTATTTGACCTATTTGACCTTCGATTTGGGATTCCTCTTTATATCCGTTGGGTTTTTGGATTGCGAGCTCTATTTTATTATGAAGCTGGATTAAGAGGTGGATTATGGTATTATTTTGTCTGATCAGAATTTTATCACTCTCTCCTTGTGCGTCATGGGTACTAAAGCCTATGGAGCCTTTTAAATATATATTTGTATATCTAATGGCTTTCTTATATTCTGCTGACTCCATTATGCCCTTTTTATTTCATAAAGCATCGTTTCAATCGTATTATATTTTGTTTTTAAATCTTTGTGATCTATTTCTAATTTTTGTAGAATTTTAGTTGAGATGAGCGAAACTTCTCGTTCATTTAAAGTTTGTTTTAATTTTTCATACACATGAGTGAGTTGGTTCGTGATATACTGCTGATTGGTGGTTATTTCTTTTAATAATTTATTTTTATGGTTTAAAGAGTCGATATTTATTTGATATAAATTCATATATTTTGAGGTCGTAAATTCTATTGTTTTGCTAAAACTAATGAATAAGTCTATCATGCTATTTAATTTGCTATTGGTTCCGTGTAAAGAGTGTGTGTATGTATTGTGGCAATAACATTCATGCAATTTAATCCCCCCATGCTACGAGCCTAATTGTCTCGAAAATAATAAAAGAGAGATATACATCTTTCGGTTTACCGAAAAGCCTGTTATCCAGGCTAGCCATATCGATAGCTCACATATTATTAGCCCGGAGCTCTGCAGCCTCCCTAAGCAAATTAGGGCTTTTAGAAGTTATAAAAAAGCATACGATGTCGACCTCCCGTATAACAGGGTCCTAGCCGTAGAAACACGGGACTTCCGCGTATGGCTTGACCAGGACGATATAAAGTTATTTTATCCACGGGGTCTCAGCTTCAAGGATCCAGACCACAAGCTAACCAAACATTGTGAGCGCAATCGCATTAGATATTTTGTCCAAAGATATGAATGTCTTTCTGATGATGAAGGATCTCTAGCAGAGGCATCGGCCAACACTACACAGTCATAGAAAAGTCGTAGAAGACCAGTTTCTGCCCCTGGTTTGTGGGTGGTTTTCCTGCTCCCCACTTTTATCCCTTTAGTCAATACCGTGGCCTCCACCACAGAAAAACTGCGGATAAAACAGTGAAGAAGCGATGGAAAATCTACTTAACCTACCTCCAATCAGCACTCATTGTAGTAGATATGGTGGTTCAATCACCAATGGAATCTTCGAATTTTTTTATGAAATAATTGTACCTGGTTGCCTTTATACGGCATCTTTTATTTGATAATTGTACCGGGTTGTATTATTAGTAGGGTTTGCATGTAAATAATTGTACCCGTTTGCCTCCGGGCTGAAGGCTCGCTCCTCTATATAAGGAGACGAGAGCTAAGTTCTGGACACACGGTTCTATTGGGAGTTCATAGTGAGTGCTTGTAAGAAGTGTACTGTGTTTTTCAGAATTCTTGTGCAGTTGTCCTGTAAGTATCTTTCGTCTTTTGAATAAACATTAGTAAGTTTTCGTGATTTTAATCTAGTGAATGTTTAGTGAGTAGTCCTCTCCCCTCCTCTCCGGCGGAAACGAACATGAAGATTTTTCATGGGATCTGAAGATGATCCACAGGTGTATGTACTCGATTACATACCAATGGATTACTGAGTTATAGCAAGCTCGGCCCATGAGTGCCTGAGGCCAACCCCAACGATGTAAAGCTGTTTCAATAAAGAACTTATAACCAAAATTATATCAGTATGAGCCCGGGGGCCGGGGAGAAGAAGTACCGCTAGGCAAGAAGCCGTAGGGAAAAAGTATAATTTTTGGGGATCATGTGCTGTGATATTTAATAATCGTCCATCATCTATTAATAATTTTCTATCGATGGTTTAAAATGGCATACGTTTTCCTTTGGGTCTATTAACATCTCGTTCTCCTTGGTAATCGTTATATGTGGGTCTCGGTGGCTGTCCTATTTGGTTATCAATTTCTGTGTTGAATGTATATGTATTGCTTGCTTGGGATGTAGACTCTCCATTGACCAGTTCGATTTGTTGCTCATATGTTGTTGTAGCGCAGAACTCTGTATCTGGTTCGTCTTGGAGTAGTAGGTCCCTATGCATGACTAAATGTCATAATTTATTAAGTTCAAGACTATCGTATTCGTACATTAGTCCTTCAATTTCCATTCTATTTTCTAGTCTAATTTGGTCATCGTAAGTACCTTTGTAATTATACCTAACTATATGACCGTCTTCTATTCTGTTCATTGCGCAGAGAGTCTACGTCGGAGTTTATCTCGTCTTGTTCAGGGATCGGCTTATGCACATATCCTTGGAATCTTAAGCTATAAGTGTTATCTAAGTTTTTGTATAAAAGACTATTATCGGGGATACTAACTGCGTTATTTGTTAAATTATCGCTGATATTCCAAGCTAGTCCTTCTAATATGGTTGGGTCAATATCCATAGGTTGAATCATTTTTACATCCTAAAACACTAAACCCTAAACCCTAAAAAAAAAAGAAATAGAAAAGGAGTAATTATTTGACGTCGTTGAGAGGCTCGAGGAGAGTGTGAGAGAGGGATGGACTTTTTAGAAAAATAAAAATAAAAAAAGAAACGGGTACGAAATGGTGGTCTGCTCAAGGACTGAAAAAGGCGAGGGTGACTGTTGCGGCTCGAGGAGATGATGGGGTACACGGCTTAGACGGGTGGGGCTCGATAAGTGCGGAGGCTGATGCACGCGTCGAAAGATTCGATGGACAAAGCAGAGGAATGTACTCAGAGAAGACGGCGTTGCGGTCGCATGGGAAGAGGAACAACGGGTGGGAGAGGGCTTGACGTCGAGTAATCAGGAAACACCGTCGATGATAATGGAGAAGGACTTGGGCGCAGGGAGAGCAGCAGGAGTTGACGGGTGGTGATCGTCGGGAGAGAATCGCTCAGAGATGTGGAGTGCGGCTTGGGCGCTGGTTGTCGAAGGAGCAGAGAGGAGTGAGTGGAGGTAGCTGTCATCGAACATAGAGGGAAGGTAGTTGTCGTTGAACAGAGCGGTGAGGTAGCTGTCGTCGAACTGAGGAGGGAGAAACAATGGTTGCTGGCTTCGTAGAAGAAGTGGCGGCTGGTGTCGTAGGGCAGCTAAGTGTCAAGTGGCGGAAACGTCGAGCGACGAAAGGGTCGAGCTGAGGAAGGTTGGCTCTGATACCAAGATGTTTTGAGCTTGTTTCGTTGGTATCGTTGGAAGGTCGAGGCTACAAGGGCAGCCCTAGAATGGTGGTTGCTTGCCTTGCTACATGACACTAAGGGTCTAATTATAGGATCTCGGGTGGCAAACCCGTAATTACGTAAGACACAAAATATTAAAAACACTTAAATGTTATAATGACTCTAATAACGACGAATATGACTCACTACAACAGAACTCAATGCATTGACTCGACTCAACATATATATATATATATATGATAATAATAATAATATAATAATAAGATAACTTACGCAGACCATAACATCTGCATTTTAGAATTTATTTTCTAGTAATTCTACATGCAGAAGTGTAGTTTTCTGTGCTTGCCTTGATTTTTGATTCTCTTGTGCTTTCTTGGGCATTTAAGTTTATGGTTACTACCTGAACTCTTACAACTGGAATTAGAACTTGTTCCTTTTTCTTCAATTACAAAAGGTCAAATCAAGTGGAGCTTGATGCTGAAAAGTTTATGAAAGAATTGGAATCAGTTCTTGGACCTGCAATGCTTGAAGGGAATTCATCTGATGCTGATTTTGAAGAACTCGGCTCATCTTCAGATATGGATTTTGGTATGTTAGCATTATGTTTATATTTATCTCTTTATCCACTTGATTTAGATCTTTTTATTTGGGCCTGTTACAATATGTTGTTTCTAAAGTTATTATAGAAAATATATAGTTGTTTGATCCCAATTATTTCTTTTTTGCGAAAAAATAGTGAACTTATTTGGCAACAAAAATGGAAAACATTATTGATACAACCCACCACCCCTCCGTAGAGGGCGACCCAAATGGACCGGGGGCAGGGTCCCCAACAACCCAGTGGGTGCCGTACCAGGGTCACGGCCCATACACCCAACCCGTCTCCGCCCTGTTCTCAGATGGTAGGTTGTTGATGGCGGGGCTCGAACCCGCAACATCCTTGCTAAGAACCTGAGTAGGAGTGGTGGGTGGGCCGTATCATTATTGATTGATCAGGACTTCATTATCTTAATAAAGTATATTTAAGTTTTATTTTGTACCAACATATTAATCTAGTCCTATTTAAGCACATGAGTAGTCTACATCTACCATCATAATCTCTCTTTAATTCATAATTTTTTAGCTTAAGTACTATTTTGTTTAAACTTGATGTTAGCTTCATTAAATGTTAATGGACATTTTAATTGTCCTAGACCCTAATGAGGGCTAGCTATAAAACACTTGTAGGAATGATGAAAACTTGACAAAGTATAAAATTGTAAAGGAAGAAGCTAAAAAAATAGTAAGTAAAGTAAAAAGTCAAACTTATGAAAATTTTTACGAACAACTAGATACCAAAAATGGAGAGTGTGGCATATAAAATTGCTCGAGTAGAGAGAGCAAGACAAGATATTTAAGCTAAGTTAAATGCATAAAGGATGAAACAAATACGGTTTTGACGGATGAAATGACTACTAAGGACCGATGAAAAATATATTTTTATCAACTCTACAATAAAAAAAGGACAATGAACTGAGTTTGGAAAAATTAAGTAAATCAAAGGAGTATAAATATATAACCTTTTATCGCAAAACTCAAGCATCAGAGGTAAGTGATGTTCTGAATAAGATAAAAATGGAAAGACGGTTGGACCAGATGTTATACCAACCAAAGTATGAAAATGCTTATGGAATGAAGGATTTTTGTGGCTTACATGTTTTTCAATAAGATATTGAAGACAAAGAGGATGTCAGACCAATAGAGAGAAAGTATCTTGGTACTTTTATATAGAAACAAATGTGATATACAAAATTGTGTCAATTACAAATGAATTAAATTAATGAGCCATACTATGAAACTATGAGAACGAGTAATAAAGAGAAGAGTAAGACGAGAGACTGGTATCTCAGAGAATTAATTTGGATTTATTGTGATTTTTTTTGCATATGTTGTTTATCGATCTTAAGAAAGCTTATGATAGGGTTCCAAAAGAGGTCTTACGGAGTCTTATAAAATAGAGGTATAAATGTATCATACATTGACTTAATCAAAGATATGCATACAAACTCAATGACGAGGGTGAGGACATCTTGAGGAGGAGTTCTCTATCACTGTTGACTTACATCAAGGATCATCTTTAAGCCATTATCTCTTTACGACTTTACCTTTGTTTATGATGAGCTCACCGGACATATCCAACAAGCATTACTGATGCAACCCGTGACGCATCTTTATTTTTATTTGTACCTGTTTTATTTGTCGTGACGTGTTTGGCTTTATTTTTTCGTGTTGTGTTGTACGCGCATGTTATTAGCGCTTTTGGTGTAATTTTGTATCGCGCACGCTATCGTGCAATTTTGTTAGCTCGTTGGTGTGATCGGCCAACGAGACTCTAAATGCATAGGTCCGATAATTTAGGGATAGATTAGTTTAGGGCAAGCTTGAATTAATTAACTATTTTATTCAAATGCCCCCTATCCATAATAGTTGGCCCCGCTGTAAAATTTCCCATTTATATTTCTCAAATCTGCCCCCCCCCTTTTATTGCACTCTTAGAATGGCTGTCAATATCAATATTACCCTAATCCCTCCTCCTATAACCCCCCTTCATTCCTCCTAAAACCCGGCTGGGAAAGAATGAACTGAACCGATTATTGGTTTCGGTTGATTTTCCCAGCGCCAACCCTAATTTCGCGATTCTTCTCCTCGGCGGAAGTAGTTCCATGCTGTTTCCTCCCGCCGGAAGCCCGCCACCGCCGTTCTCGTGCTCCCCCCGCCACATCATCACTGCCAGAGTTTCCCTTGGGGCCCGACGACCTTTTCGGTTTCTTCCACCGCAAGTGTCGACGTTTCTTCCGACGGCATCCATCCCTTCCTCACCATCCAGCTCCCCTGCCGTCTGGGAAGAGCTTCTCTTCCTCCGGCGCAGTCGCAGAACCTGTCAAGGGTTCCCGTCCCGCGCCTCTCCCCTCCGTCGGAACCACCAGAGAAGCCCACCCAGCCACCATTCCTGCTACCTGAGGCCCCTCTGGCTGCTGTGGCGATTGCCAGAATTTCTCCTAGGCTTATGCGACCCACCAACATCTTCCTCCAGCAGACTCAGCGATCGTGCGGGCTTGCCTCTTCTCCCGGTCGGTCGTTTCCAGTTCTCCAGCCCTCGACGTCATCTCCAACACCGTTCTGTTTCCCGGTGGCCTCCAGTGAAGCTCCTCCGACCTCCGTTTCTGCTGCCAGATCTATACCAGGGCACAACCGGACCTCCTCAACCCCACCTCCAGTCAGCCACTACCTTCCAGGAGACCCGTCTACCGCTGCCACCTCTACCCTGAGTATACCTCGCTTGCTCGCAGCACTTTAGTTATTTTATGCTAAAATATAAATGGTTAATTAATAGAGCTTGCTCGACTAATTCAGTTTCCTAATTATCGTTGTTTCATATCCGTGATTGCCAATTTTTTGAATGTTATTCCTGTGGAGTCGTGATTTTGTAATGTTAATATGCACGTACGGTAGCCTCACGCTTGCGAGCGACGTCTGAGTCATTTATTCGTTCAAAATTAGCCCGCGAAGTGCTCTCGCGCCGCAATTATTTTAAATAGGTCGCATTTTATTTTATCGTTCAAAACTACCCCCCCCCCCCCAACTTTAGTTTACATCTGTTTTGTGTGGTTGCTTAGATATCTCACTCCTATCGTGGGATAGCCGAGCGCCGGTCGTTTTCAAATTTTAAGTTTAGAAATTTCCATTTTAAAAAAAATGGATGATTTAGATGCACGTATTAAAGCTTTGCGGAAAGCCGTTGAGTTCGTCACTGCAGAACTCAAACAGAATCTGAATGGGTTGTGCACCTCTGTACACAACCTAGAGACGACAACGCGCATGCATTATGATGCTCCTGCATACCTCCACACTTCATATCACATTGCGGAACCCGAGGTTAGGCGTTTCGATAGTCCTCCACTTCTCGTTGGTTTCACGACGAGCACCTTAGTCTCATCCACTCCCACCGTGACACGCACTTCAGTTCCTGAGCCCCTGCTCCAGGAAGAAGATCCTTCTCCTATTTTATCCACCACGACTGAAGTCGTGACCCCACGTGTCTCCGTTATAGCCCCCCTTCGATCGATGAGTTTCTTTCTGAGCCCCTGCTCCAGGAAGAAGAGTTATCTCCTACTTTTGTCACGCTAGCTGAAGTCGTGGATCCACTTGCATTTAGGACAACACCTATTTTTGCAACTGAGTTATTTTCTGAGCCCCCGCTTTTAGAATAACTTATTAGTGGTGTGTATCTCCCCTCGGATGACACATCGTCGCTCTCTCTTCTCCTCGAAGAAGAGTTGCCTAGTGATGAAATCCTCAGTTTAGGTGACCTAGACTCGTTCGTCATATGTCCTGACCTTCTTAGCACACTACCGCCACAAACCCTTGAGCCCACTAACGTTGTGCTTGGTGACCACTCGCTAGTGCCATTAGAGTCGCCACCTTATGTGGATTTTATCTTTGGTGAGCACGTATTTTGTTCACGACACTCCCCTTTGGTTTTATGCGCACATGTTGAGTCATCACGTCGCTACCGTTTGAGTTCTGACAATTTTAGGTTTGGTAGTCTTGAGGGAGTAAAGACAATACTTAGATTTTTTACTCCTCATCGGGACACCCGCTTCAAAGAATTTTTATGGAAAATTTTAAATGGTAAAATTGGGATCTTCTTAAAATTTTGTGACTCGAGTGGGATGTTGACGGGTGAAATTAGGACGATATTCGAACCAGGTCTAGCAGACGTTCGTAGGTGTCTATCGGACGAGCATATGTTGCGTTATGAGTTATTGATTCCACGGGCTGATTCCACTTGCTTTCTGTTCTCCCTACTGCCACTTGTTTTCCCCACACCCCGCCTCTGTCATCCTCTGAAAGTTCTAATAATTACTGTTTTTTTAAATATTTGGCATGAAATTTTGACTAATGGATTGCGAGCTTTTGGGATGAGAGGTTACTTTCAGGTTTGGGGTTGCAGCGACGACATCAACAGGACCGTCATGCAGCATTTTCTGACAGTTGGATTTCCTACTTGCAGGTCACTTCGAGTCTCGTCGGGGTCGAGCTCATTCAACCTCGGGAGAATTGATGCAACCTGCGACGCATCTTTATTTTTATTTATACCTGTTTTATTTGTGTAACGCATGTCGTGGCGTGTTTGGCTTTATTTTATCGTGTTGAGCTGTATGCGCATGTTATTAGCGCTTTTGGTGTAATTTTGTATCGCGCACGCTATCGTGCAACCCCCCTTTTTTTATTGCACAACGGCCAATAACAATATTACCCTAATCCCTCCTCCTATAATTCCTTCTAAAACCCGGCTGGGAAAGAATGAACTGAACCGATTCTTGGTTTTAGTTGATTTTTCTAGCGCCAGCCCTAATTCTGCGATTCTTCTCCCAAACGGAAGTGGTTTCCCGCTGTTTCCTCCTGCCGGAATCCCGTCGCCGCCATTCCCGTGCTCCCCCCGCCACATCGGCACCGCCGGAGTTTCCCTTGGGGCCCGACGACCTCTCTGCTTCCACCGCAAGTGTCGACGTTTCTTCCGACGGGATCCATCCCTTCCTCGCCATCCAGCGCCGCCGCCGTCTGGGAAGAGCTTGTCTTCCTAGTCGCAGAACCTGTCTAGGGTTCCCGTCCCGCGCCTCTCCCCTCCGTCGAAACCACCAGAGAAGCCCACCCAGCCACCGTTGCTGCTACCTGAGGCCCCTCCGGCTGCTGTGGTGGTTGCCAGAATTCCTCCTAGGCTCTGGCGACCCACCAACATCTTCCTCCAACAGACTCAGCGATTGTGCGGGCTTGCCTCTTCTCCCGACCGCCCGTTTCCACTTCTCCAGCCCTCGACGTCATCTCCAACACCTTTCTGTTTCTTGGTGGACTCCAGTGAAGCTCCTCCGACCTCCGTTTCTGCTGCCCATCTATCCCAGGGCACAACCAGACCTCCACCCCACCTCCAGTCAGCCACTACTTTTCAGGAGACCCGTCTACCGCTGCCACCTCTACCCAGGGTATACCTCTCTACCTCGCTTGCTCGCAACACTTTAGTTATTTTCATGCTCAAATATAAATGGTTAATTAATAGAGCTTGCCCGACTAATTCAGTTTCCTAATTATCGTTGTTTCATATCCGTGATTCCAATTTCTTGAATGTTATCCCCGTGGAGTCGTGATTTTGTAATGTTAATATGCACGTACGGTAGTCTCACGCTCGCGAGCGACGTCTGGGTCGTTTATTCGTTCAAAATTAGCCCGTGGAGTGCTCTCGCGCCGCAGTTATTTTAAATAGGTCGCATTTTATTTTATCGTTAAAAACTACCCCCCCCACTTTAGTTTACATCAGTTACCTTGGTGTGTATTGTTTGTCGATGATATTGTTTTGGTCGATGAGACGCGCGTAGGTGTAAACGCAAAATTTAAATCTTGGCAAGACATTTTAGAAAAGAAGGTTTTTAGGTTGAGCCTGACAAAAATGAAGTGTATAGGGCTTAAATTTAGTAGTGCAAGAAGGACGAATGCCTTTATCATTAAGTTGGGTGACCAAGATATTTCCCATAGTGAGTGCTTTAAATATCTGAGATCGTTATTTCAAAAAGATAGGTGTAGATAAAAATGTGATATATATAGAATCCAAGCAGGTTGGTTGAAGTGGAGAGCCGCGTCTGGGATCTTATGTGATCGTAAAGTACCATTAAAACTTAAAGGCAAGTTTTATCGTACTGCAATTAGACCAGCGTTGCTCTATGGTTCTGAGTGTAAGGTAGTGAAGTATGTACATAAGCAAAAAATTGGGAGTAGCAAAGAAGAGAATGTTTATGTGGATGTTGGACACACGAGACTAAAATTAGGAATAAATGTATCAGGGATAAGACAAGAGTGACACCAGTTGTGGAGAAGATGTGAGAAGCTTGATTAAAATGGTTTGGACACGTACAAAGGTGACTATTAGAGGCACATGTTTGGCATTGTAAGAGTTTAGCTACTAGCCATGTTAAACGAGGGAGGGGTAGACCAAAAAAGACTTGGAATGAAACTATAAGAAAAGATACGGTGTATTTTGGCATTAGTGAGATTATGACTAAAGATATCAATGGAGATTGGAGATATATGATCCATATAGCCCGACCCCACTATGGTGGGATAAGGCTTGAGTGTTTTTTTATCTTTGTAATGCAAACAACCTGCAGATGTGTTCTTAAAAATGTGATGAAAACTTATTGTATTTCAAAGAATAAAAAGATAATGAAAACGTGGGTTTTCTTTAATCAAGTACCGTACTTGAAAAACAATGTAAATCTGAGTTTTCTTTATTGAAGTATCGTACTTGAAAAAATAATAATAAATTGTAATTTATTTGATTATGTGAAAGAGCTCAAAACTTTGTATATATTGTTTGTGTAACTAAATACAATGGGAGAATACAAATATATAGGAGGGAGAAGGTGAGAAGAAATCTTATACAAGATGTGGGACTAAGAAGAGAGGAAGGAAATACAATAAAAAGAGGTCCAATAATTGGCTCTTTACATGAGCTTTTCTAACACTCCCCCGCAAGCTGGAGCGTACAAATTGTATGCGCCAAGCTTGGACAAGCACTGATAGAAGAGGGTACTGGAAAGAGCCTTTGTGAGGACATCCGCAACTTGTTTAGTCCCCGGAACATGCTTCAGTTTGAGCTTCTTCGTTTGAACATTTTCCCGGATGAACTGACAGTCGACTTCAATATGTTTTGTTCTCTCGTGGAAGACCGGGTTCTTGGCTATATGTATAGCAGCTTGGCTGTCACAAAGGAGGAGAGCTGGGGAAGGGAGCTTTACACCCAGATCGATAAGGAGACTTTTAAGGCACGTCAGTTCTGAAACCACTGATGCCATTGCCCAGTATTCTTCCTCAGCTGATGATCGAGCAACGACCGCTTGTTTCTTGCTTCACCAAGTAATCAAATGCCCCCCAAAATATGTGCAAAAACCACTGGTTGACCGCCGATCATCAAGGGAACCAGCATAATCCGCATTAGAATATGCCACCAATGTTGGAGCTGAAGATGAGGTTTTGTATACTAGTCCTTGATCAGGAGCTGTTTTAAGGTATCTGAGAATGCGTCCAACGGCCTGAAGATGAGATCTTCGAGGGGAATGCATATACCGACTGACAATACCAACAACGAAGGAAATATCTGGTCTGGTTACCGTGAGGTAGATCAATTTTCCAACGAGACGACGATAGTATTCTGGATTCTGGAGTAGGTGATCTGAGTCAGATGCCTGAGCGCACAACTTGTGATTTACATCCATTGGGGTGTTAATCGGCTTACAACCTGAATAGCCTGCATCATGAAGGAGGTCGAGACAGTACTTCCGCTGCGAGAGGACAAGACCATCTTGCCGTCTGGCAACCTCAAGACCCAAGAAGTATCGAAGGGGCCCTATATCTTTTTGTTTGAAATACGACGCTCAGATGTAGTTTGACCTCCTGTATTTCTTTCGAGTCGTCTCCTGTAATTATGATATCGTCAACGTAAACTAGCAGAAGAACCGTTCCCGTTGTTCGGTGTCGAGTGAATAACGAGAAATCTGTCGAGCTCCGAGTAAAACCAACCTCCCGAAGGGCCTTACTGAACTTGTCAAACCACGCCCGTGGGAATTGTTTGAGACCATACAAGGCCTTCACAAGACGATAGACCTGAGACTCCCCCGTGGTCTCAAACTCGGGAGGTTGCTGCATATAAATTGTTTCCTGGAGATCGTCATTCAGAAAGACATTCTTAATATCCAGTTCGAGTAAGGGCCACAGACGATAGAAAGCCACGGAGATGAGGACTCGAATGATGTTGAGTTTGGCCACCAGAGAAAAAGTTTCTTCATAGTCGAGCCCCTGTTGTTGGGTGAAGCCACGAGCCACCAGACGAGCTTTCAGACGGTCAATCGTCGCAGCAGCACGTTTGATGACAAAGACCCACTTACACCAACCGGTTTCTGACCTGGAGGAAGGGGTACGAGAGTCCATGTCTGTTTGGCCCAGAGAGCAGCCATTTCCTCCTCCATGGCGGCCCTCCAGCCAGGATGTTGGAGAGCCTCCTGCACAGAGTTAGAGACCGAAACCGAGGAAAGAGAAGTAGTAAATGTGTGAAGGTGGGGAGAAAGGCGATGCAAGGAGACACAGTTTGCTAGAGGATGAGCAGTGAAGGCCGATACCTGATCAGCAGGGTGCGGAGTAGCCGAGGTCGAGGCCTACTGCAGAGGGGCAACGGAACCGGAAGGGCGACAAGTGTAGACACGGATAACAGGCGGCCCGAGGGCGCAGGAGCCGTAGCAGGTGGGACTGGTGGCAGAGGTGTAGTAACGGGGATAACAGGTCGTGGGAGGAGTGGCAGGAGAGTTGTCAGTGTGAGAGGAGTGGGTAAAGGAGCAGAGAAGAACGACCGATCCTCCCGGAAGGTAACATTAGCAGAAACAGAGACCTTGCGGGTAGAGGGAGAATGACACACAACCTTTCTGCGTACGCAAATAACCGACGAAGATATGTTTAGCCGCCCGGGGATCCAACTTGTCCGAGGACGAGCCCAGTCGGTGGACGTAGCAGGTGCATCCAAAAATGCGAGGCAGGAGAGGGAAGGCCGAAGTAGAGGGAAACAGTAAGCTGAACGGAGTAGCATAGTGGAGGACGGAGGAAGGGAGATGGTTGATAAGGAACCACGCAGTGGAGACCGCAAAGTTCCATTAAGGTTTGGGAACATGCATTTGAAGCATGAGGGAGCGGGCAACATCAAGCAAGTGCTGGTTCTTTCGTTCAACGATGTCGTTTTGCTGGGGTGTGTAAGCACATGATGTTTGATGAATAATCCCAAATTTAGAGCACAAAGCCGCAAAGCCATGACTAGTGTATTCACGAGCATTATCAATGCACAATGTTTTGAGGGTGGTGTGAAATTGCGTACCGGTTTCAAGAAAAAAGGCCCGAAAAACACGGGGACGCTTGGTGCAATCATGAAGTAAGTAGAGACACGTCATGCGAGAGTAATCATCAATAAACGTAATAAAGTAGCGATAACCAAAAACACTACTAATTTTAAAAGGACCCCAAACATCTGAATGTACTAAGTCAAAAGGAGCAGTGCTCGGGGTACAATGTGCAAGAAAAGAAGAGCGCGACTGCTTGCCGAAGATACAATACTCGCACTGAAAAGGGTGAAGAGAGATATCAGGAAGAGCCCGCTGGAGGACCGGGAGAGGGGCATGCCCAAGACGTCGATGCCACTCACTGGAGGACACAGAGGATAGGATGGTGGGATAGTCATCGAGAAGGTAGAGCCCGTTCCACAGTGTGCCTTTACCAATGGTAGTCCGCGTCCGCCGATCCTAGATGAAAAATGAAGAGGATGTGAATATGACAGTGCAATCTAAATCATTAGTAAGGCGACCTACAAAAAGTAAATTGAACGGGGAGCTCGGAACATGAAGAGCCGAGCGAAGGGAGATCAATAGGTTAAGAGAAAGGTCAGCCGAGCTAGAGACTGCAACCGTCTCCCCATTTGCCACGGTGATACATTTAGGATGAGGAGAATTCTAGTATTGGGGTGGCCGTAGCGAGGTGAAGTAATGAGTGGCACCTCGAGTTCACGATCCAGCGCGGACTGGTGGATAAACAAGCAGTACCTGTGTTGGAGACGGGGGCGATGGAAGTAGAGGGCGGATTGAGCAGCCCTTGAAGTTGCTGGAGCTGGAGAAGAACGACCTCAAGGTCAGGAGGGGCGACAGAGGATGTCTCAGCAGCAACAGAGATCGTCGGACGAGGAGGATAACCATTTTTCCTGTCGCAGGTCGCCTCAAAGTGGCCGTCCTTTCCGCAGTAGGAACACTTCGGCCAACCCCGACCACCGCGCCCCCAACCCTTAGATCCTGAACGTCCACCACGAGTGGAGGTAGGTGGGGAAAGTAAGGGGGAGGGGTCTGCTGAAGAAGGGCCGAGGGGGAAGGCGCAGAAGTATCCGAAGGAGATGAAACACTGAGGAGCATGGGGCACACATCAGACAAGGACGGTATGGTGGAGGAAGCCATAACCTGAGTTCGAATACTCTGAAGGTGAGGCGGAACACGAACCATCATTATGATTTATGACAATGCAGACGGCCTCCTTCTGAGCTCGCTGAGTAGCATGATCATTGGTAGACGGCTGATGCTGGATGCATGCCTCAGCAAGAGTCTTGACGTGAGCGACAAAGGAGGTCATATCCGAAGCCGCCCCAATGTCGAGAGCCAGAAGATCAGTGAGGATGTCAGAGATGCTGGAGACTGTCTTTGCCTGAGTACAAGGAATGCAGCTCATCCCACATAGCCTTGGTCGTTTCGTGATACATGGCCATCTGATAAGGCTCGCCATCCAGGGAATTGAGGAGCCATGTCTGAACACGACCATCATTTCTGAGCCAGTCGTCGGTAGTAGGAGAAGGAGGGGCCTGAATGAGGTGAGGCAAAAGGCCCTTGGCCTGAAGAACCCGACGAACAGAGTGTACCCAAGGGATAAAATTCTTATTCCGAGAGAGAGA